>JASTUJ010000023.1:0-328409 GCA_031125455.1 Saccharomycopsis microspora | reverse complement strand
AAGAAGAAGAAGAAGAAGAAGAAGAAGAAGAAGAAGAAGAAGAAGAAGAAGAAGAAGAAGAAGAAGAAGAAGGAGAAAAGCAAGACAAGGAAGACGAAGAAGATACAGAAAGGGATGATAAAAAGAAAGCGAAAAACGAAGAAGAAGAGGAAGAGGAAAAGAACAAAGAAAAAGAGAACCAAGATAAAGAGAAAGACACCCCTATGATAGATGCCAACACCCCTCCTTCAAAACCCCTTCCCTCTTGTGGGATTATCCGGCTTTTGGTGTCAGAGTTGATGGCGGGTTCTGAAGACCTCTTCTCTGACACTGAGCGCCAAAAGAACTTTTTCAAAGAGCTCGAGGCCAAGATGAAGACGCGTATTCGTAGTGCTGTAAAAGAGAGGGAACGTGAGTTCCGTAATGCTGCTCTTCGGTACACGTGTTATGTAGTGCTGCTCATCAGTGAGCTCATGTGTCTGTATAAACAGGCCAAACTTGAGTTTCTCACTTTTTCGAAAAAGAAGGAAGAGAGTGTGAAGCCTCGATCCACTGCTCTCAACTTCTTTCTTCACCAGCTTCTATCTTGCAAAGTATATGCTCCAGTATCTGCACTGGAGTCTGTACGTAGAGAGGTCCTTTGGAAGCACGCGTCATGTGCTTTGAGTGCTCTTATGTCTGGTCCCTCTTCTGGCCCAGAGGACGACCCAGACTTGCTCTTTGTGCGTACTTTCACCACTGACGTCATATCCAAGGCTCTTAGAGACGTCTCTGAAAGCCGGGTTACTGTGGCTGAGACAAGGTACGCCAAAATCCAAGGATTGGCTAGCTTATGTACCAGTCTCTTGTGGGAAGAAAACGATCTTTTGCCTAAAAGTGTGTGTGCAGACAGTACGTTTCCCGTGTGTAAAGCTATGGTAGAGCGCCAGCTACCTTCTCAGTTTGCACATGTGCTTGGACTGCTCTACTTTTCTTTTCCTCAAGCGCATCTTCTCGCGCGGCATGTGATGGAGTATCTCAATGAGATAGGCTCACTTAAGGAGAAGTTTCTGGAAAAGTTCACCCAAGAAGAGGGCTTTGAAGAGGATGTGGATGAGCTGCAGAGTGACCAAGAACACGAGATGACTCTGCTCTTCCGCAACTCCTCTTTGGGCATGTATGATGTCACTATACAGGAGGATGATTGGGAGTATGAGTCTGACGATAGTGGGGTGATCATATACTCAGACGAGCTCTCAGATGGGTTGGAGGGCTTGGCGAATATAGACTCGGGGCTGGAGGCAGAAGAGGTCATCAGCGACGCCTCTTCACACCTGAGCGGAGTACTGGAAGTGGACATTATCTCCGAAGTTTCTTCTGGAGATGAGTCGGAGATATTGGATGCTTGGGCCGAGTTATTTCCGGACGATGAAGCCGGTGAAGAAGAAGAGGAGGAGGAGCAACACGAAATTGAGCATGAGCACCACCAATTTCCAGGATTTTTGACTCGCCATGTCGAGTTGCCGACCCAAATGAGACAGTATTTGGGGGGTGTTTGGGTTGAAGAGGATGGGAGTGGCTCGGAGTCTGATAGTGAGATTGGGATGGGGGACCGGGGAATGGATATTTTGAGTGACTTTCCCGAGAATTTGCTGTGGCTACACAGACACAGAGTTCCTCAAAGCGAGGGAGGGTACCAGATTCGCACAACACTCGAAGTGTGGGCTTGGGCTGCCAAGGCTGGAGGGGGTTTGAATGCCTTCAAGGCGGGTGCGAAGGGGGCTTGCTGGGCGATTGTAGATCGTATATATCCAGAGCTGATTTCTGTGCAAGAGCGCCGGGCGCTGGAAAGACGTAGACAGCGGGCGTTGGCTGAGGCCCGGCGTGAGGAAGAGGTTCGTGCTTTGAGAGAACAGGAGCTTGCAGAGTCTGAGGCCATAGCCCAGCTAGAGCCGGTTATGGTGGAAATTGGCGATCGCGAAGTCAATATTGCTGGGACCGGCATAGATTTGGAGTTTTTGTTGGCTCTTCCGTTGGACATGCGCGAAGAGGTGTTCGCCCAGCATATGATACAGCACGAGGTACAGCACAGACTCCATAGAGAAAGTGTTGGTGACCTCGACCCTACTTTCTTGGACGCTCTTCCTGATGACGTCAGAGAAGAGGTTGTCCAACATTCTGTGTTGGCCCAGCCTGTTGATTCGAGTGACCATGAGGCAAGTGAAATTAGCGAAACAAATGAGGCCCAAAATCCAAGCCAACCAAAACAAAAACGGCTTTCTGCGCCTTTGGTGGATAAAAGAGGCGCCGCTTGCGTTGTACGTCTTTTATTTTTGGTGGAAAAGCACGAAGACGTCCAACTCCTAACAGACGTTGTCGCTCATTTGTGTCACAACAAACACACGTGCTTTGAGGCACTTTCTCTCATGTGTCACGTGCTTGCAGCAGCAGCGACGGGAAGCAAAGAGCTCTCACGTGCGTTTGGCAGAATAGGAGTCAGGGTACGTGAGGCGAAAGGAACGTTTCTGATGGGGGGGCCACGTGTGGCGAGAAGTGCATTGGGAGTCTTAAATGCGCTTTTGGGGAGAACTACCAGACTCCGCTATTTCTTTGTGGCAGAACAAGGGAAGTATCCCTTAGATGGGTTTTTGGGCTTGGTTAGTAAGCCTGTTGTAGCCGAGAGTCCCGCATTGCTTCAAATGGCTTCACAGGCTCTCAAGTACGCCACGTGGCCTCTATCATTTGTGGAGCGTGCCGATCCTGGTAAAATTGAGCTTCCGAAAGTGGAAGACGCGCTGCTCGTGCACGTAGTTAGCGTGCTTATAGCGGGAGACGTTTCTAGCCGCACTTTTGAGAACGGTTTGGCTTGCTTACGTCATTTGGCCAAGCTCGGAGGTCTGAAAGAGGTTTTCTCGACTGAACTTCTGAGATTTGCCACGGAGTGCGGAAAGCAGTTGGTGAGTGATTTGGAGCGCTTGAGTGCGGAGATTGCAAAGGCTTCTGAGGCTTCTGAGATCAGTGGTGAAATTTTGGGGCTGTTCACGAGTCCTGGGGGAACTCAGAACCGGCTTTTGCGGGTTTTGATGGCCTTAGACCTTATTTTTGAACAGGAAGCTGGTTTGAAGGGGTTATACAAGAAGATTGCTTTGGGGCCTCTCTGGAGTAGAATAAGCGACTGTTTGAGGGGGTTGGAAGAGAAGAAGGGGCTTCATTCTGTGGCCTCTGTGTTGCTTCCTCTCATTGAGAGTTTGATGGTTGTGTGTAAACACTCCAAGGTCAAGGATCTCCAGATCAAGGACACTTTGAGATATGAGAATGGGCCTCCAGACTTTGAGAAGGAGCCCATAGAGCTGCTTTTCTTCACTTTTACTTCAGAGCACAAGACCATGCTCAATGAGATGATCCGCAATAAGCCGCAACTCATGAGTGGGCCTTTTGCGATGCTTGTGAGAAACCCTCGTATTTTGGAATTTGATAATAAGCGCAACTATTTCGACAGAAAGTTGCACGCTGAAGAGGGCTCTGATGGACAACTAACTGTGGAGGTGAGAAGAGAAAATGTGTTCTTGGATCTGTATCGGGCTTTAGCGTTCAAATCTGCTCAAGAAATACGTGACAAGAAGCTAGATATTGTGTTCAAGGGAGAGGGAGGTGTAGATGCGGGGGGGTTGACACGCGAGTGGTACCAAGTTCTTCTGCGCCAAATCTTCAATCCGGGCTATGCGCTTTTTGTTCCAGTGCCTTCAGATGAGTCCACGTTCCACCCAAACCGGACTCTGTGGGTGAATCTGGAGCACTTGGCGTTCTTTAAATTTATAGGACGTATTTTCGGTAAAGCCATTTATGATGGCCAGTTTTTGGATGCCCATTTCAGCAGAGCTGTGTATAAGCTGATCTTGAAGCAGCCTGTTTCCCTCAAGGATATGGAGACTTTGGACTTGGAGTATGCTAAGCTGCTTACGTGGATGTTGGAGAACGATATCACTGACGTGATGGCCGAGGTGTTCTGTTTGGAGACTGAAGACTATGGAGAACACAAGATCATAGACTTGGTTCCGGGGGGAAGAGATATAGCAGTGACCGAAGAGAACAAACACATGTACGTTCAAAAAGTTGTTGAGTACAGACTTCAAGTTAGTGTGAAGGAACAATTAGACAAATTTTTGGAGGGTTTTTTTGATATAATACCTCAAGAGTTGGTTGCTATATTTGACGAGCAGGAGTTGGAATTGTTGATTCTGGGATTGCCAGATATAGATGTGGACGACTGGCGCAACAATACGACGTATACCAACTATCTGCCTCTGCACAGCGTCATTCAGTGGTTCTGGCGGGCCGTGAAGCTGTTCGACAACGAGCAAAAAGCTAAATTGCTTCAATTTGTAACGGGAACCAGTAAGGTGCCTTTGGAGGGGTTTTCGGCATTGGCAGGGGTTGATGGGAATAACAAGTTCAGTATACACCGGGATTACGGAGGGTTGGAGCGTTTACCGAGTGCTCATACGTGTTTCAACCAGTTAGATTTGCCTGCGTATGAGCTGTATGAGCAGTTGAGGGGGAGTTTGTTGTTGGCGGTGACGGAGGCGCATGAGGGGTTCGGGTTTGCATGAAGAATACGAGCGAAGCGAGTTTTCTTGATTTCTTACTACCAATACCAGCGGAACGAGTATTGATTGCATTTGTTGATTGTATTTTATCTTTTGCAATGGATGGATGCAAGCAAAGCGAATCTCTTTATCCATTCTTTGGATGGATAACTATAAAGAAACGATTGTTTCTGGTGGTTTCATCACAATTGTGCGAAAAACAATTATGAGTTTATAGATCTAGCGATGCTAGCTAATGATTTATGATATTGGTATGTAGTCCAGTTATATTGCTTACAAAAGAACAAAAACTATAATACATCTATCTATACATCTATACATCCGGCTTGGCCAGAGACTCTATGGGCCCGTCAGAGTCCTCAGAGTCCAGACTATATCCGGTATTGATTATGCTTGCTGGTTCATTACTCGTGGAGGAGACTAGGCTCATCTTTGTAGCAGGCTGTTTTTCAGCAGCTTCTGTTGGTTTCACGTCCTTCACACTCTTCTCTTTGACATTCGTTGCTTGTGCGACTATATCCTTAGCTTCTTCGCCTTTTTCCGTAATCTCTTCACTATTTCCCTCCTCATCACTATCACTATCACTCTCACTCTCACTTTCACTCAACATCTCGAACCCATCGACTGCAGTGTATTCCGAGACATAAAAAGTTGGGAATTCTAATATGTATTCCCCCTTTAGAACCTCCTTGAGTGTATCGTCCTCGTCTATAAACCGTAACTGCCGGTGATGCAAAGGCAAACTGGCACTCCCGTACACCTTGAGGAACACATTCATATTCTCATTATATTTAGGAAAGTTACTCATTATATCCTTTACTTTGTCACTCTCTTTTACACGATGCTGCATCTCCGGTACATCCTCGAAAAAAATCTCGACAGTCCAAATTTGGAGCCCCAAACTCTTGTCATAGTTAGACTTATTCATCTTAGACCTCTGCATTCCCGGAAGAACCTTTATCACCGATACATCTCCTCTTTTCACAACATCTGCAGACTCTGTCTTTTTCAGCCTATTACGCGGATTCTGTGACCTTCCACGCCGTTTTAGGAATACAGGTTTTGCCACTTTGTGTGTGTCAGTCTTGAATAGCTCTAGGTTTCTTCCGAGAGTCATCAAGAAGTTGTAGTCTCTTTGAGATACAATTTCTCCATTTTCTTTAATGCTGCTCAGAGACACATATTTCGCCACGTCCACCGCACCGGAGCACCCAGTTTGTTCTTTGTGAGTCTGAACACACGAGAGAGAGCAGGATATGGCACCACAAGCAGGACATCGGTACTTGAAAGGGTGCGATTGACACACCCCGCACACCTCCTCCATTGAAATTTCATTTTTTTTTCTGCACTTTATCCTGCACGTGCGGGTAACCAGCCTTTTGAAATTATCGAGATAGCCAAATGGCAACGTATAAATGGTAAGTGCAGTGCGAATTGATAACTAGATTTAACTAACCAGTCTTCTTCCGGAATCCAGACGCTTTTGAAGGTGTGTATATACTTAGAAAAACGTGAGAACTTCGAGATTTTCTAGAGTCTTTCTCTGTTCAAAAGCTACGCTTGCCATTTTGACTATTGAGTCGATTTGAGGCTTAGTGATTGTTATAGAATGTTCAGGAAACGAGCGAAATCTTTTAATTTGAACATAGTGATATGATGATGGTGTTGATAAAGGCTGCTTAAGTGTTGAAATTAGGGTCTGTATGTGGGCAGTAGGAGCGATTCCAAAGGGTAGATGAGTGGGATATGAATAACGCAAATGAAACATGAGCCAACGAACATGAATGACAAGGCACCTATGAATGAAAAGTTGATTAGGGCGTACTAACCAGGCTGAGAAAGAGGCACAGGAGATTGTCACTGCTGCCAGAACATGTGAGTATAATTGTTGTTTTTGGGTATATGAAAGACCTTGAGAAGGAGCTACTTCGTCTTTGGGCTTTGATGACTGATCGGACTGATTTTCGAATGATAGCCTTTTGTATGTGAGAATATACATACTATATAGTCACATATTTCTATTCTCTTCTATATCACTATACTTGGGCCCTGTGACAGACACTAGTACATCTGACATATGCTAGCCATTACATCGAAATACTTATTTTGTCGATTTTCAGTGATTTGAGATATAAGCATAATACCCCATAAATAAATATCAAAAACTAACCTGACCGTGCTCAGCGCTTGAAGTCCGCTAAGACTGATGCTGCCAAGGAGATTGAGGCTTACAAGCTTCTGAAAGACAAGGAGTTGAAAGATTTTGAGGCTAAGGTAAGTGCTATCTATCTATTCGAAACGGATTAGATGGTTTAAACTATAAAAACATCTTTTCATAGTTTATAACTATATATTCAACTCAAATCAATACTAACCAGTACGTTGACATTAACGCAAATGCTGGTACTGAGGCCGAAAAGACTGTTGCTGTTGACATTGAGAAGCTCAAGAAGACCGCAGAGTCCAAAGAAAAAGACGTTGTCAAATTGCTTGTGGATGCCATCACAAAGCCTACTCCAGAGATTCACGCTAACGCTAAGGTGTAATTGATCTATTAAATTATTGGTATATTTGTAGATTTGTTAAAATAAAAGTGTCTTTTGCTTCTTTGTTGATCCATTTAAAGTTACAGGCTAAGAAGATTACTACTTGAGTAGGCGATTCCCAAATGAAATCTTTTTAGCAAAGCAGTAGACTCAGAGATAACTGTTCGGTAAAGATTCTAAAGGTATGGTTTTAGCCGTCCGGTTCGTAGGAGTATGTATAGAGCTATGGCACGTTTTTTATGAAGTACCTACCTTTGGCCGCTGTGGCGGCTGCAAAGGTTAAGAGTATGAAAAGCTCCACGTATTGATAATTTTGATAGCACAAAGGTACAAAACAAGTGCACCGTCTGTAGCTTTACACTGGGTGAATCAGAAGAAAGTAATAGCAGTGGCTACAAATGGTAAGCGAGAGAAAGTTGGGTAGGGCTTAAATATTTTTGACTTTCAGCTTAGCGAGGCTGAAATGCGACAGTTGAGCAGCCGAGACAAGGGGCACCAGTGGTGCGGCAGTGGTGGAAAGCACTTTAAAGATGACTGGATTCGTAACCCATAACTGGTAGGAATTTGTAGATGAGAAAATTGAAAGACAAATGCGATTTACATAAAACCAAGGCCCTACTGAGTCTCAAGCTAATTCAAGCATATGACTTCAGCAATACAGAAATATCATTCAAAGCTCAAAAACCATACTCTTCTTACTGGCTAGGTTGACGTTTCTGCGCTCTTTTTACTGACATACTCAGGAAACTGCCCCAAAGTTCAGTCTAAGAGAACAAAATCTCCTAACCTGCGAGATTTCATCACAGAGACACTTGAAAAACTATCGCTGTACATCACACAACATCCATTAGTTAGATACGTATCGTACCTACCGTAGTGCGCGTAGAACAGAAACAGCATAGACACAACAACAAAAGTCACAACCAATCGAAATATACGAACAAGAAATTACAAAAGTTGCCGCAAATTATCGGCATTAAGCCCAAAAAACATCCCTCAATCCTTTAAGCTGAATCTCGCACCTGACTCTCTGCCTCTGCCACCTGGAAAATTTCAATTTCCACACTACATCTCTTACCTCCTCAATTCACTTCCCACACGCTAAAAACCGTTGCTTATTTCTGTTTCTTAATTCATTTACTTTGTTTAATACACTGATTATTCACGGATTCTCCTCCGCCCATTGGGACCCCTTTTTATCCATTTGTTATCATGAGCACCGAGACCAGTGAGACCATCTTCTCTCACCTTTCGACCCTAGCTACGACCGAGCCAATAAATTCCCTTGTTATTCTTGCGAACCAGGTAATCTCGCATCTCACAGTACACCCCTTTGCTTCTCTTCTTCTTGTCCCTCTCCTTTTGATTCCCCTCCTTCTTCCTCGCCCACGCCCAAAAGCAATCCCCCTCTCTGTACCCCCTCCTGCGGAGGCCAAGCCGCACTGGAAAGGGCGGCGTCTCAATCCTCCCTCAATCCTCGATCCTGCCGCGCCCTCCAACATCCAGTGCTACTGCCCAGCCACCGCACAATTTCTCGGGCTGTTTCCCTGCCTGACGAGAGACGAGATTGACGAGAAGATCTGTGCCGCTCAGCAGGCTCAAAAGCAGTGGAAACTTTCGACTTTTTCCGAGAGAAGAAAGTTTCTTAACACCCTCAAGTACCACATTCTTCGTCACCAGGATGACCTTGCCCGTGTGGCTGCTCGTGACACAGGAAAAACTGCGCTCTGTGCAGCCATGGGCGAGATTTTGGTCACCGTAGAGAAGATCGAGTGGCTCTTGAAGCATGGTGAAAAAATCTTGAAACCGTCAAAAAGACCAGGACCGGCCAACCTCCTCATGGCTTATAAAGGCGCAGAAGTGCGTTATGAGCCTCTTGGCGTGTGTCTGGCCATGGTCTCTTGGAATTACCCCCTCCACAATCTTATGGGCCCCCTCATAGCTGCTCTTTTCACTGGTAACGCCATCGTTGTTAAGTGTTCCGAGCACGTGGTGTGGAGCTCGCGCTACTTCATGGACATCGCCAAGGCTGCGTTGGTTGTATGTGGTCACAGTCCTGACTTGGCCCAACTCGTATACTGTTGGCCTGATGATGCAGACTACATCACTCTGCACCCAGGCCTTAGCCACGTGACCTTCATTGGTCTGCGCCCGGTCGCGCGTCACGTGGTGCGTGCAGCGGCGGAGCTGCTTACGCCAGTGGTGGTGGAGTTGGGCGGAAAAGACCCATGTATCGTGTTAGATGACGCAGACTTGGAACTGGTTTCAAGTACCATCATGCGGGGAACCTTCCAGAGTCTGGGCCAGAATTGCATTGGCATTGAGCGGGTAATAGCGACTCCAAAGGCCTATGAAAAATTGGTGAACATTCTCAGTAAAAGAGTTCCTAGTCTTCGACTCGGCTCGGATATCGACCAACTCGAGGCTGTGGATATGGGGGGGATGATTCTGGACAACCGGTTTGGTCTGTTGGAGAAAATTGTTGCAGATGCTGTTTCTGAAGGGGCTTCTTTGGTTTGTGGAGGGAAGCGTTACACACATCCAAACTATCCTCAGGGGCACTATTTTAGCCCTACTCTTCTCATTGGCGTAACTAGTGAGATGGCGATTGCCCAGAATGAGTGCTTTGCGCCAATATTGACCCTCATGCGGGCCGAGAATACTGAAGATGCGGTGAGAATCGCCAATCTGACAGAATACGGTTTGGGAGCGTCTGTCTTCGGGAATACCAAAGAAGCAAGCAGGGTGGCTGATGAGTTGGAGGCCGGAAATGTGGCTATTAACGATTTTGCTACGTTTTATGTGTGCCAATTGCCTTTCGGGGGTGTCAAGGGTTCTGGATATGGTAAGTTTGGGGGTGAAGAGGGGTTGAGGGGATTGTGTTTAGAGAAAAGTGTTTGTTATGATCGTATTCCGTTTGTGCAGACAAAGATCCCTAAGGTATTAGATTATCCTGTGGCTGATCTGAAGCGGGCATGGGAGTTTGTGGGGGGCATGATTTGGGGCGGATACGGAGGGGGATGGGAAAAAGTGAGGGGGATTGCTAGATTGGCGAGGGCATAAGATTGATCTCGATTCACTCATCTCTTCTCGCTTGATTCCAATATTTGCTAAGTTACAGAAAAGAATGGAGCTAAGCACTCAAACACAGAAAATTCAAAAGCTCTAGCAATGAGCTCTGGCTTTTGTGGATCCCATTCTTTGTTAGACTTAAGTAAGAGCATGCATACATGCATCTTCACGATCATATATGGCCGCGAAGAGATTTTTATGACAGTCTTGCGAATGAGTCCGCACGGCCTTGATGGTCTGGATTTTTTGAAATACTCCTCAATTCTGATCTGATCGCTTAGGCTCACCTTGTTAATAGAGCTTACTTAGAAAACAGTTATAAAATGCTACAGACGATAATGGATACATACGCTATGCCTTTGATTGTAAATTGAACAGCACATACCACAACTTTGTTGTCCCTTCAAACCTGATCGTTTAGTTCTAGATTTCGTTGGTAAGGCCACAACTCACTATAATGGCACGCGTATGCGACTAATTAATAGCTATTCATAGTTTTCAAGCACAAATAGACAGCTCATTGGTGGGCTCAATCAACTAGATATACCATTGCTATAAAGGTTGTGTAATGGTCTAAGGTGGGAGTTGAATGGTCTCGAAGAGGTCCTTTATTGAGCCTACACCTTGATCTAAAGCAACCTAAGAGGGGTAAAGGTTTAGGGCTTGAATCAAGAGATAATAGTGGAGTAAAATCACGCAGATATCTAACGACTATGCATGTTGAGGGACATATTCTTACGGCGCAGGTCTGGATCTTCAAATGCCGGCGCAGGTGCGCCTCCGAATATGCAGCCAATATGAAGTTCAATTGACAATCAACGATGAAAATGAATGAAAAGTATTTTGTGAGCTCAATAGGGCTAGCGAATACAGAAAGCTCTCAGTCTTTCACCGATTGGGTATAGAGCAATTCTAAAGGAGAAAATTTCTGTGTTATTTTAAGGTTTCGTCAATACCGACATGTATCATTATGCACATGCCTTTCAAAGCTCACATTCATAAAAGGGGATCCACGACTAAATGGCACCGCAAATATATATATATAGATCAGTAAAATATATAAAGAGTACTTCTTCCTCTGTCCAGCATCAGTCAATCAATGAAATTCACATTCTTTGCTGCTGCTGCTGTGAGTCTTTTGACATTTGCGTCTGCTTCGCCTATTTCTAAAATCAATGGGACCGAGGTTTCTGCTGAGGCCTTTGGCCCAGGAGGACCAGGAGGACCAGGAGGACCAGGAGGACCATGGGGGCCAGCCCCACACCCAGGCCCACCAGGCCCACCACCACCACCAGGCCCAGGTGGCCCAGGGTCTTACTAGTTGAGTTAAGATTGATCTTTTATTCTTACTTACTCTTGAATCAGTTGCTGAACTCTTTGATATTTGGGAACTTTCACCCCAGGTGGGTGGTATTTATTTCTTTATTTACGGAATTTGTTCTTTGTAGTCTTTGTGTAGCCTCAATGCGGATTATTGTACTGTATGCGAATCAAAACTAGGGATTGTTGCTTACAGCAGGGGGTACTCGACGTTCAACTTTACGCAATTGTGTGGCCATTGTAAAATACGAGGGAAGTTGACTAGCTTCCAGCTTGAACTGATTCCATTGATTTTTCATCTTTAGAAACTACTGGTTTAGCTAATTCCTAAATTGCTACATGCTCTCAGTATCTATATCGAGAGCGTGAATACTACCGACTATAAATAACACAAAACATACCGATTACAAAAAAAACGTTCTTGTCTATTTACACGTATTAAGCTAGACACTGGCAGTGCTTATTATCGACAGTAGAGGTTGCATTGTGGTTATTTGGCATAGATTATACAGATACATATGCTAGACACGATGAATAACACTTAGCAAATTCGACTGAGCATTTCATAGGAAGCAAGCAGGGGATTCACTAGCAGGATACAATATATACATTAGCATCAAGCACAGTATCACTGGAGATACATACTAAGGCTGAAGAGTTCTTTGAAATTTACGATGAAAATAAATTTGGCTTCGCTGGCTAAGTTTCGAGCTCCACTAGTCATTCTTATCATACAAAAAGCCCAACCACCCCCCTTCTCTCTTCTCCCGCTCCTTTTTTCCCACAAACGCCCCCACGTGCTCGGAAATTCGCTCTACGGCCAGAACCTCATCATATTGCCGTCCCAATGCATCTACGAACTGGCCCTCTGGGTCCATCAAGTAGAAAAAGATCGAGTGATCCACCAAGTAGTCCTGTGTTGGCTTCACATCTCTAGGAGTCGAAAAGTACACTCTGTAGTTTTTACACGTCTGCTTGATTTCATCATACTCCCCGGTCAATCCAATCATTTTCGGGTGGAATTCAGAGAGGTACTTCTTCATCACCTCAGGCAGGTCCCTAGCGGGGTCGCAGGTGATAAAAATCGGTTGGATATCAATTTTGTGGTCTTCTGAAAGCTTATCTATCACGATCAGCATTTTATCGAGCTCATCAGGACAAATGTCTGGACAGTGTGTGAAGCCAAAATACACAAGAGACCATCTTCCTAATAGCTTCTTCTCTGTGAAAGGGTTTCCCTCCCCATCCACGAGATTGAAGGGGCCTCCAATAAGAGGCTTTCCGTACCCACGGTTTGCTTCAGCCTCTCTCTGGATGTCGAGACGCTTTTTTTCACGCTGGAAGAAAAACACCATTGCTCCACCCACTACAACAAAAAGAAGTCCAGCCTTCCAGGTCAGAAACTGGATCAGGTCAGCATCTCGGAGCTTCTCCTTACGCGTCAGAGTGCCCCCGATCGCTATTCTACTGAGCTGCTTTCTCTTTGGGGGGTTTACAGAATTCTGAGAGGTAGGAGGTGTCGAGGTATTTTCAGGAATGTTATAGAACACTCTGCTGTTGGAAAGTCTCCGTATAGAGAGATTTCGTGGGCTGATAAAGGGTTTAGAGAGTCGGAACATGGTGCGTGGTTTGCAAAGTGATTTCTATGTGCATGAAAATTTCACGTGGGGTTGGCATCACCAACTTCGCTACGCTCAGATGGTGAGTGTGGGTGAATTTGAATAAGGAGATGTCTCCGGTGTCATGTAGTATATGTGCCTTGTGAGATGTTCGCTCATAGATGTCTCTCACTTGAGTGAACCTCGGTTCAGCTTCTGAGCCAAAGATGGAATAAAGGTTTAATTTTACGTAGTATATCAGTTGGCGGCGATTATAGCACTAATTTCGTTGGCACTTGATGATAACCTCTCGAGCCTCAAATGAATAGTCAGTTAGCGCGATCGTTAATGAACAATGTAGAAGATGACTTTCAGCTTGTAATTTATATATACCTGATTGCCTTGATATAATTTGACTTGTTCATAAGTCAATTTGCCATCGATAATCTAAACGGTTTACGAAAACAGCGGTAAAATGCTTATCGTGAAATTATGTTTTCTATATTTCGTACACCCCCGCACACCAAAACTAAGAGTACCAATACGTTCATTTGGTAACTCTCGAAAGTTCATTTGTCTTCAAATCTAAAGCCTCTATAAATTCAACTTGAATTATTCACTCTGCGTCATAACCAGTAACTTGAATTTGTGTACTCATGGACTTTACCTTACATTCCGTACCAAAATCATTGAAGATCAATAATCAAAAGCAAAAAAGTTCAGACCTTCAAATATCATAGTTCAATAATTGAGTGTACTTTGATTCTATTTTCGAAAGTAGTGAGATTCGTACTTAGAAGTACTAATTCGAAAGCACTTGAGTCAAAAGCGTGCTTTGTCGCTTCGCTTCAAAGATCCCTTTTTCAATGCTTTTACTGTAACGCTCTCATAGCTAATTCGAACGCATAAAATGTCACCGCATTAGCAGGAAATGCTCTCAACAAACACACTCCAAACCCATCAAAAAACGCTCTCCCACCCCCCGTTTGCATCACATACTTAGCACAGTCTAGCGAGTTCTTGAACATTCTATTGGTCAAGCCGTCTGTCTGAAGCCGTGTCTTGATGATGTCTACAGGATATACACCCAACCACAATGCAATACCCGATAACCCTCCATATATACACAACTTCCACCCTGCAATCTGATCTCTTTTCACAGACTCAACTTCCATAGTCTTTTTAATCATCCATTCGTACGTCATAAAGTACATACCCATACCATGTGCCTCTCGGATTAAAGTCGGCCCGAGGCCGCGGAAGAGACCTCGCACCCCGCTCGCAGCATAAACTTTGCGTATACAGTCTCCAGGCCCTTTGAAAGCCGAGGCGCTCAGCGCAGAGATTTGTGTCTGAAGCCGGATACGCACGTGCTCTATTGGGGCAGCAATAAAGGCGTTTGCGAAGCCTGCTGCCGTTCCACAAACGTAGAACTGGGCAATTGATAGATTGGATCCTTTATTTTTTTGAGTGTAGTAGCGCTTCATGTATTCGTTCACTGCAAACTGAATCAGCACACAGGCTCCTACACCTATAAGGGGGGTCAACACTCCTTTGTAAAAACCCGAAAAACCCTCGTTCTTTAAAAGCCGCTTGACAACGTCTACGGGGCCCAGGTATACTCCTGGCTCAGCGGATTGAAGCCTCACTTTGACGGTGTCAAAAGGGTTGCCTGCAAGGGTCTGGGCAATCCCACCAATCGTGCCTGCAAAGATGTCTTTTGCCACTCTCTTCCTGTCGGGCGCCGACTCATCGATTATGTGGGTATCTAGGAGCTCAGACATGGTGCGTGTGTTCTAGAAAACCTTCAAAAGCTTGCGAAATTAGGTCTCACGGATCACCGTCTTATCGAGATTTTCCACTCACATAAATAAAATTCAGCCGCGCATCCTCGAGAGCTGAGTAAGCAAAACTATCGCTTTAAAGTGGAGATTTGTATCTAAATGACTTTTTTTCAGATGAAATCTTTGTGTGAGACAGGTTGGCTAAATTTGCCTACAATGGCTTTGAGCAACCCAGATTCATAGATGTTGGCACAGCTGTGATAGATTCTTATATTTACTTAGTGCTTGAAAAAAGCTCATTTATATGCCTTCAAATACTTGCTCTCGGAGAGAAGTCTTGAAAATGTGATTATAAAGTGTGGGTGAGGATAGCCCATTGGTAATACTCAAACCATGTCCAAACTTCACTATCCCAAATATTACAACATCATAAAAAGATTTTCAATAAGCAAACAAACAAGCAAATTAGACAAAAGCAAGCTGTAGACTCAAAACAGAGTCACTCAATCACCTAATCACTTCTTTCTCTATCAAATAACTCTATTAATAAGCATCCGAGATATTCAAAAATTCACTCTGCTTAGTGAAACTCTGCTCATTGAGCTGAAAATATGCTCATGTCCTCAATAGACAGTATTAGGTTTCTTGTACGCACAGATACTCAATGAGCATGCGCGCTTTCAAACGCACACCTCTCTCTTCGCATAATTTATCGTAGAATGGTACTGAATCGACAGTCTTTCCTATACTAAGGAGTGAAATTACATCAGATCTCTCGCTTCTTTCATGGCGCGCTACTAGGCTACGTGCTTTGCCCTCTCACCCCTGAATCCCTCCACTTCTACTCTCAACAAATTCAACAAGTCCGACAAAGACGTTACTTCGCTCTCAAATCCAAAATCAAATACCCCCTCACATACTGGCTCGCTCTCCTCATCCCGAATATCCGCCAAAAAAGCGTGCCCTAATGCCTGCTCCACCGTCAACCGCTTACGAGCATCCCAACACAACAAACCACTCAATAGATCTGCGGCAGCCTCGTCCATATGAGGGTATAACTCGCTCCATGGCACTGATGAATGCTTTTTATTGGGCGCGGAAAAGAATTCCCAGGCCATGCGCGATCCAAATCGGAGAATCACGTCCTCCGCTGGTGTACCGAGGACTTTTACAATTTCTGTGATCTGGTGAATTTGGTCATTCCCCACAAAAAGTGGCTTGCGACCGTAGAATTCCGCAAAAACGCACCCAACCGCCCACAAATCCACGGCCTTACCGTAGGAGCGCCGGCACAACATTAACTCGGGTGCGCGGTACCAGCGAGTAGCAACGTAGTTTGTGATGGTCGTGGTCAGCTGGCGCATATGCTTTGCCGAGAGTCCACGAGCCATACCAAAGTCACAGATTTTTAGGGTGCCTTCGGCGGTGCACAAGATGTTGCCAGGCTTCAAGTCGCGGTGCACAACATCGGCAGAGTGGATATACTTGAGGCCACAGAGAATTTGGTACAAGAAACTTTGGATGTGAAACAGCGAAAAGTGCAAGCTCAGATGGATCACGCGAACTAAGTCGTATTCTACGAGCTCCTGGATGCAGTAGAGCCCGTCATACGGCTTGGCATATACTAGGTCCAAATCCACCAACAGAATGATGTTGCGATGCCCCTTGAAGTGGCGCATGAGTTGGAGCTCACGTACCGCCCTCTTCAAAAGAACTTCTTTTGTAAAGATGTTTGATACCTTCTTGATGGCAACGCGCCGTTGTCGCTGTGGGTCCAGCGCCTTTGTGTCGAGCGCAGAGCACACAGTCCCATACGCACCCTTTCCAAGAACATTTTCAATACGGTATCGCCGGTCCACAAAGAAGTTAGCTTTCTCATACGCGTTGTGCGCGCGCTTGTGTTTGGGGTCCTTGGTCATTGCAGATGCACAATACTATTTGCAGACTTTGTAATCAGAGAGGGGGCGGGTAACAAGTATGATTTGGTTTAAAAGTGATTCGGGGAGAAAGAGTATGACCGAGTGTGGTTTTGGGGTCGCAGTAGTGTGTTTACTGCCAGTAATGTGTTTGTGTAGAGACTTTAACTTCTCTTTTGTATGGTTTAGAAATTTGTGTGAGGGGGAATATCAATCTCTGAAATAATGGAGATGAAAGTAATTTAAATATAGTTTGATTATTAGGAGGGTGTAAGAGGTTACTTAAGATGTTGATAGTGATATGATGCACCTCCGAAGTCTATCTTGGCCACAAAACCAATACTTTTGAAGCGATCAAATTAAACTATGAAACAGTAGACTTGGATCTAGTGCTTGAAACTTACAATGATATTCAATGATCGATCAACAAATAAGCACCAACAAACCACCGAGCTGCGTACTTAGAATTCTCAAAAATCGGTTCAAGCAATTGTGAGCAAGCCCAAGTTTGAATTTGGTATACAAATACAAATGTAAATACAAATACGGATCAATAAAGTCTCATAGCACGCCAAAACTAACGTTTTTACTCGAAAGTAGAACTCTTAATTATTCAGCCTTAGGTCATTAAAGAACTCTCAAACCATCCTCAACGCACTCAAAATCACAGCCAACACTAAACAGGTCTAGTTGAAAGATGCAAAAGGAAGAGTGACACTCCAGAAGTCCCCCCTTCACCTCACATCTCGCACGTGACAAAATATTTATCTGCCAAAAGTTTCAGCAGATCCTTAGCAGATGTGGAACCCGTTTTCTAATACGAAGCCGCTCGAGGAAAGTGAGGCTGTTAAGAATCTTTCACTCGAGCAGAGAGACTTTTTTCTTAAGGAAAACAGAAAGCTCGACTTGGAAGCAAGAGAAGCAGAATATAAAGTAGAACAGAAGCCCCCTCAAAATGGGGTTTTAAGTAAGTTCAAGCCTGCAGAAACTGCCAAAGAGCTTCGAGACCTCGAAATGTATAGTTCTGATAAGAGCTCCCGCTCGGCGATACTTGAGAACTGCTCTGAAGTGCAGCAATTCTTTTTACTCTGCTTGAGGAATGGTACATTCCTGGAGAGATCTACAATGTGTAAAGATCGTTCCAGAGCTTATTACAACTGCTTGACGGTACAGAAAACAGCATTGAAGCTTTTGCGCTACGATGCAGGCCGGTCCATAGAAGAGAAGCAGTATATACAAGGAAAGTCTGACGATTTGTTCATGAAGCATTTTGGGAGAGAGGGAGGTAATATGGGGGAGGGAGTGGAAGATGAATTCATAGAAGAGGCGGAGGATTTGAGAGTTAAGTTATGGGGGATATAGAATTTATTTGAAAAGCGTTGAATTATGGGTATTGAAGTTGTCTAGCAGGTGAATTTTGTACAACAAAATTTGCTAGCTACTTTCTCAGGTTTTTGAACTGTCTATATATATATAAGATGCTTCAAAGAATAGGCCAACTAGCGATAATGCGCAAGCCGTTCTTTAATTTCTTGGTACAGTCTAACGAACGAAAAGATTGTGTTCGTTCATAACACTGGACTATAGCTGCGCAAAGGGAAACCTCAAATAGTATTTAGAATTTTGTGCATTTTCAATGTAGATTGGTTGTAAAGTAGCATTTGTTCAAACGTAGCTCTCAAAAGTAGGGCGATCCATCTATGACATAAAAAGGTGTGACGGACAACCTAAACATTTTTCCAAGGTTTTTTATGATAGCTGTGGTAGCTTCATTGTTGACAAATTTTGGTCAGTGGTTTTTTGAATATACCCTCGCTGCCTAAAAGACTTTTCTATTCCGTGTTTGTCTGGCTGATTGGACCAAGCAGGTGGTTGCACTCTGAGCCTGGATGCTTTATCAAAATAGCTCATTATAGTACATATACATTGGTGTGGCCGCAGGCCACCATTCCAAGCTGGTCGCGACCGGTCTCATAAGGTTTTGCACTTAGGTAAGCGGTTTGCATGAAGACACTACAAAGACTGGCAAATTGACGTACAAATGCCTCTAAACAAACACTAATTTACACAAAACTCAAGATCTCATGGAAAATTTAAATCAACTGAGCACCTATTTGATGCACACCAAAATGTTCTGCAGCGTTCTAAACTTGTTGCCAGGAACTAATCGATGATGTCACGAGCGCATATGTGTTAAATATTCTGTGTATATTCTCCTGTACGTGCTTGGAACTCCGATCAGCATATTAGCAACTATGCTGCATGTCACGTCATCAGAGCAAAGATGAGGGTATATAAAGACCACATTTCCTGTAAAAGTATAGAGTATCATGGCAGGAACACCAGTGAGTATACCAAGATAGAATTCAGTTTTAAAATGATGCCACATTGAAGAGCTTTTTTTTTAAGGATGCGTTTGATAAATGGGAAGATTAGTTCGTCATTGAAAGCTGGAGGAATCTACCATTCTATCCACGAAACAACAGTTATCCAAAGTCTTTAGCACAGATACAGTGAAAAAGACCACAACTTCAAATTGTGCCGATTATGCTAACCAGCTAAGAGTATTTTACCAAGGAAAGGATGGGGACTATTCCGTATTCATCGATTCAAAAGATGCATATGAACAGTACAAAAAAGACAGCACCGTCCCATTGAGTGACGTTGTATCTGTGTTCAAGGTGTTTTCCTCCAGAGTAGGGGGCAATGAAGGGGTTTTGGATGAAGTTTCCAAACAGCAACTTGACAACGAATTTGGATCAAAGAACGTCGAGGATGTAATTTTGAAAATTTTAAAAGAGGGTTCCTTCAGGGAGAGTGTATCGAACCTCGATCTGAAGCACTGGAGATCCACCAATGACACTAAGGGCCCTCACATTGTTTAGAGTGCATGATTCATGACCGAAAGTTTTACTGTAGAGAACGGTAGGCACGATTGTTTTCATTCGCCAATACGCCAAAGTGTAATAATTTTGGCAGTTGTTTGCATAGGACGCTACGCGATATTGTACGCAGCCTTGTAAGTACACTGTATTGTTACATTGAATTCTTGAAATCGCTCACCCGGTAAAATTCATGGAAACTATACGAAAGTCTAGAGATATCAATTATGAGTGCAACCGAATAGAAATAAACAGCAGCATGAACCATCAGATGGAGGTTTGTAGAGCAGCATTCATTAATCCTACGGATACAAGTTTTGAAGCACGGATGATTCTTGCTTCATTCAAACAATCAAATCACCATCTAAACAATCTCCGGAAAAATCCACCCTCTCCCTCTGCCTCACCCCCCTCGCTTTCACTCTCAAACACTTTATATTCACCTCCAGCCACGCTAAAAGCTCTGCGAACACTATTAGAAAATCTCACGCTTCCAGACCTTAAAAACTGGAATCCTTTCTTTCTGGTACTCGCTCTGTTCACCCTCTTGCCCCTCTTTAACACTCCCGGTAAGCCCTCTGTCCACACATCATAGAGCGCACACTCTGTCTCCACCCTGCGACCCTCCTCCAAAACTATCTCTTCTGGGAGCTCTTCGAATAGTATGTCTTCACTCAAAACTACCCCCCTCTCACTCCTGTACTCCATTTTGAATGCCACAAGCTCACCAAAATAGCACTGTGAAAAGTTGTAGTCCACCTCATTAAACCGATCCAATGACACTTCCACAGGCAAGCATTTTTGGGGTACTCTCGAGCAACCAATAAAACCCATTCGCGAGGCCGAGAAGTCGAAGGCATAGGGGCCATTCACATGCTGCGTGAGAAGCAGAAGGTTGTCCTTCCACAAGAGAATTTCGTCTTCAACAAAGCCTAGAAAGAGCAACTCAAAAAATGCGAAGGAGTGCTCAAAAATAAGTTTAAAGGATTTTTTGTGCAGACAGTACAAGCCTTCAGTCATTTCTGCACTCTCCACTTTGGAGTATGCTAAAGGAACTACAAACAAAACGTTATAGTGGTCGAGCAGTGCTTCAAAAACAAGTAATGTTGATTTGAATAGCGCTAAGCCGAGGAAGCCCGATTTGAGCTTGTCAGTCTTCCAAACGCATGCTAGGGTGCCACAGAGAAGGGGCATACCAAAGCACTCTGCAGGAAATTCGATTGGCTCTATAAATTCGAGCCGAGAGAAAAGTGTTTTGGATATATCGGATGAGTTGAGCAGTCTACAGTAAGCGTTTATTCCGTCAAGCTTCAGCTTGAGAATTACTACATAGGGGCGCATTTTATCCTTGTCTGGTTCGGGCACATTCTGGACGAGCGCTTCGATGAGCAATCGGTAACGACCAAGACGAGCGGCAGGCTTCTGGAGAAGAGAAAGGAATGAAAGATCGCCTTTGTCTTCGAAGGGCTGAATTGCTTCGAGGTAGTTTTCGTATCCCTGGTTAGTATACACAAACGCAAAACGGTTTATTCAAATAAATGTTTATTGCTTACCTTCTTCAACAATAGTTCCCCATTTGTAAACTTCTCACACAACTGACAAATCACATTGATGAGCCAGAAGTACTCCTCATACAAATAGCTGGTTACGCCGTGCTCAGCTGTCAATCTGACTGCGTACACCGCCGCCTCTACAGAAGCATGTGCAAAAGGCTCGGGGATGGCCTCAGATTGCGCGGAAGAGTTTACAAGGGCACTTGATGCCGTTGGGTCCAACAACTGGAGCCGAGTCAAGAAAAAACGATGTCTTTCAATGAGCTCATCCAAACACTTCCCAAATGGGATCTGAGAGAACAGTCTCAAACCTTTGGTGTCAACGAGTCCAGAGTACGACTCAGATAGAAGTTTCAAGAACTCTACGTAGCACGCCTCTGTGTGTCGGAGCTCTTCTATTGCTCGCCGGCGTTTGTATAGGCTCATTTGCTTCACAGACTTAAAGCTGAGAGTATGAATGAATGGCACTGGGCTGAGAGTCGCAAAGGAGGTTGCAGTCTTGCTGGAGGCCGTCTTCTTAGTTGGCTCGTGCCAAAACAGTGAGCAGAGATCTGTTGGTGCCAGAGTTAAAGCTGGGCTTATGAGAGCGCCTTCTTTAGGAGATTCATATATTATAGAGGGAAGTGCATCACAGTAGTCGCCGATTATACCGAGCTCTGAGACGGAGGTGCTTGCAGAGTAGAGAGGGGCGTCTGGAGGAGCAGTTTGCGGAAGAGGAGGTGATAGCGGAGCTAAAGAAATACCTGGTGTGGATTCAGAATGTATAATACTCATTTGAGGGTTTTGTGGGCGTATTTAGGAGTCTATTTGTGCAGCATAAACTATGTTAGTGAATGTCTTTTTGCGTGCGATTTGTAAAGTTTATGCTGTAGTTCACTTACCTATTTGATTTAGCTCCTGGTTTTCTGTATAGAATTTACACTAATCTCTTAATGGTGGTTTACTTAAAGTGGATCCGGAATTTGAGGAGATGAGATGAGATGGCCTTAAAAAGTTGAAGAGAGAGACACAGAGACTGGGGATTTCTTTTCAATAGTTCTAAATGTGTTCTAGTATGGCTCTATGTAGTTTCTTTGTCAGTATGTCTTCATACTGTATTTGTGATGGCTTTATGTATATATTGACAGCTGTAAAATTTATATACCTTTTTAACTTGTATTCGTAAATTTCTGAAAAGACATGCTTTAATGGTATTGACTACTCAACTGCCCTTCAAAACAACCCTGAAAACATGGAATCATTTATTGTATTTCTCTTGAATAACATCGTTCACCCCAAGCTTGTAAGACTACACAACAAAACCAGTTCCATTAATTCCTTGAATATTGATTAGACAGCTTACTAGCTTTATGATACTAGCAGTCGATGCTGGTGGGTAACTATAGTACTTAAAAAGATCTCACATTGTGGGGCACAAACGTGAATTAGTCCAAAAGTGAAAATGCAAAAAACTGAGTCAAAACGTTTATTTAGCATGAAAAATAAGACTACTCATTAGTCGGACTAACTTCTTGCAAGTCTGGAAATTAAGTGGATTTTTTTGGAATACCACTTTCAGGTGGTGATTATAGATTTTCCAAAAATACATGAGCAAAAATGCTGTTAGTAAAACTCAAAATCGCCTTTCCCTCTTTGTTCGCTCTTCACTTCCAATATCTGTTCTTCCGTCTGCTTGTGATAATAGCACCCCCATATCTTGCCCCCTTCCTGATCCAAACACACATAATACAATCCATCGTAGGAAGCATTCTCCAACTTCTGTCGAGCATCTGGCACCAAAAACATCTCCTTCCACCGCATATACACAAACCGTTCACCCAAAAACTTCTTGTGCACATACAAGTCTCCACCCCCCTCCAAAGCCCCCCTCACTTTTGGCAATACCTGCTTTTTCCAATGAGGAAACCGACTCCAGTTATCGATATCTATGACGTCATCCAAATTAAGTGAGCTGGTTCTTCTTCTGCTCAAAAAATTGTGACGTTCGCTGATGATCTCGGCCTCGAAAAATGTCGTAATTTCTGGGTTATTCTCCGTCAAACCTTTGATACAAAGATACCCGTTCAAAGTGGCTCTGTTAAGATCCACATACTGTAGGGTAATCTTCACTTCATGTGTCTTTTCCCCAGAATACTGTCGACCTGTGAAAACAGAGCCGGGCATAAGAAAGGTGCTGTAAAGCACAGATTTTGGTCGCAGAGGGGGGGCCTGAGGAAACTGTTTGTAGAGATCCACTAGGCTCACAGCCAGAGAAAAAGAGGTTAAAGAACTGGTTTTAGCTAGCTTTCTGGGAGGCGAAGTTCCCAGTGTATCTGCTCTCTCTTTTGACTTGTGCTGGCCGAGTTGAGGCAGCAGGTCAAGTGCACTAGTCGGTCGCGTGGCGTTCGAGAAAACTGTAGGCATTTTTGGTGTTTTAGGGTTTAATTTGGGTATACCTTGAGGATAAGGGTGTGAGTTTTATATAATATTTTGTCTGGTGACTATGATGTAAGAAAAGAAAGGTGCGTCGATTTAGAAAGATTCACATGACTCATGTGGAATGCGTCCAACTTTAATGATACACTTTTAGTGTGGCTACTCTTTGGTTATGTTATTGTTGTTTATCGGGGAAAATTGAGGATATAGGCTTATCGGGGTTTTAGGCTGCATGCGGAGTTTTTCGGGTAAATACTATTAATTATTTGACAGGTGTTTTAACAAAAGAATAAATATAGATGCAAAAGTGTCGAGTTGAAGATTTCATAGAGATTATGATTTTCTAAATTTTTTTAACTGTTTGAGCTTACTGAGCATTATAAACCATCACATCTCATATATCAGCTTTTTTAATACTGAAGCACTCTCCAACAAAGTGAAGTTGACATTGGCACCATTTCCAATAAGCCCACAACACATCATCAAATGAACAAAAATTACTCATTTGATCGTCTTAAAGTATAAAGAACTCAAATGTTTAACTAGGTTCGATTTTCCATCCCTATATTATACAACGATTTCTTTGAGCTACAGAACTGAATGCGGTGAATTATCCTTAAAAAGTATGCGTTTCCATATAGATTGTAGCTTAGCGGGTGCTCATCTCGTTTTTGACATTCACTAAGAAACCTGCGGACTCATGCGAAGCATCAATAAACTCATGTTTAATGTCATTATATCCAAGTAACTGAGGATGAGGTATAAGGAATTAGTTTACGAGTGTAAGACGATATCCTCGTATTGCTCGGATAATAAGCTTGAAGTAAATCTGCAGATGACTTATATATAATACATAGAACCCTCAATTCTCGCAGATCAAGTGTATAATATACACTTCCCACTGGCAGTTCCCCCAACCAACCAATTCTCCAGGCGGTGGAAGTTACTAGCCGCCGGCACTGCGGTAATTCCCCCGTCCAGCAAATGCCCTACCTGGACACCCCCCAGTGTGTAAACATCAAAACACTTTTGCATATTTCCTATTACAAATTTTTCGTACCCGTCTCTTGGGTTGACCTGCCATCTTGCTTTCAAGATCGTGACCCACTTCCCTGTTCTGCAGTTGTGTTTCATCACATGAGCAGGCTTGAGTGTTTGGCTGATGACTTCTCCCTTCTTCTTCTTATACTCAAAAGTGTTGTCCAAAGACGAAGTGTCTCCCATTTTGAATATACAGATTTGGTCGGCGTACCCATTACAAACAATATCTCCGCTCGAGTTCCAGTCTGTGGAGCTCACACTCAAGCGTGAGGTATAGGCTCCATATGAATGCAAACAAGGGTCTTCAGGAAACTTCTCTGACCATGATGACTGTGCATATGTCTTTCTCATGTCCCATATTTTGAGCGTTCTATCTAAAGAGCCTGTTGCAAGCTGGTAATTGGCTTTTGGATTGATAGAAAAGCCTCCTATCTTCTTATCACTGAGTCTATATAAATCTGGCTTCAGCTTCAGCCGCTGATCAAAAGAACCAAAGTGGCCTGTTAAGGTGGTGAAAAAAATAGTATTTGCGTACTCTGAAGTTGGTGCACCAAACTGAATATCCGATATCCCACAGTCATTGCCATCTGCATCAACCAATCCTAAAATCTCCGTGGACTTGAGAGTCTTCAAGTCTGTTACTCTGACCGAGTTGTCGTACGAGGCCGTGTAGAAAGAGTTCAAATTTGTCCCGGAAAACCCAATCTTGCCTATATGCTTTCCATGGAGGCCCAACACAGAAATGGCTGGGTCGTCATCCGAGTCCATGGCAGGGTTCCAGATACCCACATTGCCTATAATGTCTGCAGCCAAAACCACTTTTTCAGTGTTTGAAGGGTGGAAAGTGATGTAGCTTACTCTATCATGAGTTATTTGGATCTCGTTAGGAAGGAACTTTTCATACAATGAAAGGTCATTCATTTCTTTACGAAGCTTATTGATGGCCTCATCGTTAGTCTTTTTCTTAGAAATCACCTCATAAAAATCACCAGCCAGAAAATTGTCTGAGAGCTTAGAAAAGCTTTCCAAAAGCAGTTGATCATCATCTTTCCCCCCATTTTGTTCTTTGAGAATCTCAACCAAAGAAACATCTCCAGGCAATTTCATTGTCTTGAGCTTCTCGAGCTTCTCGAGCTCTGCAGCCTGTTTCTCCTGCTCAGCCAAAGAGTTCTGAAACTCTTCAGTGTCCTCGATCTTGATGCCCTGAAGCCGTCTAGACTTTCTCTGCTGCATTGCTGGTTCTTTGGGGGTAGCATTTTGTTTTCTCTTGTTTTTCCGTGCTTTGGCCTCTGCAAGCTTTTTTTCATCAACTTCTTTTTTGATCTCCAATGAAAGGGTGTTGAGGTTGAGCTTACGAAGGAGTTCGCGGTTTCGCGAGATGTTTGCAAGGCGTTGTTTCTCGAGAGTTGACATTATCTTTGGTTGGATTTTCAAACTGTTTTTGGCTTGAATTTATTTTCCATAATTACGACGCGTTGCGCGTAAATTTCGCGTGTGTCACGTGTTTTTGACAGTATGGCTTTTATTTTCATGTATAGCTGATAATTCATAGCTTATTTATAGATTTATGGCATGTGCGTTCCTCGAGATTTTTTGCTTTGAGGGCCCTTTGATTTTTATACGTTATATAGGACATTTGAAGGGCCCTAGCAAAAGTTAAAGACTTTAACCCTTTACGCATCCCTCTGAAGTGTTCGCTTATTCTCCTATTTTCACAGGGTAAATACCCCACAAGCTCCTTCAAAAAACTGCGAAAAAAATATATAACATTCTTAAGAAAAACAAACAGACTTGAGCAGATACACTTTAAAGACCTATTGCCACTTAGTAACCTCCCTTTTGCTCAAAAATCACCCAAAATCTGAATCGCCCTCATTTTCCAATTTTTCACAACTGCAAAAAAATATACCCTTGCAATGACAAACATAACAGACATCTTCAACCCCCCATCCCCCAGAAAAATACCCGATTCAGAGGTGAAGGACTGTGTCCCATGCCAGGTGATGGCCACCGTGACGGCGTTGGCTGCTGGTGTATATTTTAGCACAGGTATGGTATTCAAAAATGAAAAACCAGGAGTGAACCCTATGTGGTGGAAACACTTTATAAAGGGCACCGGCCTTGGATTGATCGGTTTCGGGGTATATAGAGGGGGGGAGCATATATTTTGGGGTGAGCCAAGGGGGTTTCAGTGAAAAGCTGGTTAATGAGAAAGAGCATTTTGTTTATTGACCAGTTTGTGACTGCTTCAATGATACCAATTCGGTCGGTGGATTTGTGCATCATAAAGTTTCTTGTATATAGGTGATATGTTATGTTATGATTGTAATGTGTAATGTGTAAGATGTCAAGTAATGCATAGCATAGGTTGTCTCGCTTGCCGGTACAACTCATGCTAATAGTCGTATGAAAAAGACCAAGCTCAGTTTTTGGAGATGAATCAAAGATATATGAGAGTCATTTGATACGTATGTGCGAACACTTTCAGTCCTAATCACCCAAAAAATCGAGTTACAAAACCTACAAAAAAGAACAAACAAACACACTTATAATATTACCAGCTAATGCAAAGTTCACCAAAATCATACAAACAGAAAAAAACGCACTCGAATCATTCTATCTCAAACTTCCCATCCACGTACTTTTCTATACTCGCTTCTGTCCGTCTAAAATCCTTCTTCCAAAAATCATCCTTGTACAGCTTCTCCTCGGATTCCCCATCAGTTGGGTAAAACCAGTAATTCAACGCAATATGAACAGCGTCTTTCTTATCTCCAAACGACGTCACCTCATGGAACCAACCCGCGGGTAAGTAGAGCATTTCCCCCTCTTCAAGCTCCACAGTAATGCGCCGAGCCAAATTGAGCTTTGGATAATATTTATTTATAACTTCTTTGGCCATACCTTTATCTTCCTCATTGAGCTCGTCCACGTGTAAAAGCGCGGGCGGCACTCTACAGAAAGAAGGCGGAACCACTCCCCTTACACTATCACCAGGTACGCTCTCGTCCTTAACAGCCCCATCGCTTCTAACAGGCCGCCAGTTTGGAGAGTTCTCGTTTGGAACGTAGTCGATGACCCCGGAGTCATATATTGTGTTTATGTCTCCTACAGTGTATAGATTGGGAGCGTCTGAAGGAGGAAAAAGTGTAAACCTTTTCTTGCCTTGAATGAGCACATACAAGTTGTTCGCATGGTCGTGGTGAAGACCAGAAGATGTTCCTTCGCCTGGGATTCCTCTACCGAGGCCACAATCTGGCTTTTCTGCGTTTATCGGACAAAGGTTGTATTTTTCGCTTTTCTCATTCTTGGTCAGACCCACCCAAAGATTGATTTGCTGAGGTACCATCAGAGAAAGCATCTCAGGCAGATAGGGCATTTTTTTGGTTCTTAAAAGGTTAAGAAGTGGCTTGTGCATAAAAGAAGAAACGCGGTCAACAGCCTCATTTATATAGAGAGTTTCTCCATCAACATCGCACATTTTATCTTCATCTTCGAAGTCATCCTCGAGCTCATCGAAATCGTCCTTCAAATTGTTAAGATCCATAGAATCTGTCTCGCTCTCCGTTATATTATTTTTGAGTGCTTCTATGGCAGCTACAGCCTCTTCATCGAACTCTTCATCAGACTCTTCATCAGACTCTTCATCAGACTCTTCATCAGACTCTTTTGCCGAATCCTCACCATCTATATACTCATCTTCTTCGTATTGTGTAGTCAAATAGCCATCCTTGTCCCCCTTCATTAATCCCTCCATGAAAACGTCAAAGGGCATAATCTCTCGCTGCACGCCAGAACCAAATCCGCCATCCACCTTCTTCTCTATCTGTACTAAGTAGTGTTCCTCTATATGATTTTTCGCGCTCTCAATGATGGAAGCGGAATTGAGCGCGCTAGTATCGAGATCAGGGATTCTTCCCACTATTTTGACTGGCTTCAAAGGCTTCACATACTCTGCATAAAAAGCTTTTTTAGACAAATCATTCGCTCCAATTCGATCTATGGGCTCATTTTCGACGCTAGGGCGGTATCCAATGCTCTGGAATATGTTTGGTTTCTGCTTTTTGCGGGGAGTTTCCAAGGGCATTTGACAGGTGAAAGTGGAAAATTTATGAAAAAAAATATTTTACAGATGCTCTTAGCGATGAGATCAGTAAGAGGGAGATGATGCAGGGGAAAGTACGTTCATTATCTCATATAACGGGTTTGACTGTAATTAGATTGGTAGCATTCCCATAAATGGTGAACGCCGTGTTGAGAGTTGTTGGTGATAGTATGGCTTCAACCAAGACGCAATTATAGTGTGAGATCTCAGGTATATATGGAGGTAATATTCGACAGTGAATGCATATTTTAAGTAATGTTTAAATCTATTGACGTTATTGAGATGTATGTCAACTATGAATGATGTGTTAGAGTAGCTCTAGATTTTAGCAGTTGAAAAATGGAGCTTTTACACCTTTAACCACCTTCTTCTTTCCTTGAAAACACATGTATGTAATATGGCAGATATCTCAAAACTCGAACCTCATAAACTCGCCATATTGCCATCTACCCCCCTCAAACACAAAACCACACAAACACAAAACCACACAAACACAAGCATCTTCACTTACCCTAGCTCTTCATTCTCCTCTGCAAAACACAAAGTGACACACGGAACTCACTTTCGCATCTTATCCCCCTGCCACTTCAGAAAATGCAGGTTTAAATCCCCTTCTTACGTTCACCTCTGTGTGCATGAGCCTTCCAAAATTCACAACCCATGATAAGCGCGTTTTCAACACTCTTTTCAGCCGCGACGCTGCTGGAAGTGCGTATGAGTCGTTCGTCCAACAAAATCGCGGCCTAATTTCTCACCTCTCCGAACTGGCGTTTGCAGACAACGTCATCGTGGACGTGACCCGGCCTCCAGACGCGCATGTGGTCCTGGCTGAAAAGCTCGAAAAGTATGTGGAAATCTGTCGCGATGTTGCCGCTACAGTGGAGCGCGGTGTGGTACGGAAGAACGATATTGAAGAGGTGAAGGATATCGACCTTTATGGCTTCTATACACTTCCAAGCGAAGAAGCCTTTGTCAAGGCAGCCAAGAAGCTTTCATCTCTACCAGAAGAAGACCCAGAAGCCTTGAAATTCGGGCCATACTTGCTCTGTGCTGCAAACCTTGCGCGCATTCTGCACCAGATCGAGACAGCACGCCTCAAGCGCTATCGTGCTGCACACGCGCTCGGAAAAAAACACGTTGACCAGAGCGTGGTACGCGAAGTGGATATTTTGGACAGAGAGCTTGCAAAAAGAGAGTTGGCTGTTTTCGGGTGCCTTCAAAAGATTGTGGGGCTTATGCTTCCAGAGCCAGAAGACAGAGACGGTGTGCCTACATATATCCTCTCAAAACTTCAAGCAACTACGCTCCAGGACACCTACGCTCTCTATGCCGCGATGCTCGTGACAAAAGCTGCGCGGACAAAGGTGTTGGTCGAAGACAGAACTGTCAGTGTAGAGGAGCAGAACCGGCGGCGTGCAGTCATGAATTTCTATGAGACTGAGGCAAGCCATGGGATGTACATCTCTGGAGCTCTTGGGAACAAAACGGCGAGGGGGTTGGCGGAGCGCATCAACCCTTATGCGAAGTTGTGTGGGAGTATGGTGATGGAGCTGCTAGAGAGAGACTTCTATGGAGGGCACGTAGGGGAGGACTGTAAGTTTGTGTGATTCGGTTGTATTGTTGGCTGAGAGCTCAACAGGGTCGTTACATTCTGTCTGTAGAGTCTATTCTTCGAACAGTGCGAAGAGTGTGTAATGTTCTTAGTGCTGTAAAAAATTGACAGGTATAAAGCTGAACTTAAAGCACGGTGAATAAAGATCGGTATCTGCTTCAGTTTTTGGGTTAGTGATGTACCTTTGTGTTGGTTGACTTATGATTCATGCTTGTATGTAGAGTGGATGATCATGTTGGGTTAAAGATGGAGTCTGTTTAATTCAAGTTCAACGGCTTTTTCGGAAGACTATACAGAGGATTTCTTGCCTTTCTGGTGTGTGTTTATGCAAAGGTGTGAGCATTATGGATGGAACTGAACAAGGGATTCTTCTCATGAGTCCGTATATGAATCTGAAACGTAGAGTCCTTGAACTTGAAATGAAATGTGAGTTCAAGTTTGTTTACAAGGTAAAATAATGAATAACCGCCCGTGAAGATGTGCATAGCACCACAAATGAAGCTGAAATGAGATATATAGAAGAGAGAAGCCAGATATGTACTGGAAATATATAACAGGTGATGACGAGCTTGTTTACTCCCCAAGAGAATTAATAAAGAGTCTTATGGAGTGCAGCAAAGTAGAAGTAATGTGTGTGCACCATCGTATAGAACATAAGAGAACAACAAATGACATGGTGATTTATTGGTTAATATCTTAGACATTTGTGATTTCAGTTGTATTTTACTATCTCCTCAAAAGGCGCAATAAGTGACATGTCGCAGATCCCGGTACCGGCGCGCGTATTTGTAAACACGTAAATTATCCCATATTTGTTCTATATAAAGAGTGCCAACTGCGCTCAGTCTTCAAACATTTTCAAACTTGGTTTTTCGACTATCAATTGGGACTAGAAATTGAAATTTGAAAGCTGCACTTGAAAATCTCTTCAGTAACAACTAAATCAAATAAAAACCATGGAATACTCGAATCCGGCATACTCCACCGAAAAGTACGCGAAATTTCGCCCCACATACCCACTCTCTTTTATAGAGTGGGTCGTGGATTACCACAAGCAAGGAGAGTGCGCCAAGAGCGCGCAGAAGCCGATCAAAATCTTGGACATTGGATGTGGCACTGGCCAGGTAACTTTCCCTCTATTCGAGAGGATAAACTATGGCGATATAGTCGTAGGGGCAGACCCCTCCAACGTGATGATTGAAAAGTGTAAAGGGCAGGCTGCAGAAGCACATGCTTCAAGCCCAGGGAAAAAACTCGAGTTTTTAGTTGCCAAAGCCGAGGCCTTGTCCAGGTCTTTCGAGCCAGAGTCTATAGACATTGTCACTGCCGCTGAGTGTTTTCATTGGTTTGAACATCCAGAGTTCTTTAGCGAAGCCTATAAGATTTTGAAGAAAGGAGGAACGTTGGCATACTGGATGTATATCGAACCTGTCATCGTCTCTGTGAAAAAGCCGGATGGGTCTGTGCACAATGTAGACTACAAGCTGTATATGGATGCTTATGACGAGGTGGCCTTTGGAGACAAGTGTCTTGGCCCTTACTGGGAACAACCAGGAAAGAACGTCTTGAGAAAGTATTGTGCTGAAGTTGAAATTCCAAGTGTGTTTAGAGACGTTGTGCTGCACCAGTACGATGTAGGAAAAGCTGGCAATGATACAACAGAGCACTTGAGAATAGTAAGGGAATGGAAGTTGGAAAACTTCAGAGAGTACCTCAGTAGTTGGAGTGCTACGCATACTTACAATGCTAAAAATGGTGAGGAGAACATGCCGGACAGAATGGTCAAGGCAATTGAGGAGTTGGGATATGGGCCTGATGATGTTTTCACTGTTGTGTGGTCGTCTGCATATTACATGATGAGAAAGTGATGATTTGTTCGAGGAGTATAACAAGGATCTTATGAAGATTTGTACGATTGAGTTGGGCTAATTTTTGATTTATTTTTGTTCACTCAGTCTTCATTTTTCATAATCTGCAATTAATCTATTTTCTTCAATCATCAGTGGAAATAGTTAAACAAACTTTTTTATGACTTATACACGTAAAACACAACACATAGTATTTGCTTATGGGGATGCGGCAATTTCAAGAAGAACAAGAAGTAGTGAAGCTTTTACTTTGACTGAAGATCTTATATTTAAGCAAGTTGGGTCTCGCACCTCAAGTATTATGATCTAGTCATAAATAGATATACTCTACCTACTCTGTGGTAGTATTTTTCATCCGTAAAATGACCATAGATTCTGTTAGGCCTTAGCTTTCTTTTTAAGTCTATCAACTTATAGCTAAGCCTACGCTGCGTCACAGGCTTAGACTAGCCATCTCCCCAAGGATTGCACTACTCAAACAAGCAAAATAACTTGAGTATCTTGACTCGTTAACTTGGAAAGGCTTACAGACCCACTAGTTGTAAACATTTTCCAGTGTATCTAGCAGTCGGCCTACCTCAAATCATGGAGGTGAACGATGAGCGAAGCTCAGAGCAGACACTTATTTATTCCTGAATTTGATTTACGTTGGCCAAGCGACAGAAGCTAGAGCAGAGTTTATTAATTTAGGCGGAAGCTAAAGTTATGTGGTGGGAAAGTGACTAGCAATGCAGTATTTATGTGTGCTTGTGAAGGAAGAAAGCCCAGACTTCGATATTTTAAGCACTCGATAAATCAACCTAGGGGACGTTTATCAATTCATAGGAGAATTGGGGATCTGCACGCTGCTGTACTTACGTTGCAAGCCAAGCTCTAAACGAATAGTGGTAACACCTTTGAAAGCGCTCCAGATTGGGCTTAATTATGTGTCAACCAAATACCGAGAGTAAGGTTTGACGTATGTGCTTGGAGTGAGGAAAGTTATAACTATATGAATACGTGTGTTTAGAATAAAGGACTCTCTATGTAGACATGAGCACATGACTTGAAGTTTGAAGCTTTTACCGTATTGCATATGAGCAAATATACATGTATGGTAGCGCACAGCAGCCTGTGGGCGTTCAATAGCAGCTCCGGACCCGTCAAAACTCAAACTTAGGTTTTATGGATGCATATAGGCCACAACTGACATGCTAAGGATCCAGTGGTTATGAAACCCTTGGTGTGAACTTATGTGATATCCAGAACCAAGTAACCGGCTGCATACATTGGCATCAGAAGCAGGAAAATCTATAAACCATAGTTTGTTGGCCAGTCAGCACACCATAGGTTGATAACCAATTATGAAGCTAGCAGTCATCTCTCTCTATATTTAAGCTAACACTGTCTTCATACTATATACAAACAACCTCGAAACCTTTGCCCTTAAAATTGTTTTCGCTGCGGAGTTAGGAAACACTGATCCCCCCCCCAGGCGTTTCAAAATCTTGCATGCACCCATAAAATCATCTTTATACTGGCGTTTATATATGAATGTTTGTCTCCCGTAGAAAGTGTAAACGGAAAGCTTCATTTGTCATGCTTTTTCCGCCTCTCCTCATAGCCCTTATTACCTATGCGGCGGCGTACCCACTCAGGGCGTCCTCGCACTACAAGCTCCCTAACCACCTTGCCAAACGTGCCTGGAAGCGTGATAGCAAGAAGGCCGTCTCGGTCAGCTTGAAAGTGGATCTGCAAAAGACGGTCCAGGCCAAGCAGAAGAAAACCACGTCTGCTTTGGGCGTGTCCAAGTCGGTTGCGACTGCATACAAAAATGCAGGTGTTAACGCGACTTACTCGAACCACCTGGTTGTTCTTAGCATGGAGAACGAGCATTCTCTTTACCTGGCAGAGTTCTGTTTCGGTAACCCATGCCAGATGGTGGAGCTCCAGATTGACACCGGTTCTGCTGACATCTGGGTCCCAGGTGCAGGCTCCTCCGCCAAGGCTGCCAACTCAACCGACACGGAGTACGGCTTCTACGACCCGGGTCTGTCTTCTACCGCTTTTAAAGCCAATGCCACTTTTAGCATTGTGTACGGAGACAGCACAGGTGCTAGTGGTAGCGTGTATGCGGACACCCTTGCTCTTGGTGATGATATAGTTCTTCCATATGCAGGATTTGGTGTTGCCACTCAGAACACTGCTGGGCAGGGTCTCTGTGGTTTCGGGTACCTCTCTGAACAGCTGTCTACCATGAAGTACGACAACCTCCCACAGTCGCTTTACAAGTCCGGCATAATCGGGCTGCCTTCTTTCCTGTTGTACCTCGACTCTGCGAATGCAACCGGTGGGCAGTTGATTCTCGGTGCCGTAGACACAGAAAAATACGAGGATCTGTTGGTCACTCTTCCTATTTTGCAGAGAGATACTGCTGGTAAGAAAAGCGATGAATACATAGCGTTGTTCGTTACCATGTCAGGTGCCACTTATGGTGATGACAAGATCCTGGACTCTTACCCAGCCTTGATTGACACCGGTACCACCATGATTTACGCCCCAACTGAAGTGTTCAACAATTACACTTCGCATTTCACCTACGATGAGTCTGTGTCAGGATACACTGCTCCTTGTGGTCTGGATGGTGAGGACTTGAAGTTTACTTTCATGAACACCACTATTTCTGTTCCTTTCCTGGAGATGCTTTATAACATTTCTATGCTGGACGGAACGTTCTACACCGTCAACGGCGTCCAGACATGTTCTGTGGGCATGGTTGAGTCTGGATCTGACTACTTGATTTTGGGTGATGTTTTCTTGAGACTGGCGTACGTGTTTGTGGACTACGAGACAAACACCGCGTCTTTTGGCCAGGTGAGATACACAGATGCTTCTAATCTTGTTGCCATCTGATCAAATAACTCCAGACAGAAGAGGTTAATTTGGGATAGATGAAGTATTATAGCAGCAGGCTGCTTCATGGGACATTAGAGTGTTGGTGCTAGTTCATAGATAATAGATACTAAGTTTTAGAAATGTACATTAATGGTTTTGTAAGTCTAAGTTTGTTAAATATATAAAAGCCATACATGATTTGACTTGTCTCGAAAACTTTTGGTTTTTGTGATCTGTATTCGTTGTCGCACCATAGTTGCTACAGCATTTGTAGCAACATCCAAAAAACAATACATAAATAGATGCTTACAAACAAAATAGCAAAGGAGGATGATATAAACCGTGAACGCCCAAAAGAAGCACAAATAGCACGATGCATCCTTAACTTCAAGAATGAACTCAACTAATTGTAGAACAATCACTTCATTAGACTTGAGAAGTCAAAACAATAGAACGAGCACTTCATGAGACTAGATTAATATAATTTCTCTTCAGTTTTGCTCACAATTCTCAAATATAAATGCACCTCTCTAGAACCTCCATCTTACTGGCCGAGTGGTCAGACCATTTATTCTTTTGATCTCACTCAAACATTCCGAATAATGATTCTCAATTCCATCTTTCCAAAAATGGAGCAGAAGCCTGTCCAAAAAATTGCACGAATATGCGTAGATGTATATCGGTCTACCCTCTATCAAAAGATCCGTGATGAGAGTGTCAGACACCTCCACGATTTGAATCGCTGGAAACTTAAGATGGCACCTACCGTAAATAGGATTTCCAGAAAAATCGATTGCCTTGAGCTTCAAATGCCGAATTGGGCTCAGGCGTGTAAGGTCATTATTTTCAAGTGACAATGTCTCTAAGTTTCCACATAAACTCAACAACGCGTCCATAGTGGCCAGTGTGACTCCACAAGAGCTCATGCGCACGTTTTTGAGAGCCTCTGAGTTGAGAGCTTGAAAGAGACTTAAAGGCGCTTCTGGAAGCGGTAACACGTACGAAAAGTCGATATGTGAGATCTCAGCTCCCGAAGGGCTCAAGGAAAATAATGGAGGGGATCCGTGTACAAACGTGCTGAGTTTCTTGAGACCCATGAGAGTGTCCAATCCTGTGACCTGATACAAAGAGGAGCGACTGATAGGAGTGGTGGTATGCATCAAATTTGAGGTGTAAAACAATTTGACAGTGTGACAAATTGTTTTATGACCTTTCACGTACACGGAAGTCGCGCCAGTGTGGATGAGGAGCACACCAATCAGATTGAACGGCAAGTGGATAACACCCAAGCTGCGCGTGTTGCTGATGCAGAGCTTCTCTAAATGCAATGTATATCTCAGTCCTGGAGCTATTGTAGCGTTGGTCAAGTCTAGCTTCGTGAGCTTGCTGAATCGCAGGAGATCAAGCTCGAGTATCTTGAGATCGGAACCAAAGTAGTACAGACTGAGGTTTTCAAAAGTTTTCGGTGACAGCGTATATGTATACACTGTCTTTTTGGCCTGAATTACCTGTATCTGAATAACTTCTCCTGATCCGTCCCAAGGCTTGGTTCTGAGATTCTCGCGGGCCCCCTCGTTGAGTATACCATCCACAGCAGAAACGTAAGTTTGTAGAGGCTCTTTCTTGTCTTCATTTTCTTTGATTTTGAAGAAGCGGGTGACCGGAGGGTCTTCAAGCTGCACTTGAACCGTAATTTCGAGCTTGATAGGTCTCCAATAAAGGCCTGGGTTGAACTCGTCCTCAGGAGAGCTCATGAGGATCGTGTTGATCAAATTTCCAATCAAGAAATTGGGGATCGGTTTTACTGCATTCGCGTTGATAGTCCCGTCTTCATTGAAGATGCACCCATTTGGGTCATCAATGGAGGAGTGACCTGAGGCTCTAGAGGCTAGGATGAGGGGCCAGATAAGGATCTTGTGCATTTTATAAAGAATTTCACTAGATATAGTGTTGGCTATATATATGTCAGAGTATACAGGTCATTTGACTCGGCCTTTATCTGATTATACTGTTCAGGTTTCTGGCATTCGACTGCTTTAAGATTTTCGGGCGTGAAGGGGAATCGTTTACAGTAATTTAAGTATCATCTTATGACTGAAGTTCAGAGTTTGAGGATCCAAACTTTGAAAACAAACGTATGAAAGAAGATGTTCATGCTATCTAACCATCCTTAAAAGTGTTCGTTCTGAAGGAGTGACACCATTTGTGGAATAGAACTGAGCAGAGTCAAAAGCAGATAGTAGACCAGGAAAGAGAAAAATTCTTCTCGCTTAAGCATTGTCGATCAATGCACAATATTAGGCGTGAACGTGCGTGGCCAACATTATAACGGAATGATTCGAAGGTCAGCCTGGGGCAAAAAAAATGTACATTAAAAAGTCACCGGTTGGGCAAGCTTACCAAGAATTGCTTGGCTTGTCGACATAAACAAAGAAAACGGAGCAAGTATCTAAATTTGATAGAGCTCACTGTAATACGCACTGCAATAGGCTAGCTATCAGAGAAATTAGCATACTTCACTGCCTCAGTTCAAATACGTGCATCATTATACTTTTCAGATTCTGTTATATGTCAGAAACCTTCCTAATTTGGCGAGCTAGAGGCCAATATTATTGTAATCAAGTGTACATAAGTGAACTGGACTACCAGCTTTTGTCTCAGATGAGTGTTCCTGAAAATCTTGTACACAGTAACAGAATCAAGTGATTATCTGACATTACCAGCAAAGGCTTGGATAGAGATGCGATATATCTATAGTGTAGGTTTCTGAATATATCTACATTGGAAGACTTCCAGGAAGAGAAATATCTTTGTAAGGGCGTACTCCATAGACCGTCGCAAAAGCTGCTTTGAATGATTCATAAAGCTGTGAGCGCCAAACGATGTTCGAAATTTCGTAATCACTGTTGTGAGGTGAATTGTATCCATTGTTTGTGACCGTGTAACAGATCGGTTCAATAGCTTAAACGGCTATTCTTAGGGGCACCTGTGGCCGTTTATGCAGTTATGATGATCGTTTATAATTATAACATAATATATATGATACAAATCGGATGTAACCTATACTGAACCCTAATAGTTGGTCACATGATCGATCATCTGACCGTATATAGTTACAACTTTTCTGTAGTGTTCCGGGTGTATATATTCAATGCTATATTTACGAATGTCAATATAATTTCAATATACTATGGCTTGTCATATGAAAAGCAGTGGACTGACTGTCAACAGTGATAAGTGAAAGCCAGAATCTAGACAGCGCCGCTTAGCTCGCTATATAAAACCAAGAGTAAGGACTAACTAGTTCAAGGACCACCACCAACACTAACTCAATTTGAAATTAGTTAAATACTGTAACAGTCAAAACATGGACTAGTTCATACCACTTCCACTAATCAAGCTGCCTAATTTCAAACTGCTCAAGCTCAAGGTCACTAGCATGCTTTGTATTCGTCAAGCTCAATCACTCGTTTACAAAGCAGCAGCAAATCTCTTCTCCGCCTCCTTCCAGTTGATCACATTCCAGATAGCCTTGAAATAGTCCGCCTTGACATTCTGGTACTGCAAGTAGTAAGCGTGCTCCCAAGCGTCAATAGCAACCAAAGGCACCAAAGGCCCGGTCACAGTGTCCTGGTTGTATCTCTGGACAACGTCCAAAGCTTTGGTGTCCTTGTTGTATACAATAAACGCCCATCCAGATCCCTGGATCCCGGCCAACTTGGAGTTGGTCAAGCTTACCAACTTATCAAGCAGACCAAATTGCAACTCAATCTGAGAAGCCAACTTGCCTTCTGGAGGAGCCCCACCAGAAACAGATACCGGAGAAAGGTTTTTCCAGAACAAGTTGTGGTTAACAAATCCACCACCATGGAATTTTAAGTTCTGCTGGAGAGTGACAGCAGCCTTGGCGTCGTTCTTCTGCTCGGCAACCAACAATTGCTCACTAGCAGCATTGAATCCATTGACGTAGGTTTGATGATGCTTCTTGTGGTGCAACTCGTTGATCTGACCAGCAATGTATGGCTCAAGAGCACCGTAGTCAAAATCAAGGTCTGGGAGGGTGACTTTGGTTCTGGCGGCAGAGAGAGAGCCAATTGGCGCTTTAAAAGTCTTGGTGGCTGCACGACGGGAGATAGAGAACATGGTTGGATTGGTTAGATGACTTATGGCTGGGATTAAAAAGACTCTTTCTTACACGCACGCAGCGGTTTTAATTGGCTGCAGGAGAGCAACGGAGACAAATTCGGATGTAATCATAAATCGTGAAATGAAGAGAACTTTGATTTTACGTTGATCTCGTTAAACATAAACAATTTCTGTGCTAGTTATTTATTAATTTCCCTAGGCGTAAGTATCAGAGAGGAAGAAGTCAATCTTTGATAGCAGCTTGCATCTAGATATCGATCTAATGTGGAGAACTGTAAATTGTGGAGAATTTTATGCCTATAATCAGATCTCTCTTTCTAGTTTATTATCCGAGTATCTAAGTACGAATGACTATGTAGTATATAACTTCAATTAGTATATTCTCGGAAATTTCATCGTCTGTGGGTGTTATCAGGTTGATATGATATGTAGAGAGCTTCCATTGAGGCTGTCACAAATTCAACAGGTGTATTGTATAAAATGATCCTATTTTTTGCCAGACATTCTTGAGTCGGTTTAAACGTTGATTTAAGTCTCATGGGTATCCGGGGAATCCAGTGTCGACTGTTCACTGTTTATATCCATTGAGAGGGTTTGGTGCTTAGGTATGAATGCCATTGCAATAGTGCCAGTTTAAGTGTCGACTCTTTCAAACTAATCACAGAACCTCTTAAGCGTATTGCGAGCTATTGACGATCTTTTACAAAAGATGTGTGCACGTTTTTCGAGAACGCAGGTCACAATGAATTGTCACTCATAAATGACAACTATGTAAAGTGTGGTGGATGAATATTCATCATAGGCTAAGCTTTCAGGTAGTCCAGGAAGGTTGAAACTGATTTATTTGATACGTAGAGTGATGGTCAGAAATACAAATTGTAAAGAATTTAGTTGAACCAGCTTTCAGCAGGACGCACCCTAGCTCCGCCTTCGCTATACAATTGCATGATACTTTATCAATTGCAGCATTGATCGTATGTTCCTGGCTTATACCACGCAATCTTCGTCTTCTATATATTTCATTGATAAAATTCAGTTCCTAAATAACACCAAGAAGACTCACCTTAACAATATGCAGTGTAAGGCTTAACTTGTGCATTTCTCATAATCACAGATCTAGGTGAGGCTGAAGAGATAAGTACCTCAAACAGATCTACTTTCAGTTATTAACGAAGATTGATACTTACCTGATGATTGAAACATGTTTGATATACCATCCTTCATGTATACCCATCAGTGACATCCAGCCATCACATCGATTGAATTGGACCAAATTCAAATCGATTGGGAGACCTCAAAAAAAGTCAAGTACGGGAATTTACGAGGCGCATTTGACTGTCGAGATAGAAAGGCTGAGTTCTAGAAATCGGCTGCACGAGCCCGAGAGCGTTATCTATCAAAAATATTTCCTCAGCCATGACTCTTAAAGAGTCTACGGCGACTTTATCAAATTTAGAGATCACATTGATGAAATATCCATGCAGTGAGAGTAATTATCAATGGGTAACAAATTTGATTAGATATTTTTGTTGAACAGTTTTCAGTGATGTTTCGAAAAATTCAAATTCAGATTTTTTGGTATGGTATCCATACTCTGTGTGTTTATGCCTGATAACTGAGATTACAGATTAGTGGTTGAACAGTGCTGAGCACCGTTCGATATCTCGCTGCATTTGGATTTCTCGATAAGCAGACTAATGCGAGATCGAAGTCTCTGATTGAGTAGTAGGTCTTGTGACCTGTCATTGAGTTACATCATTACGATACAATGACGTACTTATATCATTTCGCACAATAGACATTGAATGTCAAGACGTTATTTGACAATGTGCCAGAGCGATTCATTTGTTTGTGCTTAATCTGTATGCTGTAGGAGAGCAAATTTCCGAAGCAGAGTTATTTGTTTTCCTCTTTGGGAAGAGCAGTATACCTGCATGGCGTTGGCTTCGCTAATCTGTTGATTAATTATCACAACATGAACGCCCACAGTTTCCATATTTATCTCTCTCTAATGCCTCTATCCAATGCAAATGAGCTAGAATTGGTGAAAATACATCCATTCAAACTTCTATCATCTAAAAATATAGGATTGCCTTCATGTGACCTCGGATATCCAACCTATCCAGGAGAATCTTCTTATCGGGCATGATGCATACAATAACTGCAACGGTGTATAAAGCGATTATGTCGCTAAAAACACTATATAAGACAGGCTCATCGCACAAAAGAGCAACACAATGAGATCTGCTCTCTTATCCCTTGCCTTGTTCATTTCGGCTACTGCTTTCCCAGTTCATGAGAAAAGAGCCAATGAGACTGATGTTACGGTCCAGAACGATGTCGACTATCTTCACAACATGCCGAATACTGCTCAGGCCACCAACCTCTTCCCTATGAGTGAATGCAATGGCATTACTCTCGAGGAGGCTACCATCGACCAGTTGCAGGACTACATGAACCAAGGGAAGCTTACCCTGGTTCAGCTCACCACTTGCTATATGGAGCGTTATTTCCAGCTTAATTTCTACACAAGCAACATTCTCGCTCTTAACCCTGACATGTTGGCTATTGCTCAGCGCATGGACATTGAGAGACAGCAGGGTACCGTGCGCTCTCCTCTTCACGGGTTGCCGTTTGTTGTCAAGGACAACTACGGCACAAAGGACAAAATCAACACCTGTGCTGGTTCCCCGATGCTTTTGGGTCTGGTTGTTCCAAGAGATGCTTTTGTTGTCAAGAAGCTTAGAGAAGCTGGTGCTGTTTTGTTTGGTCACGCACTGATGTCGGAGTGGGCTGACATGCGTACCAGTGACTACTCCGAGGGTTACTCTCCTCTTGGTGGACAGTCAAGAAACCCTTACAACCTCACTGTGAACCCAGGTGGTCTGTCATCTGGGTCTGCTGGTTCAGTTGCATCCAACATGATTTTGTGGGCTCTTGGAACTGAGACTGATGGCTCCATCATCGACCCTTCTAACAGACAGGGCGTTGTTGGGCTCAAGCCGACAGTGGGTTTGACCTCCAGAGATATGGTCATTCCAGAGTCTCACAACCAGGACTCGACCGGTCCTATTGCCCGAACTGTGCGTGACGCCACATACGTCCTCCAGTACATGTATGGTGTCGACCTGAACGATAACTACACGAGTGCCCAGATTGGGAAGACCCCTGAGGACGGAGACTATGTCAAGTACTTGGCCAACAAGGATGCTTTGAAGGGAGCCAGATTCGGTCTCCCATGGCAAAGAATCTGGAACCTCACTGCCAGTGACGAGATAGACCAGTTGTTGGCTCTTGTGGATGAGCTCCGTTCCCACGGTGCGATCATCTACAACAACACTGACTTCAAGGACCCTGCTGCTCTGATCTCCGTTGAGGGATGGGACTGGGACTACGGCACAACTAGAGGTTTCAGCAACGAATCTGAGTTCACTGTTGTCAAGGCAGACTTCTATAACGACATCAAGAAGTACCTTCTGGAGGTGAGCAATACCAAAATTAAGTCGTTGGAGGACATTGTGCAGTACAACTACGACAACGATGGAACTGAAGGTGGTGATCCAGACACTCATCCTGCTTTTGCTGCTGGTCAGGACTCTTTCTTGGCTTCTCTTGAGTGGGAGGGCGTGTACAACGAGACCTACTACCAAGCCTTGGATTACATCCACAGAACTACCAGAGAGGAGGGAATTGACTATGCGCTCAACTACACCGACCCAGACAGCGGTGAGAATTTCATGTTGGACGGTTTGTTGGTCCCTACCCTGGTCACCGTGACCTACCAACAAGCTGCTATGGCTGGTTACCCTATGATCACTGTGCCAGTCGGCGTGAGAAACGAGACTGGTAGACCATTTGGAATTGGTCTTATGCAGACCGCTTTCGGTGAGCCTGCTTTGATCAAGTATGGTAGTGCGATTGAGGACTTGATTGGAACAAGACCAAAGCCTTTGTTCTACGACTACTTGGCTAAGAACATTCCAGTGGTTTAATGGCTTTTTGATAGACTTTCTTTGCATGGGATGTTTTGAATAAAAACTTTAGAATTCTTTTGATAGCTTCTTTCTTGTTGCTGATGTATTCGGCAACCCAGTGCGCAGCACTTCTGTATTGATAGATGGTGATACCTGTTTTGTAGCATTCAGCTGAAAAATTTTATACTAAAGATAGCAAAGATAGCTCATATTGAGAGTGATGGATTGTAGGAAAATGGGACTCGCTGAATTTGGCTGATTTGAGGATTACATGTTGCATTGTTTTGTGTGGGTGATCAAAGACTGTTTAGAGTTATTTGATCAAGTATGAATGTGGTGATTCCTATAGGTTATAAGGTGTTAGTTTACAAAAGGATTTACGGGAGCGATTCTGATTGAATTTTGTCTTATTATTTTCGTGTTGGCTATGATTCTCTTACTCGTCGTCCGGGGGGCACTCTGATAAGTAATAAGATCATTAAAAGTGTAGTTTTAGCTTGTACACATATTTTATACCTCTTACAAATATATTCGATGTTTCATTAGATTTAAATGAACAACACTTCATCAAAGCCATAGTTCCCGTAACCCCTAGAAAACCTAAATAAAGCTCAAATGGTTCCACTTATCATAAAATAACATATCCGAACTAAAAACTTTCCAAAAACCTATTCTCGCCCAGATTATCGCGAGGCCTAAAAGCTCCACCATTGATAAAGAACGCTCTGGAATTCCAAAAAGATCCACTTCAACTACAACCAAGGTTTTCTAAGAATGTTCGTCAACTGATGAAACTATGAGTAATTACCCAGCTCACTTTTAATCCGCTCTGCTAGTAAGAAGTTCAGAATCCACCAGATTTATTAAGCACGAGATCACTCAAACAAATATACTTAAATTTCCCACCTCATCGAATTTTCTGAGATACAGAAAAGTGCAAAGGATAAGAACCGACCTCACTTGCTTCGCCAGCTAAAGTGCTGCTAGGAGAAAATAATCAAAAACTCTCTTCATGCTAATCATCATCACCAAATACCCGCATAACGTCGCCTCCTATACCGACCGCCCCCTAGTTCCCCCCAAACTCTTAGCCTCACCTCCAACTCTCTATGGTCAAGCTACCGGTCCCGCGCCCACGGTTTCTCGCCTCGAAAGCCGTCCCCTGCTTCTTTCAAACCTCCCTGTGTATGAAGGGTATGCATTTTTTGAAATCTTCTACAATCGTGCTGCCAAAAAAGAACAAAACCGTCATTTCAAAAACTATGTCAACACATTTCCCTTCAAAAAAGCCCAATCTTGTAGCTCTTTTGACTACCTAGCTCTCCTTCGACATAGCCGCATCTCATACACTCTACCCGACGGAATTGCCAAAAATCTTCTTTCCCCTATACCAGATGAATATCTCAAAGATGAGAACCCTCTCCCCTTGTACTCCCCCTCTCTGCCGTGCTCTGTTCCCGACCTTGTCTTTTTTCTCAATGCTTACTATGCATACACGCACATCCCCCTAACTGAACACTTTAAAGTGCTGTCTTTTCACGTAGAATGGCTTGCGCCAGCACCTAGAAAGAATGCAAATGACACAAGCAGTGGATCCCCGATAAGACTAACTCTTTTATACACATATCAAGGATGCACATACAAAATGCAGATCAAAGAGAATGGCATCCCCCCTACAGCCATCCCAACATATGTAGAATATAACACTCTTCTCATGATGTCGGCAGAGTTTTGTTTAGCCCAAATGCAGGAGCGTGCTTTTGAACCGGTTCGTGGCTCCTTCCACTGTGCCATCTGTTTAGAGGACTCTATAGAAGATGCCGACCAACCCATAAAACTTACCCGGTGCGGCCATTCTTTTTGTAAACCTTGTTGGAATCGTTGGAGTGCGGTTAGAAGTGTGTGCCCCCTCTGTAACACCTCGATCAGCCAACCCCCTCGACTTCCAAAACTGGTGCTGTATCAGTATGTTGTGTTTTCCAAGTACTGGAAAATGCGTCTACTTGCTCAAGACGGGTATCTTCATGGTGCATTGAAATCCTACTCGGACAGTCTGCTTTGGCGCCCTATGTCTCGTACGGACTTCCTTCGTAATGTTCTTTTGTTTGCTACAAAAGCGCCTGCTCTAAAGACTCCCAAATTCGTAGAATTAGACTCATTTTGGAATTATTCTCAACCTCGGAATGAGTCCATTCTTGAAGTAGCTAAGGCTGTACTTGAGCCCTGCTATTCCAGCTCTTGGGGAGGTCAAGGACTTATATTTACACTCGACTACGTCTTTCGCGAGTTCATAACGAGGAACGGGTACAACCACGTGTCGGCAACAGAGGGTCATCCGAGCTTCTTCGAGACCGTAGGGCGTTTAGCAGGAATGGAAGTGGGGGGAGGAGAACGAGAGTTCAGGGGGGTTTATAATGAATGGTTAAGTGTATGTGAGGGTTTTTTTGGGGTAAACATGGGCAAATATGCAGAAGTACAGAAGATTAGGTTGGGAATTACTGATCATGTTGTTTTCCGATTTGACACCGATAAGTTTCGGCAAATTCACAAGATGCACATGAAACAGGTGGGATTAATAGAAGAGGCAATGAGTTTGAGGGGGCCTACAAGAAATCGTAAGTTCAAGAAGGAGATGGAATTTAGGGAGCTCAAATATACGAGTATAGCGGCTCAGAGAGGAGGGAAATCTTTGCCAAATGAAGCTTATATGATCGAGTTTGTGCTTGTTTTGGGAGAGGTTTTGGAGGTGTTTTATTTAGTGTGTTTGGATGTGAAGTGGCAGGCTTTTGAGTTTTTACGAAGAAATCGGGTTCGGGAGCGACTTCGGGAGTTTGGTGAAAGTTTGGCAAAACTGAGGGTCATTGAAGATATATTTTTCATGATGCTGAGTCCCGTTAATGTGGGAGAGGCTGAGGTGAGACAAATGCACGAGTATATGTTGAGGAATGAGGGGCGGGTGAAGTTTGTGTTGAGTTTGTTCGTTTTGTTAGTTTTTTTGTGGTTGAATGTGGTGGGAGTTTATGTAGAGGCGAAGGGATTTGGGGGTATGATTGGAAACTAGACTGCCTTCACCAAGGTGAATGTCTCTCTGCTACATGAACGAGATTTGAAGAGGGAAATTCAATCTGCCCAGCACAGAGTCAAATAGTTGAATTGATTTAATTCTTCTTTCCGATATGCCCTTTCCATATCTCAATATTTTTCAAAGTTTCGGTCTATAATACATTATATATGGTGAATAGTTTGATGATGATATATGACTAATGCATTGTAGAGTAGCACTTTTCGCAGCTTCCGAAGTTGATTAAAGTTTTGGCCTTTTTTATATCGATACACGTTACACAGGCTCGAGTAATGCTCATTATCAACTATAGTGGTTGTGCAGATGAGAAGTGGTGCTTTGTTTCTATGGTAGGCTACAAGCTATGGCTTTGCCGACATTAGGCTGGTCTACTTGGAAGCATATCACATAAATGTAGATTTAAGCGCTTCGAAAGGACTAATCCCATGTTAAAGCACAGTCATATGAGCTGTATACCCAGAAAAATATGCAGTTTCCCATGTCTATGCTCCACTCAGTCCCTTAACCATAAAATAGAGCATGCAACAAACTTAAAGTCTGTTCTGTTCTAAGGAATCAGGTCCGCAAGCCTCTACGCTAACAAGGTATTCAAATATACATAGTCACATGTAATTGGCGTATATGGCCATTTTTGTGACGAGGGTGACCCGCACATAGGCGATGAGCACTCCAGTATAAAAAAATTGCCACCACACAAACCTTTCAGCTTCAAAAGTCTGTGACAGAAACGTCGCGCAATTGGTACGATTCAAAATTTCAAGTCTTACTGTTTTTGTAACGCTCTATTTAACCGTTCCATTCCCCACGACATGTAATCATAACTTTTACTACAAGCATCGTGAAAAGCTGAAAATAGTACGGTTAGAATCAGAATCAGTGACTGTATACGCTTATGGTTTTTGCAAGATATATAGGCACAGTAGAACATTCCCAGGGAAAACAAACTTTGGATCAATTTGTGTGCGCGAAAAAAATAACCGCTCTTCGGATTTCAAAAAACCATACTAATTTAGGTAATGTTATTTAAAAAGGGGGTACTTCACTTGACCCAACTTTGGTACACGTGCACTATATGTTTGTTGGAATCAAAAACCCTTTTAAAAGATAATTTTGTCAGTTAACGAAACGGCTGAGGAAATTTGAAGGTGGCTCATTTATATAGTGAAAACTGTAGACATAAAATGCACCAGATCCTGTCTCCAGGGTTATGTAACAATTTGTAAGTTTTCCGGCTAAGATCTTGTGTTTTGGATGCTTGACTACAAGTACTCTGACCTTCCTGATGAGTTCTTCAATAAACTCGGCTTTTACTTGGGCCAACAATCATATAGAAATCTCCCATCTCCTCACGATCTTTAGTGCTTATAATGAAAGATAAGCTTATATGTCTACATGTACGCCTTCCGTTTATTACCCACCATAAACTACCAATAACCAAATACTTTGGAAATTACCACTTACCAGACATCCAAGCTTTCTCAAGGGCAAAAAAATCCCGTTTACGGTTGGAGACGTTGGCACACTGTAATTGGATGATCCCATCTCCATGATTCACTCAAATGGATATACATTGCAGATTGCAATGTATAATTAATATGTCTGGTGATGTTCATCTCCCCCAAACCTCTACATATCCTCTCTTCCCCTTTGTCTCAGGCAACCATTTGCCTACCACTATCACAGTCCCCACACAAACCAATCCAAACACTCCAAATACCCAACCCCCCATCTTCTCATTCAATATTGGAAAGAAATACCCCACAACAAAAGTTGCCAACCAGTTCATAACCGTTCCATAACTCTGGGCCACCAGAGTCACGCTCATTTGGGAAACCTCGGAAATAAGCAAAAACGGAATTGGGCCCATTCCTATTGCAAACGCTCCGATATATATAAAGATAGCAATAACAGAGAGAGTTCCCAATCCCATTTCTGTGGAAAACGCAACCAAAAAAGCTGCAAATCCCATAGCAGAAACCAGAGTCAATAACAACGGCTTTCTGCCTCTCGAATCTACAATAGTCGCACTATGATACGTCACTACTACGTTCACCAACGAAATCAAGCAATTCAAGGCCACTGCGTGAGTAGGAAACAGGGCTGCAACAATGGATACTCCATAGAATACTACAGCGTTGATACCACAAAATTGTTGTGCAGCCATGAGGCCGGTTGCAACTGCACGCAGAGGATGATATTCTGGCTTTGTGAGGTATTCCAATGCGGACACGTGCTTCGTGGATGCCGGATAAGAGCCAGGGAGTAAAGTATCACCACGAAGTTCAGAGACCCACTGATCAATTTCATGCGATATTTCAGTTTCGTTTGGGTTTTTTCTAAGCAGTTTTAAGACTCTTGTGGCTTCAGGAATCTTCCCATTCTTTACAAGCCATTTGGGTGATTCCTGCATAAACAAAAGAGCAGTTATATTAATCAAAGCTAAGAGACTTCCAACACCTAAAATTTTTCTCCAATCTCCCAGGTTGGCCCAAGGGACTCCCAAAACTTGTGTGAGGAGAATCCCTACGTTGACAGACACTTGGTTCATACTACCTAAGAATCCTCTAGCTGATTCATGAGCAATCTCGTTGAGAAGAACTGGAGTGTTCACAATACAAGCGCCAGCCCCAAGACCAGATACGAGTCTTCCAAATGCGAGGGCTGATTTCGAGTGAGCTACGGTTTCTAGAATAGAGCCTAAAAGGAAGAAGAAAATGTTGATGAAGGATGAGTTTTTTCGACCTAATTTGTCACTGAGGGAAGCAGCAAAGAGGGATCCTATCGTTCCGCCGATGGAGAAGACCAGGGTGACAAGCCCGAGGTCGGAGGGGGTCATTGGAATGCAGAAGGGAGAGGGAGGGTGACAGGAGAGGGGGGCGGAGGGAGCGTTCAATTCAGCCTGGTCAGAAAAGTTTCGAGATAAAGCCTGAAGCCGAGCATGATTCAAGCGAAGGGAGGCGAACGGCGAAAAAGTGAAGCACGTGAGGCGAGATGAGCATAAAGGAGTCTGAAGAGTATACACAGCTGGTTAAGTTGAAAGAGGAGAGGGTGAACTTAACAAAAGAGCGAATGAGCGCGTGTATTCAGGGAATTTGCAGCACTATAATAATCAAAAGATGGTAAATTGAACGATTGAATAATAATGAGTAAATGAAGTGGTGAGTGATGAGCTGGAAATACTCTCAGTGAGTCTCCAGAGTCTCAGAAAAGAATAAAGCGAATAGTGCTTAGAACGGTGTATCAGGAAGGGTTTCAATGGAAATAGGATTCAAACTGAATAGAATCAATGTAGAAGGTAAATGAAGCTTAAGGCTTTGCGCTGGGGGATACAAGTAAAATAAGATGAAAAAGTATTAGATGTGTTTAAAACAGTGAGTGAAATCAAACGTAGGAAGCTGAAGAAACAATGCTTGTTAAAAGATGTAACCAAATGACAGAAAATAGTCAAGTGAATCAGACAAAATAGATAGATTAGAGCATACTGATAGTTAAGTACTCAAAGAGAGTATACGGACAGTTCGAATGCGAGAGTATTTCAAACTCTTGTTGACTGCACAACAATGCACTACTAAGAATTGTATCACTCAGAAAACAAAGCTAGAAACCATGAACCAATATCAAATCAACAAACTGTCCCTCACTTGTTTTAAATAACATCACAAGAAAATCAGAAACCTGTAGGTTCACAATGAAACATTAATCTCATCAACAATCAACCAGCACACCCTCATCTTATAGAGCACTCAGCAATCAAGCAAACAGTCTCCATTCGACTCAAATCCAATACAAAACCACACACCTAAAAGCCCACAAAATCCGATCTATGAAATAACATTCCACACTTCCTATCTCATCTTCGTACCATCGAATTCTGATTTTGCTCAATACTCGTAAATTCACACAAGATCACATACCATATGGTAGCCATACTGGATACTGCCCAAGCACGCCACGAACGTGGAGAGCACAAGCTGTTTTGTCCACATGGTGTCAATCCTGAATTAATTACTTAACCTGACAGAATGACATTCAGTCAATACACATAGTGAAAATTCTAAAAACTTTAAATTTGGATAGTTAATATGGAGTCTAATCTAACTCCTCGTAGACAGTCGCACGTGACATTCACCCCATAGCAAGTTTGTAGTTTTGTTTGATCATGTCTTTGAGAGTGCTTTCAAGCAAGGCAGCAGCGGCGTTGGACAGGGAGTTGATGTCTACTCAAGGATTCACTTTGGATCAATTAGTGAGTATAAGTGCCCTATAAGATTCAGTCTTTAGTATTTCGAGCTGTGGTGGTTCTAATTGTCTATGCATGTATGAGTATCACGTACACTATAGTTGCTCATGTGATGGAAGACGGGCTTCATGTTTAAGTCTTTGATGCCCATGATTCTATGAAAAGGCCATCCTAATTTCTCGCTTCGCTCCAGTTTAAGAGCACTAACCCGATGGAACTTGCCGGTCTCAGTGTAGCCCAAGCCATCTACAAATCCTATCCCCCAAAAACACACCCCACTGTCTTCATCCTCTCTGGCCCTGGAAATAATGGTGGTGATGGAATTGTAGCTGCTCGGCATCTCCTGCTTTTAGGCTACAAACCTTCTGTATTCTACTTCCGCAAGTCTGACAAGTTCCAGCACTTAGAGACCCAAATGAAGAGCTTTAAAATACCAGTCTACACGCCCTCTCCTGAAAAAGACGATGTGAGTATCATAGAGAAGCTTGTGTATGAGCACAGTGTAATAGTAGATGCGATGTTCGGCTTTTCCTTCCGGCCGCCTCTCAGACCGCCATTTGATGTAGTCATCCCACTTCTTAACAAATCCAAGAAGCCGGTTGTGGCTGTGGACTTGCCGACTGGTTGGGATGTGGATGCCGGTCCTCACGTGGATGCTGTTGCAGACAGCCAAATCTTGAGGCCCACCGTCTTGGTTTCTCTTACAGCGCCAAAGCCAGCGAGTAAGTTTTTTGATGGGCTGCACTATCTTGGGGGAAGGTTTATCCTGAAGGGGATTGCAGCGAAGTATGATTTCGGGGTTCCTGAGTATGAGGGGGTTGATGAGGTGGCGAGAATCGGCTAGCTATCTAGATAACCACCTAATCACTCTGTCGATTCATTTACGAGTGGACAATTAGTGATTAGCTATCTCTCTTGGAAGCGTCAATAGTCTTTCTACCTTTTATTCTTTTGGTGTTTAACAGATAGTGTTGATCTGTATCTAAGTACTCTCTTTACGTAGCTGCTCAAAATGTACACTTTTTGGGATTTCTATATGATAGACAAGTTCAAGTTTAAGTTCCTGCTATTTGTATCAGTTCAATATAGTTACAAATACCGTCCGTGTTTGTTAAATTAATACAAAGCTCCCTGTGACTAGCTATTCGACATTTAACGCTCGACTGAAACAAATGTATAGCTCCTTGTGGTTTTGCGGCTTTCCTTCTGATCTGCTGAATATTTTAAACGCGCGCCATACTAAGGGCAGGACACTAAAGCTAAAGGAGTAGAATAAAGTCCAAAGATTTAAGTAGACTCTACATTCTGTACGATACTACCTTGTAGTCTCGAACAATTCGAATGATCACCAAACTACCTTGTCAGCACTGTACAAACCTATATTGTGACCTTCAGATAGGCCAAACTATGATTGCAGCAGCACCAACCATCGCACAAAACTTACCAAAAAATATTCAGAGTAACGAAATAAGTCATATCTGTTCTCGAATCATCGATCTGACATCCCGAAATCCCAAGAAATTATGCTTCTTCAACTACAACTTGAATGCGCACGACGCGATCAAATAAATTCAGTCTGCATCCATCTAAAAACGCCAAAATACCCCACAAAAACCTTGAAATACCCCAAAAAATACCCCGATATTCTCAAAATAACGCCAGACCCAAGTGAGTGTATATATATACTTATTTGCCCATGGATTCGCCTAAACGCGTGAAGATATATAACCTTGAAAACGAAGTGTGGGTCGACCAGGGCACCGGCTTCTGCACCGGGGTCCTTGACGAAGACCGCGCTTTCTTGGTTGTAGAAAATGAAGAACCTCCTCTTGACACTCTTCTCCGCTCACACGTGCATGGCTCCACACGCTATCAAAAACAACAGGACACCCTCATAGTATGGACCACCCCAGAAGGCTCTGATGTCGCACTATCGTTCCAGGATCCCGAAGGGTGTGCTCTCATATGTGATTTCCTTATCCGCGTGCACCGGCATCTTGAGCCCGAGATTAGTCTAGTGGCAGTCTTGGACAGTGAAGGGGGTGCTACAGAAGTGATCTGTGGTCCTGTGGAGTATCCTCCAAATCCGAGCATGGATACAAATGTGTTGAGCCGTATAGCTGGTATACTCCAGTTCAATCTGGTGTCCATGGAAGGGTGTTCTCAGACGTCTAAATTCCTCAGTGAAAATAAGCTGTTTGTGGGAGATCTTGTAGGGGTCTTTGAGCAGCTGGAAAAAGAGCACAATCTCAAAAATCTCCACAGATGTTGTGCCATCGTAAAGACGTTGATTCTTTATAACGAATCACCAATTTTTGACCTACTATTCACTCAGTCTGACCACTTCTTGGGCATAGTGGGCATACTTGAGTATGACCCTGAATTTCCCACCCACCGGTCCAAATTCCGTGAGTATCTCAAGAATGATCGTATCAAAGAAATTGTGCCTCTTAAGGAAGCTCATATTCGCGAGCTTGTGGTGACCACCTTCAATTTGCAATTCCTAAAAGACGTGATTCTCTCGCGTCTTTTGGACGATTCGGCGTCAAACTCCATCTCTACGCTCATATATTTCAATCAAGTGGAGATTGTTAACTATTTGATTGATGACGCTGCTTTTTTAACTGACTTGTTTAGCATCTACAGATCAGACACAACTCACGAAAAAAAAAGAGAAGGGGTCCGGCTTGTTACCCAATATATTGGGGTTGCCAAGCTGTTACAGCCGGGCCAAAGAAGCGCATTTTTCAGAGCACTTCTCTCAAGAGGGATGCTTCTGATGGTGGAATATGCTCTTAAGGATAAGTCTTTCCCTACGCGTGTTGCTGGAGTAGAAATTGTCGTGGCTGTTTTTGAGCATGACTCGCGTCTTTTCATGGAAACTCGTGAAGATAGTGACAAGCTTGCGCTTCCGGCGCCCAAAAAGCGTAAGATCGCTTCAGAATCGCTCATGGAGTCCGTCACGGGATTGCTTGTGGCAGAGCCGGATCCAGGCCTCAAGACACAGGCCTACAGAGCGGTGCGCGCGCTCTTGGAGCCCAGAGCGGGCTTCCGATTCAACTTTTACGATAGTGGAGCAAATGTTCTTTTCGGTCCCTTACAAAGGTTGATCAAAGAAAGAGAGGATACATGTGAAGAGGATGGACCGAAGGAAAATGAGCTGCATATTTCATCCGATCTTCTTTGTCATCTTTGTGAACTTATCCCATTTTGTGCTAGAAGCCACAGTCAACAAGGAATCGATTACATACTCAAAAACAAGCTTCTTCAAAGTTTAGAAATTCTCCAGGAAAATATCTTCAAAAAGAAGGTGAGATTAGCAGCTATAAGGTGTATCAGACACGTGATCCTGACAGAGAAGGAGGAGCTCATGGCCGAGGTCACCCGGCTCGACTTGCTTCGCAAACCACTTGAAATGCTCTGTGAGGTCAAGGGGAGGGGAGGATTGGAGAGTTCGACGGTGTTGGATCTCTTGGACCACGTGATTGTGGGGTATCACAAGGGTGACATAATCCAGTACAAGATCATGGCTGAGCAATTATTTAATAATCACAGGGCACTATTGAGCAGTTTGGAGGGGTTCTGCCGGTCTGGGAAGGCGCTAATCGAGATGGTGGAGGAGAGCATGAGGGGAGAGAAGACGGAGGAGGACAGTGAGGGCAAGGCGCGGGAAGAAGAGAAGCCCAAGCCAAAAATGCTGTTGAATTTGTTTAGGAAGAGAAAGAGTGTAGGGGATGATGTCAGGGGGGATCTCAGGAGGAATTCTGGGACGGGGGTAGCAAGAGGAGACGCAATAAAGGGGGTTGAGGGGGGCGATGCAAGCAAGATCGGAAGTCAGTTGAAACTGATACTGAAGTTGAAGTTGAACTTGTCCGGGCGGTTGAGTGGATCATTGGGGGTAGTCGATGGGGGCTTGGGGGGAAGAGGGGGGGTGTTTGAAGATGTTTTCGAGGAGGAGTAATAGGCTCATCAATCGACCGAGCTAAGTAGTGCTTGCTCTGTCAGCTTTTTATGATACCTTTTTGATACCTTTCATACTTATAGTATACCTTCCTACTTCTGCTATATACGCAGAATGTATAGACTAATAATATAATGCAATGTTATGACGATACGACTTTTTTGTAGCCATTGCTTCATGTTCAGCATCTTCGGGTAAGCAAGTTTAAACACTTTTAAATGCTTCGATTGAAAAATTGGTGTTGGGGTGATTTAGTATCATGTACACACAAAAGCTTATATAGGCTGATCAGAGTGATTTTACACTTGAGAATAGTTCATTTCTATGTGCACTTTATTCAAGCCTATTGTTATAATGAAGTTGCTTAAAAACCAGCTATCGAGACAAACTTTCAACTTAAAGTTGAAGTATATTTAAGTAGCCCAAAAGTACACTTCATGTTCCCCAGCCCTCTCATTAGCTCCACATCTGTATCCGAATGTACCGTCATAGTTGCATTTCAATTTCTCCACCCAAAATCCGATTTCTTCTCAGTCTCTTTATGGGGAGAACAGGAAGCAGACTTTGCTACATCTGCTAAAATTGAACATGAAGTTTGGTGCTAATCTTCAGATGTTTGAGTATATGCGCGGACGGCAGGCACCAAGCTGATAGAGCTGGCTGTATGTTAGTCAAAACAATCAATACCTAGCCCTCACATGGCCATTCCTGTTTCCTCCCTTTTAGCAGGTAACTAAATGCTAGCCCCAACCGGTCACACCATCCTTGAATCACCTAGATATACCATTTAATCGTGACCCAAGTCCAACACACAGCAGCATATCACCAAGCAATCTAGTCAGATCCCATAGAGCTCTATTAAGCTTTAAAATGACATATCATACACAATAATCCTTTGAAAGTCGTACCCAAGATTTCATCGGTAGATCGCTTAGCTCCCTGGAATGTACTTGTTGGGAGCGCCTACAACAACACCAAAAAGGGTGAGATATTATATTTGATTTTGACAGTGTGGCATTTGGCTTCAAGGATCCTTTTCGGTAGTTTAAGTTTTTCAAGATTTGATAATGATAAAGCAAGCCAGTAAGCCCATTACTTCGCCACATGGGGTGAAATCAATGGTCAATCAATTTGACTGATTCGGTGCTAAGATGGATGACTATCGATTGTTTATTTCATGGTCTGGAAAACAGAAACGACTTTTTTCAAGAATGTCGGCATGGTTTAAAGTGCTGCCCACCTGACAGCCATCACCATTAGCCAAAACACGTTGCAAATTTTAGAGTACTTCGTTTGATTTGTACTTGAAATCCAGGTCAATCCTGTAATCTATATTACAATCTAGACGGTAACATACTATAATTCGCATTTACAAAATCACACATCTTCATCTATAAACTAAAACATAAACAGTTGTACGAAATCGTACATTCAAACATCAAAACCCAGCTTCTTGGAAACTTAGGTATTAACATGTTCAGCTTCTGGTTTCTCCTTCTCAAAGCCTGTGGTGCTTGCAACAACGCCCAAGCTCTCCTCATCGAACCCGAAAGAGCTACCCACTCTCTTCTCCTCCTCAGAAGTAGCAAAGATACCTCTGTGTCTCTCGAAGAGCTCGTCCATTTCCTCCAAAGTGTGACCGGCAGTCTCGACCAAGAAGAGGTAGTTCATCGCTACGAAAGCAGCGTTCATCACAGCCCAGATAATGTAGAAACGGTACTTCAAATTTTTCACACCAACTGGGGTAATCATGACAATTACAAAGTTACAAATCCATTGGGTGGCCATACTGATCGCGTTGGTTCTCAGTCTGTACTGCAAGGAACTGATTTCTGGAGAGTAACACCAACTCACAGGCAACACACTGGCGCCAAAGAAGTCGAAGAACAAGAAGAAGAACAATGTGGTCACAATGCCGGACTTCTTTGTGTCAATGTAGTTTGTGATGGCAATCACAATCATCAGCACACTGAGACCCAAGCAACCCCAGATCATAGTCTTTCTGCGGCCAAACGTGTCAATGTAAAACACTGGGAGAATCGAAAATAAGCAGTACTGTGTAGCGGCACACGAAGCAAGAATCAAAGCCAAGTTACGGTCAAGACCCACACTTTCCTCTAAAAGAAGCGGAAGATAGTAAGAGGGAGCATTGATACCAGAAATCTGGTTCATCATCAAAGGCATCATTCCAAGCAACATTCTACGCAAATTCTGCTGCTTGTCATTCTTCTTAAAGAGGTTTCTAAAGGTTGGCTCACCAGCCTCCTTTTCTTTGAGGTACGAGTCTCTAATGTAGTTGAACTCTCTGATAACCTTAGAGTTTTCTCTGTCCTCGGTGTTTTCCAATCTGCACAAAACATGCTTAGCCTCATCGTATCTGTCCTGAGAAATGAGCCATCTTGGCGTCTCTGGAAGAAACGGCAAAGCAGCAAGAACCCCGAGAATGAAAATCAACTGCACAAAGATAGGGAATCTCCACTGGAAACTGGAGCTAGTAAAGTTTGTGGCGTAACCAATCCAGAACGCAAGGGCAACACCTGAAATTAAAATGGCAGTCTCGGTCACCAAAGCACGACCTCTGGACTTATGTGAAGTAAGTTCAGCTTGCCAAGTTGGAATAGCAGCCGAGTTCATCCCGTTGCCGATACCAGAAACAACTCTACCAATACAAAGCTGAACCAAACCGTAAGAGGTACCTTGAAGGAGGCACCCAATCAACATGATGATCTCACCATAGATGATGGTCTTCTTACGACCAAGTCTCTCACCCCAGATGAAGGCAATGATACCAGAACCAATGAACGAACCAATATCGTAAAGCGAAGCTATACAACCTTGCATAGTCAGGCTGGGGTTGTTGAACTGTTTGATGAATGGGGCCCCTGAGAGAATGCCTCCCATAAGACCCTGGTCGTAACCAACGAGAATATACTCGAATGCAGACGCAAGCACAATGGAAACCTTGAGCTTTCTTCCTGTGAGCATTGTATGGACGTGTTGGGGAATAGAGGAGCTGTGGGTTTATATAGGATTCGGCTGCACTTTGTGCTGCAGTTCACTGCAACCTAGAGGCATGACAGGAGCCAAAACAGCCCATGACGTAGTGTGGGCTCGAGGAATGACGTATATGGATAACGGAGTCCCGGAGTGTGGAAGTACAGATTAGGCTAATCAGAGTGTCGTTGAGGTTCATTGTAACACTCTTGTTGTTTGCACTTTGTAGAAATCTATCTGCATTTTACTGAGGAAAAGTAAACAGATGACGACAGGGCGGGAAGAGCAACAATGCGCAGATCGAGTATCTCCAACACCAGATTTGTGCAATTGCAAGAATTGAGGGGATCTTATCCTTGGGGTCAAAGGTGGGGGTACACTGGACGTTAAGCTGCAGGTTACGTAATGGTGTCACAAATTAAGGGTATCATTTATCCGACTAAATCAGATATACGAGAGCATAAAAGTTTTCTTCAATTATGGTCATTAAATCACCTTGATTATTCAATATATGGCTATAGCTGGATTTACTGCACATTGTTGATAATTGTTGTAATTCCATCCACCAAAGGCTATCAGTTTTCTAATACTGTTGTCAAAGAAATTAGAATCACTAAAATAATCAGGAACAGAAAAACTAAAATGAGAAGTTATAGAAGGTAATTTGGGTAATTTGAAAGGCTTTCGATTTTTAAACACTTTAGTAAGATTCTTCATCAACTTCGTAACTGTCAAACCATAACATCCTGAAAGAATACCAACAAAACCGTTTTTTGATTTGAATTCAACGACAAATTCATTTAAATACGCTGAACGAGATTAGCATGGCTGGGCATATGTAATTACAAGAGCTAAAATCTAGACCTTTCCCTTCCAAAAACTACATGTACTCATCATGAACCATGTCTCAATTTGTATGTGCCAAGTAATGTTTTTTTAGCCCAATTCGCTACCACATTATTCATCCCAACTAATCCTCATTTTGAATTGCTTTTAGCTTTTCGTCTAGCCATTTCCAATTGCTGTTTCTTCTTGCTCGCTACTCAAAACAATAAGAATTTTTACCCCGGATTACCCCACATAAACCTGCAGCTAATTCCACAGCATTGTTTTACACGCACAATGTCTAAGGATCTTGTTTAGGAAGGCGGAACCAGCACTTTGGATGGTAGATGTAAAGTGCTGTATCTGTCATGGTATCTATAATGCTTAAGTAATATGTTATGTAATAACACGTGTGCATTACGTAAACAAAGAGCATTAGTTAAACAAAACACAAAAGTACAGTGATCACTTTGATACTTCTCAAAATGTCATTTTCCTACAGATTAAGATCTACTTGTCACTCTAGTAACATATTCTTAATAAAGTTGTCCCATAAAATTTTATAATAATCTTGGCATTGACGGGGTGCACAAAGGGGGACATGATCAAGGTCAATGAAAAATGGGAGTGATCTAATCTTATTATTTACGTAAATTTCACGTATACACATGAAAAGGTCATCATTTTTTGTACACGACTCAGGCAATTCGGCATACCAAACTGACACCTGCATGAAGATCATGAGCATAGCCGTCGTCTCCGATGAAGCAATAGAAATTTGTAGAAATTATTTGTAGCTACACCGATACCGCCTCGTTATAGTTCCTGATACACAAACTTGAATCGGCGATTTCCAGCTGATCTGCAAAGTTTTCGGAGTTGACTGAGTCATCAATCACCGAACCCACAGTTTTGGGCGCGTAATATCGGCCTTCGAGGAGTCACTTGATCTAATGAGTTTCCGAGGATTTGCGAAAGGCGTCTCGCGCGCGCCGACCATGATGCGGCGCAAAGTTCGACCAGACATGGTCTCTGAGGACGACCCCATCTTCCTTGATGCAGAACGCCGTTTCCAGGAGCTCGAACGTTCGACAAAGCGCATAGTGGACGAGTCTAAGAAGTATTATAAATCTGTGGCTGGTCTTTTGGACCACCAGATGGAGTTCGCTCGTGCCACAGGATATATATACAAGCCTATTCTGGGCAAGATCTCTGATTCCAACGCGGTCTCTGAGGACAGTCCAGAAGGGCTCGAGGCCCTGGAAGCATATGTAGAGCTTGTTCAAAATATGAAGGATACACTAGGGCCTGATCTTTTGCTTATTGAGGAGCGTGTGATGGAGCCAGCCAAAGAGCTTCTTAAAATTGCCGACGCAGCGAAGAAAATGATGCGAAAGCGCAAGCGCAAGAGACTCGACTATGAAAAAGCACAAAGCGCCTTGCTCAAGATTGAGGGCACTGCGGTGTTGCCTCTGGACCGGAGCGAAAAGAATCAGGAGAAATGGTACAAAGCACAAGAAGCTGCTGAGGCAGTGAAGGAAGAGTATGAATACTATAATAACCTCTGTCTCAAAGAATTACCAGAACTTTTTCATTTAGAAGCCGAGTTTATCAAGCCACTTTTTGTGAGCTTCTACTACATGCAGCTTAGCATTTTCTACACGCTTTACGGGGGCATGGAGCAGCTTAAGACCGGGTATTTCGACTTAGAACAGGATGTTATTTTACGATTTGAAGAGAAGAGAGGGAACATTGAAGAGATTGTGGACTCTCTTGGACTCTGTCACTTTAAAGAAAATTCTGCAAAAATGAAGCTTGAAATGGCGAGAAAAAGGTATGGAAAAGGACAAAGCAACACACCAACACCAGAAAAGTTACCTGGTGTGATGCCTGCGGGGGAATATTGTACAGCCTTGTACGATTTTACAGCACAGGCCGAGGGTGACTTGCTGTTTACAAAGGGGGAGACTATACAGATAGTGGAGAGAACGGAGAACGAGAATGGGTGGTGGACAGGTGTGATTAAGGAAGTTCAAGGGACCTTTCCAGGAAATTATGTGCAATTGGCTTAAAACACATAGCTGTTGTAGAAAGAAAAATATCACCTGTGATAGCTGTATCATGAAACAGACTCACCGATAGGATACTGTGACTGCCGCTAAATCACTTTCTATAACGCCTGTTTCAAATAGAATACATTTGTGAATATAGACCATGTAAGAGGGTGTAGAATTTCGAATTACATCGAAGCGGGGCATGTTGCAGCCCCACCGTGCGTTCTCCTCAGTCAAGCGAGAAAACAGATCGACTTACGAGTATTTACAGATAAATACGAGTTCGGAGTCCTTTTCTACAGGAGTAGCGACGCATGTGGAATGCAGGTGAACACAAATACGGGGTAAAGAGGGGCATCCAAAGCGGGAATACACAGACTATCAAACTCCTTTGGGTAAATGTCTTGGTTTTCCTCAAAATAGAAGTGCGTCTATTGTTTGTAGTGCGACTTTTTCCGCTTTAACCCCTCCTCTGTGCGGTTAGCAATGAAAATTAATGCACATTAAGACGAGGCACACAAGAACATAATCATCAAGATGTCAGGAAGACAGCAAAAAGTGGTGAGTATTGATAACTCTTGTTATGGTGCTACTTCTCTATTCATCTTACTAACTAGATGGTTCCTCCAGTGAACCTCCTATTCAAGTTTTACCAGCAAGAACTGACGGTCCAAATTTGGCTCTACGAGCAGGCTCAGGCCAGAATACAGGGTAAAATTTGCGGGTTTGACGAATTCATGAATGTTGTTGTTGGGGAAGCAATAGAGATCACACCAAACGGAAAAATGGGTTTGGGTAGAATATTATTGAAGGGTGATAACATTTCGCTCATAAGCAGTTTAGATGTTTGATGTATTATAGTGTATGATAGATTGGTGTAGACTTGTTGATTCGGTCTATAAGGTCAATAACGGAACTAGATTCGTATTCGTCGTGCTCATTGAGAATGTTTAATGCAGCACAGTTTAAGTGCCCTCAAATTGGCGGCGGGTTCATTTTAAAATGCTGTTATTTGGTTGGGTTATAAAATTCCTTGCTGAGAAGCTAATTATAGGAAGTTTACATAAACAATAAGCGTAATATACATATCATGCAATCTTAATGCAGTAGTTCTAGTTCATTCACTCTTTGTGATTATGATCAGACAAAAACGCTTGAGACGTCTTTAGACTAATACCAAAGATCCGAGGCGTGTTTGTTTTCTTGATTTTCAGCGAGAAACTTAGTGAAAGATTGGAGTTTACGGAATGGGAGCTTCGAAATGTTTGTGGGGCTTTATTATGTAAGCAAGGTGATATCATGGCAAACAATCTATGAAACACTCGACAGTGCTATTATCTTGCTATCATTGCGCTTGTGATTTAAGCCAGAGATGTGAATTATGAAAGCCCTCCTAATACCCTTTGAGCTCAACAAAGTATTGTGACACACTTAATTAATTGATCGAAATGGTTGGCCAAATCAGCAACAATGTATTCTATATCCAATAAATCATAGACCAAGATACCCCTACTCATATTAATCATAGAAAATCTTCCAAATTACGCTTCAGTCAATCACAAAAAGCTTCTTCTAAAAAGATGCCCCGCTCTCTCAAACATTCTCTGGCAAGCCCCCTCGAATTCCCCCTCATCTCCTACCTGGTCAACCCCCCCCCTCAACACATGGTCCAAATATTTCACATTCCCCAACTCCAACCGCAGGCGCTTATACTCAGAAGTTTCATCTTCCACCTTCTTCTCTGTATGCTCCTCCTCGACGATTCTTTTCCGAACCTCGAGCATGTGCTTCCCATAAGCTAACTCTTCAGGTGTATCTATGTCATACTCCACCCCCTCCGGCACTGGCAGCAATGGCGGTATTTCCACCCCCTCCGAGACCCGGAAAGGGTTTATACACACCTCTTCATACGTTAAATTTGTTTCCAAATAGCTGTATAATATCCACAAGAAGCGTCTTGCTCTCAGATTCGGTGTTGTCTGAAAATTAAGAAATATACAGTTGAATGGAGACTGGTCTGGGTTGCTGAGGTCTTCGTTCCATAAGTGCGACTGGTCGTACGTGTGCAGCCTCGCCTTGTGCTGCCGCAAGGTCTGTTCTTGAAAGTGTTGTAAAATAAGATGTTCATAGGCACAAAGCATGAAAATCATGTTAATCACATTTGTCTTTGGAAATTTGTCCTCAGGAACTTCAAACAACTCCAGAAATTTCGTAGGGTGTGTCTGTGGCTCAGACCAGCTCTTAAGCATGCTCTTGAGTCTAGGCAGATCCTGAAGCGTTTTCCCACCCCCGTCTTTTCCTAGTTGAAGAACAGGGATCAGGTGAAACGATCGTAGCTGGGATTTCATCTCAGGCACAAAATTCACTGTGGTATTCATGCGTCCTACATTCACTAATAAAGACACCATACATACAGGGATAGCCATGCTGGGGTCATTTAGTAGCCTCTCCCTTAGTACTTTCAGGGTCTTATTCAGGTTCGCCATCGTCTGCACGTAGAGCTCACCGAATGTAAGCTTTTCTCCTTTGTTTAATGGTGAGCTAAACACTCTTGACGGATCGAGAAAAACCTCAGAGAGGAAATCATACTGTATGTCTTTGCGCCACAATGGCTCTCCGTCCAGCTTTTTGATGTGCTGCTGCTTGGCGCTAATGAGAAGAGTCTGGTTCGTGCGCTTAGCAAAGGACGCCAAAGCCTTTTTGGGGGTCAGAGGATCAGACGAAGGTGGTAGCTGGTGTTTGAGTCCCGGGGTTGGTGCTTTTACCGGTGTGACTTTCTGAGTCGGTGGCTGCTCATCCTCTGTGTCCAGTCCTGAAGGATTAAGCGGGGTGAATTGAGGAGGGGCCAAAGGGGCGCTCGAGGGTGTGCTAGGGAGAGGCAGTTGTACTAGGAGGTTCAGGATATTCACCCGTGTATCGTGGATCGGGTCGTAACGCGAGCCCATCGGTGTGTGTGTGATCTTTCAAGGTGTGAAATTTGAATTATTATTTGAGTGTCAAGAGTGTATCAGCGATAAAATCATGTTACATTTTCGATGATGAGATTTTACAATATGTTTATAAACTGGGAAGAATAAAATTTTCTCTAGACTGTAGATCGATCTCCTTTTTGTCTTGTGTCTGGTGATGCATAACATGTGTCAAGTAGAGCGAATCGAGTAGCATGACCAGATCTTACGTTCGAATGGAGATTTGTATAGACTCGGAAGAGATTTACATTTGTAAGTATCACAACACCAAATTTTATTTAACATTATGCCTCATTGGTACATTCACATTACAGGTTGGCTGTCACATTGGTCTAGATGACGTATTGTGGTACGTAGAGACGTTACACTGGCAAATCGAATAGCCCTGATGATCAAGTAAATCAGTGAAATATACTATAGCAATATATAGTGTCAAAGGCATTTATTAAGGGCTTTTTAAAACTGCTAAAACTAAGGATTCATTGTTTAATACACAGTTACGACGGCCTAAAAAAGATCACTCATACGAATTCTCCTGAGCATCTACAAGAAGGGGCGGTCCGGTACAAAATGCTTACCGGAGTCTAATCGTTCCAACGTTTTCATCTATTCGTACTTATTCATAAGTGTTAACACCGTAAAAATGTTTCATTAAAGGCTGTATACCTAACTACAGCTACAAGCAACATGAAAAATTATATCTTTTACGCAATAAACAAATTCAGCTTATAGGCTAACCTGAAGGCCCTAAGGAACTAGTAAAACCAGTCAAAGACCAATTAACCCATCAAAACTAACCAATCAGTATATCAACCAAGTTCCAACAACTCCTCCCTGAACTTTTAGCTACTTGTTCTACAACACGAACTTTAAGCATATCTCAAAAACTGGCCGCAAACAAAAAAAGAGAACGGTACGCCAAGAGCCAAATAACCAAATGCAGAGCTAACAGAGTGGCCAACCAAGGGCGAGCGCTGAACCTAGCCCACTTCACCAAGTCTTCTAGATAATTATTAGGAACTTATATAGATCGGTATATAGACCTGGATCTGTACTTATAAAGGGCGTCTAGAATTGTATCCGCCAATCAAGGTGTAAATCAAGAAAAAAACCACCGCCTAGACACTTATCTCAGGATAGAAGAGCTGAACGTAATTTTGGCAAAGAAAACGTGGCTTTAACAAACTACTCGAGAGCACGCCAATCACTTGTCAAGCGCCAGGTACTCGAGCCAACACCTAGAAACATTGCCGGTGGCCACAGGCTAGTAGGCCGGAAGACTGACTGAGCAGACCTCCTTCGTTTCTCAGGGTGCATTTTCTAAGCAAAGGTACTTTGATGTATCTCAGCGAAGATTGGTGCATACGCTCACAACTCATGATTCGAAATGAGAAGAAAGAAAGTCCACTCACTGTGAGAAGTTTGCGCATATTAAGCATAAGGAGTTCGTGTATACTCGCTTGAAATTTTAGGGTTTGGTGCATATAGTAAGTTTGTGAAACTCACTAAAATAACGAAAATACTCCCTGCTCGCTTCGCTCGCAGAGAACTCACTCAAGTGAACTCAAAATCTGCACCGCCAACCCATAAATCTCCCCAGCTCCCCCCTCCTCCTCCCCTCTGGCCTGGGTCTTATTCTTCAAGCTCTTCACCCCATTCACGATATTCGCATCACTCCGAATCTTCTCCACAATCCGCGAGTCCTCGCTCTCCAACAACTGCAATATAGTCCACAAGGCAATGTGTTCAAAAGTGTTGTTGTTTCTGTTCAAGTAACGCAGAAGGAATCCTGCGACGCCGCTGTTGGGCTGGTTCCAATCCTTCAAGATGTAGTCGTAGTTCGGAATACGCGAACACAAGTTGGCTAACGCGGCTGCAGAGTTCCCTGCAACCTCGCTGTTGTCGGAGAACGTCAACGGAAGAAGCACATCCACGATGTCCAACTTCAACAACTCCTCCTTGAGATCGTCTGCCAAAGCCAAGATCGCAAAGCATGCACTGATCTCAGATTGTACAGGTCCCTTGATCGTCAATACCAACTCCTTACACTTCTGAACAGCGTTTGCTCTGAGCAAAGCCATTCTGTTGTTTTCCAGTGAAGCTGCCAAATTACGGAGTGTTGATACTGTATGGCATTGTATCTCTTCACTATCCTTAGTGTCCAATAACTCCACTAAAGGTCCCAAGAACCCAGCCTCCACAATGAGCGCCTCATTCAGCGGGTGGATCAGAATGTTGCGGATGCATGCGACAGCCGCCAAAACTAAGACACTCCGTCCTGACTTCAAGAGCTGTACCAAGTTTGGAAGTCCTCCCAGACGAACAATCTCGAGCTGGTAGGCAGGGTCACTGGCCAAATTACGGAGCGCCAATGTCGCCTGGCACTGAATTCTTGGCGCTGGAGAGCTCATCAACTGCACAAGTTGGCCAACCAATTTTGGCTCTGTTTTGCTGAGTCTCTTGCGGTTGACCTCATCCACCGCAATATTTGATAAAGCTGTAGTGCAATAGTATTGCACGTCACCATCGGTCAGCCCAAGCAATCCCACGAGGACTGGCACAGCGCCGGCGTTTACCAACTCTTGGCGGTTCTCAAAAGAGTGCGTCATATTCAAGAGGGCGCCGGTGGCATTACGCTGCACGCGAAGGTCTCTGTTTTTCGCAAGGCGTGTGAGGGGGGCCAAGGCACCAGAACGTGCAATCTTGGCCTTGTTATCGTCTTGAGTAGCAAGATTAGTAATACAGCCAACAGCATTACACTGAACCTCAGTGTTTGGCAGCTCCATTTGACGGATGAGTGGAGGAAGCCCATCCATTTGAACAATGAGCACCTTGTTAGCATTATCTACAGCCAAATTTCCGAGGGCCGCACATGCAGCCCGCTGCACCTCCAGGTCAGGCAGCTGGAGAAGCAGGAGGATTGGCTTCAACACCGCAGGACCAACAGGGCGGACGTCCTTCTCAGTGATCTCAGCAAAAGCCATTGCAGCCAGCCGCTGGAGGTCTAAGTTGTCCAGGTACACTAAGGTGCTGAGGGCTTTCATGGGACCCGCAGAAAAGAAGTCTGTGTCGCCACGATTCTCGAGGTAGTTAAGAAGGTCTGCGATAGCGTTGCGCTCGCTTTGTTGGAGCATGGGCTGCGACGCCCCGATGGGGCGCGACTTTAGGCAGCAACAGCAGGTTCCCATTTCTAGTTAGTAAATTGTTTGAAAGTGAAACGAGAATCTGATGAGTTCGAAAAGTAATGATCAGCATAGTTTAATAACTGATAGTTAAGAGTTTAGAAGGTGTATCACCGGAAGTAATTTTGATTCAAAACTGAACATGGATAGCTCTGCTCGGAATGTCCCAATAGAGAGGCGTGACGCCCCAGTTGCTCGGAGTGACACCAGTTCAATTACTATAACACTATAACACTATAATATAGTACCGCGGCATTATGATAAAACACCATAATGTTATAACAAACAAATAGAAATTCTGAAAGACCGGGCTTGTACTTGATGTACCCGCAGCCACCTATTTACCTATTCGGGATAGCCACTGAATCAACAACATAAAAAAGCGAAAATGTAATATACTTACTATTGCACTATCGTTTTTCAGGGATTGGTATACTGGCTTGTATACTTGAATTTGTTTGGATTTTAGTTGCCAGAATTGGCTTTTGAGGGCTGGATGAGGAGGAGATATTTGTTTTCTGATTGCCACTGCAAGGCCGGGTAACTATGATGTGAAACAGGATGAAGGGGTTAAAGGGGAATTTTGTGAAGCAAATTATATAAATAATCGGTATTTATGGTTGTTACGTGTGTTTCGGTATTGGGTTTGAAATTCTCTTTCTGCAGCAACCAGTGTAGCATGCAGAAGGTTATGCCGAGCACTTCACAGCCTGAAGTAAGAAAACGTGCCCAAATTGCGAAAAATAGTTATCATGTATATAATAACATTGATTAAGCACACATTGTGTTAAATACTCTCTGTTTGCAGTAAATTTAGACCGAATAAAGTATCCTTCCACCTGTCATATGCGCGGGTTACGTATGATGATAAGATCTTACGTTCGCTTCTATCAAACTCGAACACGAGTCTATCATATGAAAATATACTACCGTATGATTTTAAGCTGTCTTTAGTGATTAGGTGACTTCTATAAGGTGACTTCTATGAGGCGATTCCATGAGTGCTTTAAAGATCGAGCTCCAAAGACTGAGAGGGGGTCGTATAAAATCATTAAAGTCAATAAGATAGTTTGAATTCAATCAAGTTTGAAATGTGATCAACCAATTAAATGTTAGTGACTCGAAGGCTCGAGTCACCGGTCTTCTTTGAGCCTCCGATTATAGTGGAGTAGAGCATGGTACTAACTATAGGCTTGAGTCTGGTATCTACAGTCCTTATGTATCCTAGCGGGTCTTAGTAGCAACTTCGTAGGCTGTTCAAATTAGTCAGACTAATTTTGTCCAGGTGACAATGTACTTTGTGTGATTTATAACGTTTACTAGCCCACTGTTACAATTTGAGGTTTTTCTGGAAAAGGTTTTGTCTAGTAATCTTCCCGATATACTAGATTTTGTATTCCGCAAGGGTCTGAGCATGCTTCATTTACAGGAATGAGGTAAATGTAACACTCCAGGGCTGCTGCAAACACACAGCTGCTATTCAGTCAAGTAAACACGCTTATCTAGTCTTATGTCCTATTTTTCTCTGACGGTGATTCATTGTGACCTGTAGCATTCACATTCCATTACAACTCAACTACGCGGTTATAAAACACCACACCTGCCAAAGCCGATAATCATACTACTCATTTTCTATTAAATAATTCAATTCTCATTGTTAATGCTCCTCCCAAAACCTCCAAGACCAACACTCTTATCGACAAACTAGTCCCAAATAGGCACTTATATCTTCTTGATACAAAGCAACCAAAACAAGGGACGTGGAAATCACAGATTTGAAAGCTCATCGCTTCAAGGCAGGGTCAAGTGAGGTCACCTTAATCCGTGGATGTAGCGATTTCAATCGAAGTCGTTTTAATTTCTGATCTTCAAGTGGAGCGGGACATGGTACATCAGCTCAATCATTCATATCTCCCCAGTGTTAAACCGTTGGCCATCAATACCAATGAATACTGTCAAATCATTTTAGATGATCCATGCAAATGGAAATCAGGCAATTAGGCCATAGATCTCAAAATACACACGATACACATCTACAACAACGAATATTCATAATCATAACTTTTAGAACTGTTTAATTTTAAACCATAATATACTACAAATCGTCCCCCATTCCACCGATAGAAATTGCCTCGCCCGGCTTGAAAGCAGGAAGACCCAAATATGGGCATCCGTCGCATCTAAAAGCATCTCCCAATGCACAGCTTCCGCATCCACCTACCTTGTCCCCCTCCACTGTGAAGTCAATCTCGGTGATATCGGCATTAGAGAACTTCACAGCGGTCTTAGCACGCTGAGCTTCAATCTCCTGCTCCTCCATCTCCTTGAGACCACAAGTACAGTTTTTGCACGCCTTTCTACGTCTCTTAACTGGCGTTCCATCAGAATCGAACTCACACTTGAATGAGGCTAACTTGAGTGGGTCGGAAAGGTCAGAAGCTGTCAAGAGCTCATTCTCGTCGATAAGATCATAGTCCTTAAACAGCTTTGGTGAAAGACTCTCTTCAGAGGATACACTAGAAGAGTCATCGAAAAACTTCATCTTGTCCTCCATGCTCAGCTTGAGACTCAACTTCTTAAACTTAGGCAATTTAGATCCTCCTGTGCTCTTCTTTTTGAGTTGGACGGTCAGTGTAGCTGGCTTGATCCAGAACTGATCCTCAGTAATAAAACCACACATAATCCCATCGAGCTTCTCGGCTCCAGAGGCAAAAAGCTTACCATTCTCCCCAAGAAGAGAGTATACAAGCTCTAGAGAGCTTTCTGGAATCACAAGTTTTGCCTCTTGGATAGGCTCTGTGATGAGAGATGACACCTCCACTGGGAGAGTCAGAGTAATATTCAGCTTAAGATAGGAGACAACAGCATCATAGTTGTTGTTTGTAAGATAAAACGCGTGCGTGTACGCAGAAAAGTTCATATTCTGCTTCTTTCGAAGAGCAATGAGGTTAATGTTGTACTGCTCAATGGATGAGCTTGGATATGCGTACTCCAAAAGCTTTTTAACGAGCGCAATCTTTGTAGACAGCTCCTTGATAATCAGCGGATCAAGCACGTAAAGAATAGCCATTTTGGTGGTGAGCACGGTGGCTTGTGGGATTTATATATTAGTAATTTGCGTGAAAAATTACTAGAAAATTTGAGTAAGAAAGGAATGGCCGGGTAAATTTTCCCTGTAAGCGAGTGCACGTGACATTCAAATCTCACCCAATGCACACCCTATGCAAACTAAAAGGTTTGACGGATGGAATCTTACAAATTAGTATATTTTCATTGGACGGCGGTTGAGGCGTTTTATAGCGCAGCCAATGAAAAAGGTTTATTTGTCAGGGATTATTGATTTAGTTAGATGTCAAGCAGCTACAATGGGGTTTGATTTGGAAGTTGTCCAATAATGACTGAGGATTTGTTATCAGGTCGCGCTGCTTTCCTGATCTGTAGTACGGTTTAGGAAGTATCTTAATTTGATTTTGGGGAGCTTGTATTGGTTGGTGTTTAACAGTTTCCTGATTTAGATGGAATGAGGGTTTAGTTATGGGGTTTGGTGATATTTACATCAGCCAGTAACATAAGTGTTGTTTGTCATGTTATAGAAGGTTCTGGTTAACTCGAGTCAGATATCCAAGTATGGGGCCAATATTTTTTTAGAATCCCGTATGGTTGATTAACATGTCCATCAAATGATGCATTTTGCAGGTCCTAGAGAAGATGTGGCGGCATGCTTATAGTCTTGTTTTCGTGAGTTTTTCAATAGTAGACAAAGGTTCTGTTGAAACCTGGCTATTTGGGTAGTAGTTGTATGAATTCAAGGACCTAACTAAATATTACGTACCCTTGTGGGGATAACTTATATCAAGAGCGCTTGCGACTGATTTCGTATTGGCTTGCTCTTGGCACACGTCCATCAAATTGTTCCTTGGAGAAGCTCTCCAGAACATAAGCTCCTTTATTTCAGTTCAAATTTTCTTCTTATATCAATGGTCTACAACTCTCATCACGCATAGCCAATATGTGCTTAGTAAACGAAGAGTGTCATGAGATGCTCTAGCTAGGAGCTTCAGAAATATCTGAGCTACCTATTTCTCTTTTAGGTTCACCTTACTTGCCAATCTCCACCATGCAAAGTGATACTATATCACCTCCATGCGCGTCACATGACTCAGCAAATTATTTCTGGCAGGGTCCTTACCATACTTTTGGTATTCGGATACTATCCTTTTATTGTGATCCCAGATTTTATAGTTCAAGTCTCATAGAAGTTGTGGCGGGTACTTGGAGATTTCTATGATATAACATAGAACAAACGATTCTATGCTATAAACACACAGATCATGCCATCAGTGCACTTCTCACCTACAAACATAATACTCGGCTTTGGTGCCGAGTACGACGACATCGAACGCTGCTTTTTTCGAAAGAGTGCCATGGAAATCATTAGAGGTCGAACAGCCATAAAAAAGAGTCGAAGAGAAAATCGCTACCTGATCTTCGAGAACGACCCTGATTTCCAAGAATTGGAGAAATTGACAAATGAAATCACAGGAAGAAATATGGAGCAGTTGAAACTCGCCAGAATAGAGAGAGTAGAAAAAGAGAAAGAACTACAAGACAGACTGGAAGGGAATAAATTAGAGGAATTGGGGGAGAATTTGGTAGAAACAAATTTAGACAGTGACTTAGTTAGTCAAGATAAGGATTTGGATGCATTGAACGAGGGGAATCTGGGTTTGAAGTGATTTTGCTGGTGTTAAATTTCATGGTGTATGTGATTATAGAGCTGCACATTCGTACTATATGCTGATTAGTATTTGTTATTCTTGTAGGTGTTGTTTATGTGATACATATTTATCAATTTTTTTTAAGCTGATTGGTGTTTTTTCGGTCAGTTTGTTGAGTTGTTGCTTGAAGAGATGGCACACGCCATCTTTGACACATTACTAACGTTCTGGAACAGGCTCTTACAATCTTCAAATAGAGACAGCAAGCCTCATCAAACAGCCTCAGAATAATGATGTTTACTTCTTGTTTTTTTTGGTGTCAGAAAACGTTCAGTACTAGTGATTCAAACTGACCCGCATCGGTATACTGAGAATACACAATACGTACCATAAATTCAGCTGGATTTGATGCATTTTCAATCCACAGGCTCATCAAAAAGTGCAAAAACAACTCCTTTTAACTCAAAAACCCCTTCTATTTCTACCACACTACCAGGTCACGTGACATTTCTAAGCACCCTCAAAACTACCCAAAAAAGATCCTCACCGAGAAATATACATTAAAATCAATATTTGAAAAGCATATCCAAATTTCCACCTCCCACGCCACCTAGTCTCACTTGCCCACCTCATGACTCCATTTTCTGTGCAGCAATTTTGATAATTTTGCAACTGCCTAGCTCAAAAAACGGTACCAAAAAGAGCGCCTTAACGTTCGACTTTGTGCATCAAAAGCTGCAACAGCGGTCTCAAGGCCCTCAATATTACATTAGCATGCCGGTCGCTGCCCGTAACCTTCTCCGAGCGCTTGAAAATGCCCTTAGCCTGGGGATACTTCGGCTTCCACTCAGCCCTGAGATCACCAACTCGGTCTCTGAGTTTTCACAGACCTATAATAATGATGGAAGCATCGATACACTCGAGGAACACCTGTTTATGGACTCTTTTTATGACTTGTGTGCCAAATACACTGCAAAAGACAAGACCACTCAAATTCCCCTTTCGCACGTGGTGACGCTCCTCAGTGCTTACATCATCGATTTGGAGAGTCTCTTGTTCTGGGTGAATGAGCACTTGACGTATGCGCTCAACTCTCCAGGTTTATCGAACGATTTGGTGATTATATCCCGATACTTTTTGAAGCTGCTATTACAAGTATACCCGGACAAAAAGTGCCCTAAGCTTTCGCAAATACGCTTACGAAACGCGTGTGTGCTTTTCAGAACACTCCTTAACTTGTATGTTGATAAAGAGGGAATGTTTTACAAACAGGACCATATCACGCATATCAGTGTAGATAAAAACTGGGCCCACAAAATTTCGCATATGGACGGAGAAAATGCATTAGATGATGCTGTGAAAAGCTTGGAGTCGTTCGAGGCCAAACGCTTCGTAAACCTCAATATAAGACCCTTGCTTTTGGAATTTATGCTCTACAACCCAAAACAGGCCTTTTGCGTACTTGATGATCTAGCTCAGGAACCAGCACATAGACTAGAAATTCTTCTGTTGGTTCTGACATTGATTAGTCCTGATTGTTCAGTGCTCAGTGTAGAAATCCTTCGTTCTGAACCTGTTTTCAACGAAAAAAAGGATATCACATATCTTCAATCTGTAGCCAACGCTGTATGCCATTTCGATAGCAAAAGACGTCTGGAAGTGGAGGATCAGGAGCTAACGGCACGGCTCAACGGTGTATATTCACAAAACATGGCTAATTGTGGGGACTTCAAAATCGACTTGAAGTTCGCCTTTGAAACAGGATTTGTCAGATCTTTGTGCCGAGTTTTATTGTACGATTATGATGTAGTGGCTATCAACTTTGCTATGCTTTTGCTTGTGTGCATGGTGCCTTCTCTATACACCGATACAAAACAGACTTTGCCTGTTTTGTTGGTTATATTTGCTAGGCTCACCTCCTACGAACAAAATATTGGCTCATTTGTGCACCTCGACTATGAAAGAACTGAAGAGTTGTTAGAAAAACACCTCCCAAAAATAGACACTGAAATTGTTCCACCGTTGAAAAAAAGTCCCCCTTACATACTCAAAAACACAGACCTTATTTCATGGACATGCGTTTTCCTCAACACGTCGTCTATCGTATTTGACCACTCTCAAGCTTCTAAACTCTATTCTCTTCTCTATGGACTCTATCCAAATACACTCACTGGCTTCATTAAGCAGCCATCTGAGTTTTTGCAAGCAAACTTTGGGCTAGTGCTTAGTGATCTTGTGGATAAGAGTAGCTCCAATTATTTTGCAGAAGAAGATATACTCTTAAACACTGAGAAAATCGCAGAAAAACACACGCTCAACACAGACCTCTTCCGATGTAATAAAGACGATGAGCTCAAGAAAGACAATGCGCTTTCGTGGCAAACTCTTATGGTCAAAAATGCAAATTCAGCTAGACTTCTTTGGCGATGCATCAAATACGACCGGAATTACTTTGGCGCATTTGCCTCGGACTCCGACTCTAGTACTAACATTGCTAGACTTTTGTCAGATTCTGGTGATTCTCTAACTGCGTCATCGTCTTTTATGAACCTTTTAAAACTTTATAAAACCCAGATAGAAACACCTCAAAATGTGTCTTCACCTCAAATTTCGGGGTCTCTACTTTCTACTCCACTTCTTAAACCTCACTACTCTACAGTAAAACGTAAGCAAAGCATTCATCTAGACCACGACGTCAGTGGCATGCTTAGCAAGCAGACGCAACTTTTTGTGGCCAAAGCAGAGCTTTCGCCAGCTGCGCACCCGACATCAGCTTTAGGCCTGCCTAGCTTGATGCCTTTGGACCCGGAGCCTCTGTTCTCGTCGAGAACCCGGTCAGATGAGAGTGGGTTCTACAGAAGAGAGTTGCTTCTTTTGAAGAACGATTATGATTTTTGTAATGCTGCGCGGTGTATGGCGACTGGAGAGTTGGTTCGGATGCAAGCAGAGAAGTCGGTTGCGCTTTTGGATGCGACCAAAAACTCAAAATTGGCGTATTTGAAGCTCGAGGACAAGAAAAACCGGCATGACCAAGTCCAGCAAGATGCAAAACGTCTTACAAAGGCTTTGGCAGCAGCACGTGCAAATGCGAAGATCCAGGAGTCTGTGAGCACAAAAAAGATGAGCAAACTCAAGGAGGAAGTTGTAGAATTGAAATCCCGCGCTGAGAGCGACAAAAAGAAAATAATCGAGCTCAAGAGTGTGGTCAAAGAAGTTGGGAAAGACCGGGAGTCGAGAGAGTCTTTGATCGTGACTTTGGAGAACAAGATAGCACTTTTAGAAAAAGAGAGAGAGCTCGTGAAGATAGCTACAGAAACAGCTGAGCAGCCATTTTTAGAAGCAAAATACGACTACAAAAAGACCCAGGAGCTTAGAGATCGGGTGGTAACATTAACGGAGGAAGTTGAGTTTTTGAAGAAAAAGATGCAGGCCTTAAAAATAGAGGGCGAGGGAGTGGAAGAGAAGCATGCAAAAGAGGTGAAGAAATTAGACAACTTACATAGAAAGGAGATTGAAGCGATTGAGGCAAAGTTCGAGAAGCAGGTCGGGAAAAGGGGGAAGGAGTTGGGGGAGCTTGCTGAAAAGTACCGTAGAGTGAAGAAGATGTATGCGAAGAAACAGGGCTTAGCAGGGAAATTGCGGGATGAAATAGCAGAGTTGAGTACAAAGCTGATTCTGTTGCGAGATGACGTAATGCCATCTTTCTTTGAAGAGTTTTACGACTTATCCAAGAGTACATCGGGTGATGAGGTAAGACATAGAGGCAATGGGTTGTATTTGGATGGGGGGTCTACAAGGGCGTCTGTTCATGTGACGAGGGATGATATAACGATAGACAGTAATGTTTTGGGGTTTTCACAATCTCATGAGCGGACTGAATAAAAGCAATCTCATGAGCAGAAAGGATATGAGTTCTATTGATGTTCTGTTTTGATAAGTTTCAGCTACTATGCCAACTGGCTATGTCAATTGCTTATCAGCGATGATCACTCTGCTCCTTGAATATCTCCAACGTTGGTTAAGTGAATGCACTGGCTACACGAGCTTCTATCTTTAGTTCGTATGTCACTAACGATAGGGCGGATTATAAAATATATTAGTATACGCTAAAATGATGTTTATGAGTTGCTTGTATAGGTTTATAACAGTAGCTAATTTTTTTCGTTATTGTGAAGTAGTCGCTAATATTGATTTTTCTGCACGTCCTACATTTCTCTTTGATGATTCAAGATACCTACGGTTTTCAGCGACGTCACAGAAACTTACAATAATAACTGGCAGCGACGAATAGTTGCGTCTTCATTTTGATTGTTGCTTTCTGAAAGAATGTTTGTGTGAATAATTTACTTTCTCGCTTCTCAGTATCTCCAAAAAAATTGCTTCCCTCTAATCATTGTAAGAATCAAAATGTCAAGCAAATATTACGTGTGCCCAGCGATCGTCTACAAAGAAAAGGTTGTGAGCCTACATTTATAGGAACCATGATTTTTACATCTAAGTTGAGAAAATTTTAGTACAATAAACTCCACTTGTACGATCCAGCCTTGAATATCTTGTATATTCTACCCATCTTTCTATCCCATGTAAGCAAGCGTACAGTGCTTATATCACATGAGCTCGGTGATCGCTCAATTCCCCCAGCTATATGAGATAAACACTATCCAAACATCCAAACCCCGCAGCAACCCCCCCTTCATCGCTACTACTGAACTTCAGTCTCAATAAATACCCACCGCCCCCATTAATATCCTCCTCTTCCCCCCACAAAATATACCCAAACACCCCCAACTCACTTACGATCTCCACATTTTCGTGCACATCTTCATGGCGCACAATTGTATTAATGTGTTTGGGGGTCTCTATCAACTCCATCAAAACATATCCCTCCCACTCAGACTCACTAATACTCTTTAAATATCCAGGGATATCCTTTTTATATATATTGTTCCCACCCCCCTCTCTCTGAGGCTTCAAGACATAGCGCTCAGGGTGCTCGAATGCTAGTTTTCTCCCCACCTCTCCATCCATAGGGTGTATGTTCACAAAAGTGTCAGAGACCAGCAATATACCCTCTTTGTCCAAATACTTGCTAAGAATTTTGGTATCAGTAAGCACCTGCTGCACTTTTTTAGCCCCGCTAAGCTGAGACAAAATCGTAGGACATTTGATTGCCAAACTCCCTTCTAGTTCAAATCTAGTGTTCCAATCTTCGTTTCCAGCATAGTCTGTAGGCGCATACCCTGTTCTATAATAAACTACAGAAACTTCTTTCTCTCCAGCTCTCAAAACACCAGTTTTATCATCGATTTCGACGTGTTCTCTCACTTCTTTGAACGTCATTCTAACCGCTCCAACCCCATGATTACTAAGCAAAGCGTACTCCAAATGGCGTTGGTCGAACACGTTACGCTCTCCTTCTTGAACTACAAATAAAACGATAGTATTATCGGTTTTCTGCTGTTTTCTGTAAGCCTTATCTCCTTCATACAATCCCTTGGCCAACTGTTCACACGATTGACTTGCTATCAAACTGCCTCCGTCAAATTTGTCCTTATAAACTGTTCTATTAAGAAATCTGTGTAATTCTGCCACTTTAGTGGAGAGTCCACCAAATGAAACAGAAATCGCATTATATTCAATCTGCTTGATTTCGTTGCTTGCATCAAGCATGTAGTCGCTTCTCACTAACCCAAGACTCAATTTTTGACGAATTGTGCTTTTGGAGTGAATATCCCAAAGTCTGCCAGTGAAATCTGGGTCTGCAGTTATAAGGGGCTCGATAACCGCCTTGAGAAAGTCCACGTCGCTTGCAACTCGTGCATAGAGCGTGTTGAAGAAGCGCTGCGCAGCAAGCGCTTTCTCAAACTGCGCACGGGGGAAAGGGGTGGGGTAGAGCGTGACAGGGGAGGGCGCAGGGAGAGAGGAGGGGGATGCAGGGTACATCACAAGCCCATTGGCAAGCAGCCAGTCTTTCAATTGATCCATCGAGAGAGAAAGTGAAGAAGGTTAAGATATCAAAGTATTCTTATATCCTGTAATTCTCTTAGAGAGCAGATAAGGAACAATGAAAGTTCAAACTATGTTTATAGTTGTAGTTTATACACTATGAAGAATATTCAATCAATAGAACGTAGCTCTAGTTTTGGAGAGTTCGAGTACAGAAGAGAATACTGTAGATGGTAGACTGTAGAATGACCAAAAGTAAGTGCAGATGAGTTGCTATAACGGTATAGCGGTATAGAACTTGAGTCGACCAACGAAAGAAGATGATCAAACTTAATGTCAATTGAGGCAGTAATTCAGTATTTTAGTAATTAATCGATGAGCATGGTGCGTTCTCACGTGACCTCGTATGTGATGGAAAGATGTTGTTGTAGTGTAAAACTGTGTTGGTGCCTTATATTTGACTGTTTTTTAAGAAGCTCAATTGACTTGATTCTTGGATTTTTCATGCTAATTTTACGGTTCATAAATTTGGGGTTTAGGCGTGAGGTGGGGGGCTTGAAATGGGCGGTAATTTACAATTTCCTGAGAATTTTGGGTGTGCTATGATAACTTGTGGATTATATATATCTAATTTGTAAATTTACTCTATCAGAATTGCCGAAGTTTATCCTTTTAAACTAAGTTATATGAACATTCAGTTGTGTACCGACATGGACGTAAAGCTGAGCAATTTCAGAGTAAACTTCCATGAATATAGCTTGTAATCATTTATATCACTCTCTTTTTTTTTTTCATAACCCAAAACTCAGCACAACGTTATCCCAAGTACTATCGTAGTTAAGAATTGGGCTAGATTGGAGCACTTTGAGCAGAGCTCTTTCATATTTCGATGATGTGTATTGTACATATTCTGTACATATTCTATTAGGCACTTACTGAGGTTTGAATCAAAAAGCAATCAGTCTACTATCACACTGGCTTCTTATGAGAATCGCTAAAGCTTACCACACAACACTAAGCACTTAACTCACGCCGTATCAGGAAGGCCACGGTTAAAACCCGGTAATATAAGCAATCACAACGTTCGTCCGGAACATAACCCGCACTCCAGTTCATCGTCCCGCTTACATAAAAGCTGACACAGATCTGTAACTTAAAATAGACAACGGAAGTCAGAACTAACCCCACAATAACCCAAAAAAAAACGATAAAATTGTTTATCAATCTTAAAAAGCATTCCATATTATCGAGAACCAAACAACAGAACCAAAAGGCAGAGCCATCCAAATCCAACAGCCCCGGAATACCCAAAATAAAAGATGAACGCCGATAAAAGACGAACGATATCGGGCGACGAAATCGGCCTGTTTGAAGAAAAGTACCAGCTACCCGTTTCTCTTCTCAGACTCAACGATATAACAGTGGTTTATAACGTGATACGCTACACAAACTATTTCTATGGAAATATAGAAGCAGCCCTCAACCAGTTCACCGTGTACTGTTTGGCCCGCCACAAACATAAAACACTTGAAATTGTAGGTCTACTTATATGCGATCTTGACCAGCTCTTCAGTATCATGGAGTACTTTTGTCATTTAACGAAGGACTATGAAGACGTACTAGCTGGTCAAACTGTAGGACTTACTAATGAAGCAGCTTCAGTACACAAGACGATACTGAAAATGCTCAAGTACCTGATCATGCCGCCCTTGAACTCAGATTTTGTGAAAACTGGCATCGAGTCTGCAGCAGAGTCCTTAGGTGTTTTGGCACTCGATATAATCTCATATACAATCCAGCGCCTCCTTGCATTTGTGGCTATCAAGCGAAGCAACCAGCTTCTTTATTCTTTTGCCAAAGTGATGAGCTCTGCTCTGCTGAGTAGAAAGAAAAAGTTCAGTATCACAAGCAAGCTTGAATACTGGCTCAACGAGAAGAGTGTATGTGATAGGTGTAAAAGACCCATTGGACTTGTAGGGTGTATTAGAGAGGTGACTAGTAAGCGTAAATGGCACATGAGCTGCAGCAAGTGTGACCAGTGTGGATGTAGACTCTTTGCAGGAGATTTAGAAACAAGTTTCGGTGAAAAAGAGCGTATTTTTTGTCATAATTGTGGTGAAAAACGTCCAGATTTCGATTCCTTAACGCTGGATAATGTTTTCATGGCAGTTTCTAGTCGTCAACAAGCGATTCTGAGTCTAAAAAGTGCAATTTTGGAAGTTGTTCAAGAGTTGGAGGGCGATGATTATGGCTATATATGCCAGGAATGGGTGAAGTACTGGCGTATGGATAGTGATGACTTGGCGAGATTCGATAGAAAGGAACAAAAGGTCCAATCTGCGATTTTCGAGCTTATACACAGACAGCAGTTTTTTGTGGATCTGGCAACAGAGTTTTTAAAGTATGGAGACAAGTTTTTGGCTGATGCAAGTCAAATTGAAGGTTTAGATGCTGGGCTTTATGACATAGTTTTTAAGCCTGTTAAAGAGCTTAGAAAAATACACAAAAGGCTCTTATTGTCTCCAATGACGCGTTTCTTATCAGACCAGGGAATGGTGATTAGAAACCTGATTTTCAAGCTCTACTTGTACTGGATCAACAAATCACATTATGCATACGAAGAGTACCTCACGAGGCTCGCAGAAAGCAAACTTTTCCAGGACTTGGACACAATGAAAGAAATACCCCACTTCCAAAACTGGATAGCTGAGCAGAAATCTACAAACCTCGAAAAATCGCTCTCTGGAGGCTTCTATTACCAGCTTATCCAAACAAAAGATATCATGAGAGGCTTGGAAAGAGTTTTAGAAAAAGATAACCCAGAAAACACCATTGTATACCAAACATCTATGCTAGTAGACAAGTATAGTTTTCAGTTACACGCAGTGTTGGACCGTGCTGTTACCAGAGCTTATATCAGCAGGATTCAGAATTTGGAGGTGAAGAGGGGAGACGTTCACTATGAAAAGCATGCATTTGTGAAGTACAAGAACAAGGTGGCAAACGAAGTTGTTGATTGCTGTCTCATTATGTTGAACATGTGTTTGGTTATCACCAAGTTGAGTGTTGGAACGGGCAGCTTTATCAAGTTTGCGCCGTTGATTTATGTAGACAATTTGGAGTACGAGCGGGTAGACAATAAGGTCCTCGTGCTGGATCGTAATAGGAAAGAATTGGAGGTTTTCAAGTTCCACTTTGTTGGGGAAGAAGAGGCAAGACGGTGGGTTGGAAGTTAATGATAAGTCGTCTTTGAGCGATGCGAAAAAGACGCTATTGAACTATAGCTTAAACTAATTATAATTAATATATATTGTAGTTTTATTGTTGATTCTTTGGGAGAAGCGGGACGATTCTTTATTGTGCCTATTTATAGTGAAAGTGGCTTGGAAGAAGCATGAAGAGCTCAGTTCTCCAAACACATTCTTTACTTTTTTCTAGAGCTTTCATTGTTTAGATGCACCGTCAAAATTGTCTTTATATCCACATACAACTTATTGATGTAATGTACACTCTACTTGTTGGAGCTCCGACTTAACTACTTATGTGTGTCCATATGACGCTAGAAGTCGTATATACAAGTTTTTTCAAATCCAAAATCAAACCTTTGGTCTTCTAAAAGCTATCTATGTTGATTGTGAAAGTAGAAACTACAGCTGCAAGTAATCTCCTAGTATACCATACCAAATAATCCCAATTAACTTATTTATACGGCTGAGAAGGCACTCAGGCGTGTTTTCATTCTATGCGAGAATTTTCTTGAGGTAAGAGAGTCCTGGAATAACCAGAGCTCACCTCGTGCGCCTCCCGGATATTATGGAGCATTCGTGAGATATATCTGAGCAGTCATTGGTTGTCTACAGATACACTATAACTATACTGATCAAACACATCCAATCAATATCTAGTATACAATATGCGCCAGACTAATATAACTTTCACACCTAACTGCACAGCCACTGTCTGCTCTAGATGAGATCGTCTAATCAAGGCGTTGGCCGAACAGAATCCGTTGGTTGAGAAGTAACAACTGAGCATCGATCAAACACTTGTTGCACAAACTATCGGACAGATTAATGGATACTTTTGAGCAGCATGTGCTGTCGTGAGGACATCTGTTAAGAATGTACCTAAGTGCCCATATAATCTCTGAAACGTTCACAGTAGCACACAATCGCATCAAAGCATCGACTACATTGTTTTTTAAACCACCGCAATAAACTGCTGGTGTGTGAAAAATAGACACCTCAGAGTTACGCTGTGTATGCATATCACGCTATACCACATTTACCTTCAAGCTTTATAATCGTACTTATATAGAGGTTATTTTACACTCATAAGCAATATAACTTAGCAATCATTTTTTATAACAAAGGACGTATCACCCCCATCAAATTACGCATCGGTCGAATTACTCCGCTCGAATTGTAAAATATAGGGGAAATTTCAACTTTTCTACACCATGGCGATATCTCGCAAAACCCGTACCAAGCGCGCAGAGCCCAAGAAGGGCATCCAAAAGGCGCACTTTGACCTGCTGAAGGCCAAGGAGGTTGGGCTCGCGGACCTCACGCTTCTTAAAAACATCACCGAGAAAGACATCAATGAAAATCTCATGGTGCGCTTCAAAGCCGGGCTTATATACACGTTTATCGGCCCTGTGCTCATATCGGTGAACCCCTTCAAAGACCTCGGCATCTATACCGAGAAAGTTCTTGAGCTGTATGTGGGCAAAAATCGACTTGAAGTGGCACCCCACGTCTTTGCCATCGCTGAGCTGATGTACTATAATTTGAAGCTGTACAAAGAGAGTCAGTGTGTGATTATCTCCGGAGAGTCTGGGGCCGGGAAAACTGAGGCCGCAAAGAGAATCATGCAATATGTGCTGGCGGTCTCTGGAGGCTCCCACTCCGAGCTGATCCAGCAAATCAAAGACATGGTTCTCGCCACTAACCCCATTATGGAGAGTTTTGGAAATGCCAAAACTCTTAGAAACGATAACTCGTCCCGTTTCGGTAAGTACTTGGAAATCAATTTCAATGCGGAAAGCGAGCCTGTATCCGGTAACATCACAAACTATCTTCTCGAGAAGAATAGAGTGGTGTCGCAGATCTCAAATGAGCGTAACTTCCACATCTTCTACCAGCTCACTAAGGCTGCTCCTGAACAGTTCCGTACTCTGTTTGGTATCCAGCAGCCCGAGACCTACAGCTACACTCGCACCTGCACCAGTGTTGGTCTGATCGATGACGCGAAAGAATTTGCAGACACTCTTTCTGCTATGGCCACCATTGGTCTTTCTGCAGAAGAGCAACAGGCCGTATTCCGTATTCTTTCTGCAATTCTCTGGATTGGTAACATCTCATTTTCCCTTAATGCTGAAGAGAATGCAGAGATCTCAGACTCGCTGGTCACAGATTTTGTGGCCTATCTTCTTGGGGTCAACAGTGAAACCCTCATCAAATCTGTGGTCGAGAGAACTATGGAAACTCCAGGAAGAGGAGCAGAGACTTTCCACATACCCCTCAACAAAACACAGGCAACTGCAGTTAGAGACGCTTTGGCCAAGGGTATCTATCTGAATCTCTTTGACTGGTTGGTGGAGCGCATCAACCGGTCTCTTAGCTCGCTCCTGCAGCCCAAGGCAACCCTGATTGGAATTCTCGATATTTATGGGTTCGAGATTTTCGAACACAACTCGTTTGAGCAGTTGTGTATCAACTATGTGAACGAAAAGCTTCAACAGATTTTCATCGAGCTTACATTGAAAGCCGAGCAAGAGGAGTATGTACGAGAACAGATTGAGTGGAAGCCAATCGATTACTTCAACAACAAGATTGTTTGTGATTTGATTGAGAACACTCGTCCAGTAGGCATTTTTGCAGCTCTTAACGATGCTTGTGCAACTGCGCACGCTGATTCTTTGGCTGCGGATGCTCTGTTCAGTCAGCGACTCAATATGGTAGCCCAAAACAAGCACTTTGAGCTTCGTCTGTCGAAATTCATTGTAAAGCATTATGCCGGAGATGTAGATTACGAGATTGCACTGATGACCGATAAAAACAAGGACCTGATGTTGAAGGACTTGCGGGAGATGATTGCAACCTCTGCTGAGCCTTTTCTTGGCACGCTTTTCGCACGGCCTCCAGAAACCAACAAAAGAGGCAAAGCGACCACGGCAAGTGACAAAATCAAAAAGCTGGCCAATCTTTTGGTTGAGACACTTTCGCAAGCCCAGCCTTCGTACATAAGAACCATCAAACCAAACCAGAAGAAAGCGTTTGAGTTTGATGAGAAGATGGTTCTTCACCAAGTGAAATACCTTGGATTAAAAGAAAATGTTCGTATCCGTAGAGCAGGGTTTGCTTATAGAACCACTTTTGAAAAGTTTGCTGAGCGTTTCTACTTGCTTTCTCCAAAATGTTCGTATGCAGGTGACTACATCTGGCAAGGGGACGCACAGTCTGCATGCTTACAAATCTTGGCGGATGCCCTGGTCCCAGTTTCGGAGTACCAGATGGGCACAACGAAAGTATTTATCAAATCTCCTGAAACGCTTTTTGGCATGGAATCCCAAAAAGATCGCTACTGGTACAACATGGCGGCTCGTATCCAGCGTGCTTGGAGACGCTACTGGAAGCGCAAAGTAGACGCTGCGATTGTTTTCCAGCGCCTCTGGCGTGAGAAGAAAGGGGGCAACAAGTTTGAGCAGCTCAGAGACCAAGGAACTGCTCTCCTTGCGCTGCGCAAGCAGCGGCGCCGTTTTTCTATGCTTGGACTGCGTCAGTATTTGGGGGACTACCTCGGATGCCTGTCTGCGACCGGTCTTGGCCGCGTCATCACCAAGCAGGCGGGGATTTCAGAAAAGATTATCTTCTCAGCAAGAGGAGAAGTACTCCACTCCAAATTTGGACGTCTGGCGATGCGTGTGCCGTGTGTGCTTTTGGTTACAGAAAGTGCTTTCTATGTTGTCTCGGAGGGGGTGGTGGAGGGCTCTGTAAAATACTCTGTGGAAAGCAAAACTGGGCTTTCTGGTATCTCTCGTGTTAGCATGACTAACCTCCAGGACGACTGGGCTGCCATTGTTCTCTCTTCTGGAGGACCAGACTTATTAGTAAACTGTCCTTTGAAGACGGAGATGGTGACCCACATGAAAAAGGCGCACTCTGGCATCGGCCTCAGCATTGGGCCCATCATCGAGTACCGTAAAAAGGCGGGTAGCAAAGTGCATAAGGTGAAGAGCCAGGTGAGTGCTACTGCTCCTGACAACTATGACGTTTACAAGTCAGGGACGATCATGGCCAAAGAGGGGCTTCCAGGGCTGCTGGTTCTGAAGAAGAGACCAAAGGGAAAGCTGAGAAACGTGAAATATCCTTACCGCACCAACCCTAGTAAACCTAACACTAGTATGGCAGGTGTTGGTTATGCTGCTGTTCATGGTAATACATCTGCTAGAAATGGTTATGGTTCTAGTTCTACTGGTTATAGTTCTAGTGCTAGTGCTGGCTACTCTAATGGTACTAGTAATGGTACTACCAACGGCGCTAGTAATGGCTACAACACTAGTGCCTATTCTAGTGCCGCTTCTGGTATTGGTGGTGCTGTTGGTGGATCCAACGGGGGAGTATCTTCTGGAAGAAAAGTGCCACCCCCACCTCCAGGCCAGAAAACCCGGCCACCCCCTAGAGCTGGAAAGCCGGCTCCAAAGCCCCCTGTGCGGCCTAAGCGCACAAAGCCCGCGCCTACTCCCCCTAGTCGCAAGCCAAAGCCAAAGCCAAAGCCAAAGCCAAAGCCTCAATTCCCTAAATTCCGGGCCAATTACGCGTTTCCAGGAACAGGGAAGACAACAGAACTTCCTTTGGCGGTTGGAGATATCATTTTCGTGACTAAAAAGGAGGAAAATGGCTGGTGGTTGGCTCGTACTTTGGATATGCAAAAAGAAGGCTGGGTGCCAGCCGCATATGTGGGGGAGTATGTTGATGAAGGGTCGAGCTCTGTCGTTGGTACTGGGGCTACTTCTGCTGTTGGTTCCACGTCCAATGTTGGTTCCACTGTTAATTCCACTGCTGCTTCTACTGCTACTTCCAATGTGGGTTCGACCGTTGGTTCTGGAGTTAATTCTAGCACAAATGTTGCTGGAATTGGATCTGTAATGGCTTCTAGTAGTGTTGGTGCTGGTGTTGGTACTGGCGCGGCTTCCAACAGAGCTTCAAAACCAGGCTTTGGAGGAGAGTTAGCTGATGCGATTGCCAAGAAAATGGGTAAGTATAGTGATAGTGAGGATGACGAGGAGTGGTAGTTTATAGGACGGTATGTTATGAATCATATGGTGTACCCTTGTAACGTTGAATTCTCGATCTAGGTGTGTTGTTTTCGAACAAAGTGAGCAGTGCACCTTCGTTCTTTTGAGAATAAGTTAAGCTATCTACATGTATTTTTATGAATTCTCGTACAAACAGGTGAGCTTTGAAGAACCTTGAACTGGAAACTGTTGAAGTATACTCAAAGGGCCATTTTACATATTAAGTAGAAGTATCAAAGTGAGCATTGTCTACGTATAAGTTTCAACTATCATATCAACCTCCCATGTCCTTGACTCACCCACTTATTAGGTAGGTGTTTGTGTAAACTGTAAACAGAAGGCTCCTTCGAACCATAAAAAACACACGATGTTTATATTTTTAATGTCTACAAGTATAGAAGTATAGAAGTATTGTAAAGATCAAATATCTAAACATCCTACTTACCGCACACCCGATAAAATAATGCCTATTGAGTGTCGTGTAGACCAAGTTAGCCCTTTGTGCCCTACCAGCGCTCATAACCTCTTCATACAAAAAGAAAATTCTTCAAATTTTCATCACCATTATGTTCTAGTAAGTGACTACTCTCCCAAACCAGTGATGACACTCTACATCTAGTGCTCGAATAGCTACATGTGAGCCTAATTGACTACAACGGTATCTGAGGTTAATCAAAATATGTGAGAATACTAACCCGAATGGCCAAGAATCGGAAGAATGCGGTTTATAAACTGCCACTTCCTGTGAAACTTTTATATGACGAGACGGAGTTTTGGCGAACTCCTCTCATTGAAAACAGCTCAATTTCTTTGGTTTTTTTCGGTCTCTTCTACCTCAAAGAATTCTTAAGGATTGGTAACTCGATTGTACACAATTATAAAGAAGTGTTAAATCAAGAGAAGATTCAAGTTCTGCTCGAAGATGACTGTTTCAAAGTTGCTGTACGTGTAGCAGATGCAGAGAAGTGCGACGCATTGAAGCTTTGGCGTAACGGATTTTTTGGAAAAGGCGTTTTGAGCCGAAGCGAACCTACGTGGTACCAAAGAACTGGCCGTAGATTTGGGTTGCACGCGTACTCGGAGAAGGACTTGACTTCTGAAGAGATCACCGAGTTGAGACGTGCTGAGAAGAAAAAATTCAAGGCAGTGAGAGAGGTACAGGAGGGGGAAATCTTAGCACTCGAAAACGAGATATCTAATTTGATAGAGCAGAAAAATTATGGAGAAGAAATGGCTGTTTTGAAACAACAATTGGATGTTTTGAAAAAAACAAGCCTCAGAGTTGGAGACTTCAAAAGCTTCAGAGTAAAGAATAAAGTGAGATTGTATGAAAAAAAGAGTGAGTTTCTGAAAGAAGAACGGGAAGTGATTGATGATTCTGTGTTAAAGCAAATTGAATACATGCAATTGATGGGAAGTGAGGTTATGTTTTTGCACAATTTAGGACGTGTGTCTGTTAGTCAAGATTCAGAGCCTCTAGAGTTTGTCAAATTATTGGAGATAATTGCTGGGCAGAATTTTCATGAGCTTCATAGAAATTGCAGCCCACTTCTAGAGTGTATTGTGTACCATCACTACAGATCACATGGGTGGTGTGTTAGAAGCGGAGTTAAATTCGGGGTAGACTTTTTGTTATATGAGAAAGGTCCTCCAATATCGCACGCCCAATTTTGTGTCAAAATAGTAGAGAAAACGTTGACTTTGGCTGAATATTCGGCTGTCAGCAGAGTAGTTGGAGGCGTTAGAAAAACCCTCATCTTGGTTGAAGTTGAGTCTCCCAAAGAGTCTGAATTTGAGTTATGGAAAAAGGAGGGGAGGGACTGGAGGGGATTGTTTGGAATGTATAAAATTGGTGAGTTAGTATTTAAACGGTGGGTTCCTCAGAGAGAGAGATAGAAGCGTTGGTGTACAATATGTATTATATTTTAGCTTTGGTTGGGTTTTTTGTAAATTGATCAATTGAGTAAGATTTTACAAGTGTTAGGTGACTGAAGTTTCCCGATTGAATATCGCACTACTAATAAAAGTGTTTGTTGCTTCAGCTGTAACTGGCTTTTCTTACTGTGTAGAATGACATATATCGTGTTTAGCCACATACAAGTTAATTCATCCCTGAAATCACCCCTTCATAGAATTACTGCGCGCTCTTAGCAACAATTTATTTACTTCTTCGATGCTGTTTATAAACAGTGCTGAACCTATCCAGTCTCATAGACATTGCTACTGATTTGAATTGCTTGATATTTCCTCTCTGATATACCTTTGCTAAGCCTTCCATTGTTTGAAACCTTGAGGAATATTACCTATTTTCGCTGCGAAAATGAACCTGCTTCCTGACCTCAAATTTGACAGCACTACAGAAACTTCCCGTGATGACTCCTCCCTCATCCAATTCCCTAAACGCACACAATCACATGACCTTGCTGCCTTCAATGGCGGTAAAATGATTCGTGACTCTCGTCTACGATCGATTCACAGCGCCGAGATCACAAGTACATTTATCTTCAACGAAATATATAATGAGAAAAAAAAAGTCAATATTTTGGGACGGCTAGAAGCTCCCAAGAAGACGAATGACGTTGTAAGCCAGTGTAAGCCATTACTTAATGAGATAATTCTCTCTATTCCTGGGGTCAGTAATGAGAAGCTCCAGGAGACGCTTGCAAAGGCCGAAAAAGAGTTTGGAAGCGACCCAGAGTGCGAGCACAAAAGAACAGAGAAAAAAGCCAAGGAACGGTCTGAAGGAGGGGTTTTTGGGGGGAATGGATACATTAGTGCTGCAAGCAAAAAGTTGCGTACCAAGTTTAATAGAAGCTATGATTTTGTAAACCATTTGGGAGGCCAATATATAGAGAATTTCTTGAGGTTGGACGAGGAGTATGAGCGAAAGATGGAGGAGATGCGGTTGGAACAGAAGGAGGAGCAATTAGAGGGGGAAATGGTGGGAAGAGCGGGGGAGGATGAAGTTTGGCGCAGATTGGGAGGGGTTGTTCGGGGAATGGGTGGGGAGAATTGGATGTATGAATAATGCACCTAGCGATTAAAGCAAGCTAAGTTGTTTGTTGTTATTAGTGAGAGAATCGTTAAACAGATATATCTGTGAATCTGTGAATCAAATGGCGCATATAGATTGAAGCTGAATTAAACTTTGGCTGAGCTACAATTATTAGTAAGAAATTCAGCTCATCGTGAGATCCTACAAGCTTTATTAAGCGCTTTTTTACTTTTCGGGCTGAGCAAAGGAAATCAAACCATGTCTCATCTGCTAACAGCTGAACTCTTTTTCGTTGCTTCTAAACAAAACTTGAAGCAATTGACTGAGCTTGAGAGTATTGATTTGTATTGCCTGTTGGAGGACGGAATCAATGGCATCTAAATGTCATATTTAAGCATTTACGTTTCATGAGCTTGTTTTATTGAGTAATCTATAGTTTTCACATAAAAGTTTTTGTTTTAGGAACTAGTAGGTTGCCATGTTTAATGGACATGTTATAGGGTATCAATGAGCAGGAGTGCAAGCTTTGATGTGAGGAATTGAAAAATCATTTGATCTGAATTCACAAAGTTTGGGTTTAACGGCCTATAATAATTTATGCCTAGACAATAAGAAAGGAGACGGTATTTTTAATTAGTGTATTTAGCCGCTTGAGCGCCTATGTGATTGATGTTTCTATACTTTTGAAATCTGGAAAGCGTACCAGTGAGCTTAAAAGCAAGATCTTGGCTCATGTCTATGAATACGGTACATGCTTTTTCGTTAGCAAATCCACCATGGCGAAAAGAAATTGTTCATTGGACAATATCCAGAAAAGTATGTCTAGACGCTCAATAACAGTGCGTTCCTATACTCGTCTTTCATGATACTAGTTAAAAATACATAATTTTATACATAACTTGGAAAGTGGTATGATAAGGTGCAAGTTAGAAAAATACCTCTTATAAATCTATTTGTTGCTATAGTTGAGACAGTAAATTACTACTTGATAACCTTCTACGAAACGGAAGACATTGGTTACCTTATGATATTACAATATCCTCTCCCCCGTGTTGTAAGTTTTATATATCAATTCTTAAGCCACTGCACTAATGAATGAACTGCGAACTGATCTGGTATAAAAAATCCACTTAGCATGTTTGAATAAGGATTGTGAAGATAAAAGTGAACCTCAAATGACTCGGGACCTGTCGCCAGTCCAGTTGAAAAAACTCTCCCCGATACGAAAGTCTTACTCTAGTTTCAGTATAGCCAACACAACTACACAACATATAACCATTATATGAGAGACTTTTTCTGTAGTTTCAGCTCTGCTCCGATATATTTTCACATAAATGAAGGCGCTGGCTGCTTCAATTCGTCTTCTCCTTTTGAGCTATAGAATTAGAAACTTCAATACAAATCTAAAACGAGAACACTGAAATATATGTTGCGGACAGTGATGCACTCCAAATGTTCAGTTATCATGCCAACTACATGTTTATACCGGGAGTTAGTAACCGTGATAGTTACCACATTTAACTACAGTAATACAGAAAGGAGCACAAATAAAAACACACTCAGAAAATACAAAAGTTTGTGTCAAACATATACGATTCAATGACTTATGGTGAAAGCATGATCAACTGCAACAGAGTCAACGAACACGTTGCTCAAGAGTAAAGTACACTATTGGTCTAAGATACGAAAGTATATCCCCCTAGAGATTTTGAGAGGAGGTCGTTCTTAATTAGAGTTTCCGACTATCCCTTATATAAGAGGGATCTTCACAAAGACTCGCATTTTGAACGCATTTAACGGGGGAACCCAAAATGAAATTATCTCCGAGAACGATATCATCCAAACCAAAATACCAACTAGTATGAAGAGATCCATAATTTATAGAAATATCAATACGAATGGAAACAGAGGAGATCAAGGATATATGCAAGACTGTACAGAAGAATAACGTTCATATCTCCAGCTCCTGACTCAAACGTTAACGTGTGTACAAAATTAGAGTGTGAGTCGTAAATCTACCAATTACTAGGGTAAGCTGCACATTAGCCTCAAAAAATCTCTGTACAATGTATTGTACACTGTATTCACAGTCAGCGTATGATCCAGCGAATCCCTATCATAATTGGTGCCATCCCAGTTTTTACGAAAATGCGTAACCCACTCAAATTGGTTCTGCATGACTACAATACACGCAAGTCTGGCGTACGCAATACAGTGGATCTATTGTAAATCATAAAACAAGGTGTATATATATAAATCGGGCCTACGACCGGTTTTATAATAATATCCGTATCCATGCACCGATGCAGTGGGGCGACTAGTCCGTTGAGCGTCTGAGCGTAACTCCCGATTCGATTTGTGTACAAATGTTAAATACGAGATAGATCTAATCAAGTGGAGTAAGCTTTGCCAACAAAACTAGAGATATTAAAGATATGGCATACACTAACTCTATAACTTCAACACTGGTTAATTCATCAAATCCATAGTGCTGTGTCATGTGTACAACTATATTTGTGTCCATTGTGTATGATTGACAGAAACGTGCCTAAATTGGACAAATATGGAACCACGAATGCAGAACATATCTCCTTCAGAGATATATATTCAGAATCACAAAGTATACTTGCGTGGCGTCTTACTGTTCAAAGAATGGCTCTCTAGAAACTGCTGGCTACTTGCGCTCTCGATTTCACATAGGATTGTCTTAGAACATGCAGCTAGAGCCAAACAGATAACACTCTAAAAACGTTCGCTACAATTATTCCGAGAACACATACAGGAACGCTCAAAATGAGCAATTGCCCTTGAAAGTATGAAAGGTAAGGATTTGAGTTCCATAAAGAAATTCTGGGATGTCGAGATGAAAAATGCGCTGGTGCTGTTAATACAATGCATCCCCCTGCGCATGCATAAGCATCCGTTTTAGGATCCCTTTAAATATCCGCCAGACCCCACTCCCGGCCCAGCAGGTAAGCACCCTTGATCGAGAATGTCACTCTCGCCATCGCTGCCCCGGCTGTACTACAGCGCGCTCGAACACTATTCTGAAGACCCACGAAGTGCGCTCGAACGCAAGTTCACCAATTATGACTACCAAGACCTCTCAGAGGTACGCATGCTGAGCCGGCGCCTGGCGAAACTCCGCGCCCTGATATCTGGAGCCGCCACTGTTCGCAGCTCACGCAGTGCACGGAGTACGCGCACTCAAACGCGGCGCCTTCTGCTGCTGGCTCTGGTGGACCAGATGAGCATCAACATGCATAGTGTTGCGCTCTCAAGTGTGCACCAGAAACACATCCACGTGGGCCTGATTGAGTCCCGTAGCGTGCAAACAAACTACGATAAACAAAGAGCTCGCATGCATACCGAAAAGCGCGCTGCCCGCAACCTGACCACATCTCACACACGTCGCCCTGCATATGATGCTGCCCATAAGCCTTCCTATGACAACCGCAGTGTGCGCAGCTCACGTAGCGTACACAGCTCTCGCACTCAACGCAGCTCTCACACAAGACGTAACTCACAGACCCTGGACCGCGTGCTCTTTGAGAAGCCGTCGCTGATGCTGTTGGACAGCTCAGAGCTGCTCTTTGACCGCCGCAGCCGGCACCTGACGCCGGCCACTCTGCCAGAGAATCTGCCCCTTAATAAGCCACAGAATATCGACTATCAGCTAGGGCGGATTGCGGAAGTTGCGACCCCGCGCGACAAGACGCTGTTTCGCCAGAGCGTGCGCAAAGAGCCGCTGCGTGTATCGATGGCGCCAAAGGTGTTTAGTTTAGAAGACACCTTGCGTGCCGACCAGGGGGAGGGTCAGAAACGCAGAAAAAAGAGCTTTTGGGAAAGTTTGCGGAGCATCTTCGGGAAGAAGAGAGGAGGAGTGGATAAGAGAAAGATGGAGGTGATCAACCAGAGAATTGGGGTGTACTAATTCTGATCAAACCTAAGAACTAGTTCTCTGTTCGCCATTTTTACGAACTGTACAAGAGATAAAAATAACTTTTGAGACGACAATGAAAGTGAGCCGAGCAATAAACTAAGTGCTCTTTTATCGGCACTCACTACTACGACAATTTGTTCTTCTTGATCATCTACAAGCTCGTTTTCTGTTCAAATGTTGCATACTTATTCTTCAGCTTCTACTTCTCGATTCTGACATTAACAAATTTTGCTACCTATATCCAAAATCGGCCATTTAAAGGCCTCATGTTTTACACATCTTCTGTCATACATTGGAAAATCCTCATCGAGCCCCCTTATACATTTGGGCCCCACCTCATTTTTGCTTGTGCTTATGATGTTCCGATAAAACGTTTACTTCTTCTTCTAGGTTGAGATTTAACCCGGTTTCCCTTTTTTTATTATGGCTTTCCCAGTTCCTATTCTATCATGCCCATCTTTAGACCTACCAACTACGATGAATGTTTACGATTTAGTATAGTGTAGTAATTTGCCAAATTAGGCGAAATGCGGGTAAGACATGAATTAATTAGTCAGGATACTTGTTATGAAATATTTTTTAGAAATCTTGAAAGGTTTCGTACAAGTTTTGCGGCTAGCATATCAGAACGTATGTGTTTGCAATTGTCCCATCATACCGTTTCTTGTCAATTTTTGACAAAAATTCAATCAAGTTACACATACATATCTGCGCGTTTTATGTCATGCATGCACATGCCTCTCGTAACTCAAACTTTATCAAAGATAAGCGGGCTTATCGATACGACAATAACAACCCTGAATCTTCTATATATGGAAGTAAACACTAAGGTGGTCTGAGTTCATTTACGAACTTTGATAGCTCCTTCTTACGAGCTCTGTTTATATTCCAAACTATATCCATATAAATTGGACCCCTGTATTGCCATTTTTGGATCTAATTAGTGGACCGATTTTCCACAATTAATGCCGTGCAAATTCTATGTAGCAACTAAATTATGGCAATCCACACTTTACGGACGGACTTCAGATCTAGGTACTTCCGTTTTAGGAAATATTCGGATCTGCACATGATGTGTCTAAAGTTATTCTTAGCGGGCTTGCGGGCAACTAGATCGAAGTTGGATCTAATGACCCTGTAATATCGCTATTCAACTTGTACTCACATCTCGCTTTTGCTTATGTTTGTAACGTAATGTCTTGTTCCGGATTACGCAACAACTCGCGTTGCTTGTATAACTTTGCGGTTTGAGCTCGTATTCGCTTTTATGAAACTGATCCTCCACAGATACTCAAACAAGGTTTTAGCATCTCTTTTGTCACTTTTAAGGACATTATGTCGATCATCGGATATGTATTCCTACTCCTCAAACAAGCCTTACAATCCTTTTCCTAAAAAGACAATAAGTTATGTCTATAAGCACTAAAACATTTTCGCTCTTAGGACGTCAAATATCAGGCCATCCCAAGTTTTTGTAAGTTCTGTCTAATAATGGCACTGATCCTCAGGATTCCGGCCACCCCATTAGCTGAATGCATTGATCTATTGAAGCTCTAGTCTGTATTTAAAGATGTTTCGAGGTAATTTTGCTCAGACGATACAATGAGACTTTCCTACGCTATTGAAACCTCAATCGATTAAGAAGCATACTCAAATGCTGATGAATTGACCGTTAATATCGATACGGCTTCAATCCCTTTTAAATTCAAATCAAAAATCCCGTTAAATCGATCACTATTTAGCAAATCTTCAGCTTATAAATACATACTAGCCAGAACTAAAGTATGATCTACGCAATTCATCATTCATAATCATAACGCGTAACAAACTATACAGTAAACAAGCTGAACCACTCCCTTAACATTTTCTTCGTCATTTCTTCGTCATTCTATCGCGAGCTCATACTGAATATACACAATGCATAAACTCACCAATGACAAATGTATGCCATAGTAACTCTCTCTTCAGCTTAAATGATTGATTCACAAACTTCCTATGAAGTGTGTTTGCTCAAATGAAAACACATATAAACCGATTCACTCGGGTTCACCAAAATAGTCTAGTTTCTTTCAAAATGAATTGAAGCTCGAAGCTTATATCTCGACAACTAGTACAACTCGTAACCCCCGCCTATCCTCCGTCTTCCTCCGTCAACACCCATCACAACAACACCCCCTTTCCCCGCCACAACAACTTCACCCCCATCCCTATCTCCCTTCCAATCCAACCCCAACACATCATAGTCCAGACCTCCCTTTCTGCCCCCTTCACAGGCTTGCCAGTACTCTTCAACTACAGGCATCTCCTCCTCTGCACCAGGCGCCTCCTTGAGATGACCAAAGTTCAGTGGGAGCGTCAACACCTTGTGGTTGTTGAAATCACGCATATCCACAACATGTACTCTCCCCATATGCTCCGTCATCAACAAGTAGTCATCGCATGAAAAGTTTGTGAACTTCACATGCCGGAACGCCACCCGAACAGTACCGACCATCGCAGCAGACTCTACGGTATGAAGGGCATGTCCTGTGTGTCTTACATCATATATACACACTACACCCAGTTGGAAAGCAGCTGAAAAAAAGCGATCCAGTTGATGAAATTCTAAGGAAAACCCACACTCCTTGACATTCTCGTTCACCTGTATCTTGTCGAATATTTGCCCGCTTTTAGGAGAATACAAAGATATGTATGGGTTGTCGCCTGTGACTGCGATCACTCGCGTGTCGTGCGAAGATGCCAGATGATTAAGCTCGTAATCAAACTTCACATCTCCAACAACCTTTGCACGTGCGTTCGAAACGTCTAAATTGTATAGATGCCGGTCATTACACGACACACGTGAAATATACTGGTTTGAGGCTATCCGGTCACACGTAACTGCATTGTTGATGTCCTCTCCAACTTGAACTACTGTCCCTCTATCGCCTACACCCTGCCCTACAGATATTACCCCTCTCCGCCGTCCCAGCTGACCTGCAGCCACAACAATGCCATCACGTTCTGCAAACGAGTTCACGTCGAAATCGCATGTTGCAACGACAGAGCACACCCCGCTGGTCGCAACCCGCTGGATTACGTGCTTCTGAGCGCAGAGAAAGGCCTGTGGGTCACGTGAGTCCCAGTGTACAAGGTCACGGAGCTGCCAGTGGTTAGGGGGCACATGTACAGGAATGTAAAGAGGATTTTTAAAAGGGTTTGTTGTTTTGGAAGCGATTTGGAGGGGGGAGGGTGGGAGAGGAGGGGGTGATTCCTGGATTGTCACGGGTTAGTACACGAGCGGAGCGAGCAAAGAAAACAAGAGCTTGGTTTTCAGATCGGCGGCTAGTTCAAGAGAAGTAGTTTTGGAAGACACAAAGATAGCTCAACTTGGAAAGCGGATGAGCGATAGAAAGAGATAGAAGGCGAGACGTTTCACTCAAAAAAAGGCAAGCACCGATCCTTGAAAGTAAGCCCACCTTAAAGAGAGTAGAACATAGGATGAATTCACATTTCTTGGTAAAAATATAGATGAGCACTAAGCAGAATCTAACAATAATCATAAAATTCATCAATCCATAAACTCTTCAATACATAAACTCATCATTTTCAATCATTATAGAGTCGTATCGATTCAAGCTAATGACGCAAATGAACGATCTATATGTCATATATGCTCTTAACACCATCCATAATCAGATGTAATCTCATCTAATCATATATAGCAGATAGACCACATACACCACAGTATTACCACTCAATACTTCTCGAGGGGGTGACATATAATTAACATATCACATGCGGAATGATACTCACTTTTTATTCTTATTATTCGTTTTCTTGATTAGCAGCTAGTATTTTAGGGTTACACCTTTTGCACCTGGGTTTGTGTGTTTTATGGGACGCAAGCACTCGACTTCAGCTGATTTGCTTGCTGGTGATGTTTAATTTATGAGATGATGTAAGAGATGAGGGGGTGCATATAGGGGGTGCATAATGAGGGGAGCTTACGTGGGGGAATTATCGAAGACCTTCGTCTTAACATTCATAGTGAAATAGGCTATAAATATGGTTTTTACTACTAAGCATCCAAATTCTGTGTTTCGGTTGTTTTCTGTCACAGTTCAACGTTTGAACGACCTAAAGGACGGAAAGCCTAGGTCAGTCACCCAAGGCCTTCACAAATGGCTATCTTTAGGGTCATAAAAAGAGAGCAATTCGTATCTTTCTAATAAAGTGGCTGGAAAGACAAGGAAGTTGTGCCCTACTGATTATTGGCTTCGAAGCTTATGCTGGTTACCTGGATCAACTATTTGAGTGTATACATATTCATATTGAGCATTCCAGTAACCTATTAGCTCTAATTTGTCAAGATTTTTTTTCACTCAAATCAATCAATTACGTTCAAAAATTATCTAAAACATAAGTTACTGATAAACCATTATATATATATACATCAACTCAGGCCAGTTGACTCAGATCAAGGCAGAGGTTAACTATGATATGGTTATCTCGTTCAAATAGTATACAATTCGCTCACTTAAACTACTAAATTTTCTCACTCAATCACATCTTAATCACAACCTTCCCCTTAGCCTTGTGCGTGACTAATCTCTTGAAAGCATCCATATACTCCTCCAATGGATATACGCTATCGATGTTTGCTTGTATCTTTCCCTCTACTGCCAACAGAGCACACTCCTCCAAAAGCTGGTCATTCTCCTCCGCAAAAACATAAGCATATCTGTACCCATAGTTCATCACCTTGTGAAGCAAAGCCTTGAAAAAGGAAGAGAAGAGCATACTCATAGCCCCTATAAACAGACCGTCATAGTCTGCAACCTTTGGCCCGACAATTGTGATGTATGCCTTGTTCTCATTCATCTTCAAAAACTCGCTGATGCGATTTAAAAACTCGCTTCCTCCAACACAGTCAATCACCATGTCGAATTTTTCGCCATTGAACCGACTGCTGATGATCTTCAAAACCTCCTCCAGTGCGCTCTCAACTTTGTCGTAGTTCACAGAGCCAACAGAGAAGCCAAATTTGGCTTTGTACACTTTATCAGTAAGAGACAGTTGCACAGCAATAACGTCGTGCACACCAATCACGTTTTTTAAAATCTGAAGGGTAGAGAAGCCAGCGGAAGTACCGCCTCCGAGAAGAAGAACCTTACTTTGAGGTCCAAGAGTTGGCTCGCGGGAAAGAATGGTCTTTGCAGTCAAAAACGACAAAGGAAGAGCTGCAGCTTTCTCCAACGGGTAATCAGTTGGAATCTTTGCCAAACAAAACTTTGCACGAGTAAGAATCACATATTCTCCTACTGGAGCCTGTACGTCACCAACAACCTTCATATTGGCAATAATGTGATCACCTTTCTTGAGCACTTTTTCAGACGCTCCAACGGCCTCCACAACACCAGAGAATTCACGCCCAATACCTTTCTCCCAGCTAAAAGGGTTGGTAATGTCAGAACCACGATACAAGATATAGTCCACAGGATTGATCCCTGCGTATGCAACCTTCAAGAGAACCTCATCATCTGCAAGTTCTGATGGAACCGGCACAGTTTTGAGCTCAGCGCCTCTCGAGAACTTTGTGTATCTAACGGTTTTGTAAGACATTACAATCGTAGATATTTCCCGGGTGGGGGCCTTTCTTATATATTGCTATATATGCGCCGTTCTAAAAATTTGTGCTTACAAATGGCGGGAAAATGTAAGACTCTTATTGGAATGAATTTCGCAAAAAACTCCACAGAGTTGCTGTACAATAAGCACAGATCCTTGTTGACTATTGAATTGATTTAGTTTGTTCGCCTAAATGTAAAGGCCATACTTAGTTGCTGCAGAACGTTGCTACTCAGTATAGTGTATATGCACCGTACACTATACACAAGTCAGAATATAGTAGACCAAAGCTAATGTTGAGACTAAATGGCAAATTTTCGGCCAATTAATTCCGATCTCCGATTGCTAAGCTCCTTCTATGATCTTGAGATCCGGAGAAGCTTCTGGAAGCTTGGATGACTCGGGAGTCAACAGTGAGACATGCTGGTAGCAGTACGTTCTAAGTTTCCGACCTGTCCTTTGTATAGAACTATCCTAGTTGACTGCAAAATAAACAAGTATGGCCACATGCTTAACTGTAACTGTTCACTCATGCTGGATCTATGTACACTGTCTAATTTCGCGTGCAGCACTGGCTGCACTGTCAAAATCAGGTCCCTAAGTTTTATATTAACCTCTTGCTCCATGGTTCCAATAAATTATAGTTGCCTTGGAAGCGTACACATTTTAGGTGTTTGTCAACTCGGACTTAATAGATCTTTTAACTCTTGGAGTTATGTTACGTAAGCTAAAAGAGCTCAAATCGGTATTTTCTCATGGAGAGGTGTTTTCGTAACCGTTTCATTTACGCATTTCCAGTTTCAACCCCTTTCGGCTTGTGAAATGGCTGTTTTACCTCATTGCTTCTATTTTTGAATATCACCACTGGATCGTACGATCTCGCCAGAAAAATCTCTTCAAACATACTTAAAATCAAAAATCCATATTTCATAGAAGAACTTAGATTTTCAACTTACGATTCCTCCGTGAAGAGCGCATGAAGCGTCAGGTTGACGCGTAACAAATTATTTACGCGTCAGTATTGTTAGTCCTGATTTTTCCGTTTTCAAAAGAGGTAGAACCTATATTTGATAATATCTATGCATTCTTCACTCTAAATATCACAGTCCCGAAATAATTTTTCTATAAATGTTACTCCGTAATGTGAATTTTCAGAAAGTACAATTTGATCAACACATCTAAAAAAAATGAACTACATTTTCGAAAATTACAGATGTGATAAGTAACATGTATTACTTCGGTAATGGAATCTTATATATCATCTGAAATAAGTAAATACATAATTTCTAATTCTCAATTATAGTATGGTTGCAATGAACTTGCCTACCCGAGAACTTTAGCTGGACTACAACACTCAAAAACGAACTGAACACATTTTCAGTTGCCTGATATGATACGAAACATGAAACTATAACTTTTTTGCTTTTAATTTTTCATTTTGTGTGTTGTTGCTGATTCTTCATGCTCAAACCTGAAGCAGTATACTTCTTTCACCAACTTCTTCCTCAACCTTCCCTTTAAACAACTCAATTATCAAAATAAGGGAATCTGGTATACGGCAACAGCCATCTCCACGTTTCAATGTACTTGGAGAATTCCAATACATGTAAATAGTTACTGCAAGTACAACATTATGTACCTGCTTTCATGGCTAACATAGCCGACTACAGTATACGCTCCTCAATCTCAACGAACAAAGATGAAGTACAAAACTAACTTTGACCTTTCTGACTACATTTTAATCTCAACGTACTTGGATAATTTTAGTTTTAATGACAACTAGTGCATTAAGCATACATAATCTAATGCATACTCACACCAGTGTCCACATACATACTGCCAACGTCATGGTCCACTCACGTGATTCGAATGCCGTTTTATTGCTTGGCCCACGAAGAAGCTAGCTTCAATTCTTTAGCTGACATCAAGCTTACTCAGACAAAGACATGATAGCATTGACCATGTCTCCGTTGTTCTCCTTCAAAGCCTTGACAGCCTTAGCTCTCAGGACGTTTGTCTGGCTCATAACAACTTTGATGTCCTCCTCCTCAACACCAGTGGCATCAACCTCCTCATCATCCTCAACCTCCTCAACCTTTGGAGCGTCAGCAGCAGCCTGCAAGTCAGCGGTGATTGACTCAGGGCTCTTGTCAGCAGCAGCCTTGATGGTTTCGGCAGCGTTCTTGAGGACCTCTGGAGAGTTGTCTTGCAACTTACTCTGGGCCTCCTGAGCCTGTCTCACTCTCTCAGCGGTGTCCTCAAGCTTGGCCTCACCGAAGATAAGGTAGGTGCCGGCTGGGGACTTGTACACCTCAGGCTTGTCGATCCCGAAGATGTTGTTTCTTCTGCGGAAAGTGACACGGGAGATGTCCTCAACCTTCTTCAAGTTGAGCTTCTTGAAGAGAGCTCTGGATTTCTTCTCGTTTTTCAGGAAAACAGACACGTCGGCGTTGGCAGGAATAGACATTTTGATGGTTGTTGGTTCTTGGTGAGTGAAATTTTTATATTTGCGTGGTTACCCGGAATTTTCACCACCATACCGCCGAGAGCCAGAAGGGCCAGGTGAACAGTTGCAAGTTTGAAACTGTTTCTTGGGTGTTGTAGTGCTTGTTGCGCTTTTGATTTTTCTGTTTTGAGTGTATGTGACTCTATACGCTTTTGGTTTTGTACTATATAGGATAGACTTGAGAGATTTATAAAGGCAATCACTGTGACAACAGGGTATAGAGAGGCTTCTGATTTTCTAATGGTGTATTTTCACGATCTCAATGGCATATATATGTCTTTGATAGCATGATCTATGAAAGGAAGTACCTTGCAAGACTGTTGGAGACCTATGTGACGTTTAAGCTTATATTTCAGAGTAGATTCAGTGTACCGATTATATTGTAAGGGCCCCCGCTACAACTTATCTGTCCGGTATGTTCATTTTACCACTGCTTAATCACACTCAAAATGTTCTTTACAACTAATGCTTGTACATGGTCTAACTAAGTTTAACATCTATCAATTGATCCACAATCCACTGAAAGGGCCTAACTATCACCCAAATAAGCTTTCCTATATGTTTTTGTGAGTGTATTCTCCATGTTTAGAAACTTATTGCAATCAAAATCAATTGAAGCCTCAAAAGTCATCACAAAATAAATTTCGGATAGAAATTCATGATCAACAATGTTGTAATTCAAATGAAAAAACCAGCGTAGATTTAAGTAAAGATTCAACAAGAGACTCCATAACCACACCAAAATTAAAGCAAATCATGCTTTAATTTGTTGCTCTGAGAAAAGAGAGCTCCTTTTAAGATTTATTAGATACTAATCAGAATATGTACACCAATTTACAGCTCTAACTAATCATTGTATTCAAATCTAAAAATCTATTGAGAAATAAAAGGCCGCGAATCACAGCAGAGATGCCTTAGACACCTTAAAAGTCGCACTCGATGTAACCGGTAGTGACTTAGTTCTTAGCCTCGAGAGTTCTCTTCTGCTGCATCTGCTGGTAAATGTCCATAGGGATAGGGGCAGCAAAGCCAGTAGTGAGGAGGGTAGCAATGGCGGCAACGGAAATGATCTGGAACTGCATTTTTGTTTGTGTTGAGAGAATGTGTGTTTGTGTGATGATTAGTGTTGAGAAATTGTCCTGGTTTTATAGGTTAAACCTCCCAAATAATGGACGTTTCATGGATGCAGGTAGAGAAGCATTAAGCTTTGAATCTCAGGGAAATCTTTCTCCGCGTTTCAATAACAGTTTCACCACAATGTAGGATATGCAGGGTGCTCACGTTTAACGTGTTTTCTGTAAGGGGTGTTTTACAAGATTTGGCAGTGTGTTTACTCAATATTTGGTAATTCTGACAGCTTATCAAAATTATTATTATTTTTTGGGTACAAATACATACAGGCCATAAGTTAGAAAATACCTCTATAAAATTCCAATTAACTAGAGCAAGCTATCTCCATTTGAATAGTTCTGAGCGAATCCACGTTGCATGAATTGGGTGAGTACGTTCACTTAGAGTTATGGCTATCACTCCGATCCTGCTATGCGCACATAAACGTCTGCTTTGAAACACTCCCTGGATTGGACCCTGATCTGTAAGGGAATCTGCGAATTGGATATGTTTTCAGTAGGAACTATTAATTGTTCGGTTAGTAAGCCTCTTAGCGGGATTCACTTATTCATATATGTTTATTGAAAGCTTGAAAGGCTCGCAACTGGTTAAATTACTTTGCATAGATTCGTTTGAGCATGGTGCTATGGTGCTCAAAACCTTCAATTGTGTAATCGTCTCAGATTAGACCCTTGAAGTTTTGGTGGGGCTCATCCATAAACTGAAATTTATCTGAATCATCATCCATGATTTGCACCAACAGTACACGGTAGCGAGCTGAGGAAGCCTCTGGAAAATTTTTCGAAGGTCTTACACTAGTTTGCTGGTTTACAATGTTAATTGGGCGATGCATGGTAAGAGACTGCTCTATGCTTTTGCATTACATAAATATCTCGTGTATTTACATAAAAGACATCTCGTGTATTCTGCATGTCAAAAGTGTTTTATTTGGTCCAGAAAGCTATTGGAAGAACTGGGAGAGCTTGAATACTGTTGAAGTTTTCATAGAGGCTATTGGCGATAGATTAACACAAAGAAGTTAGATTAGCTTACAGAATTGAAGTATTTAGGCACATATTTCAGTTTTTGTCTAAATATCTTTCCGTTATAGAAAAATCGAAAGCCAGTTCATAGATTCATACTTTGGTCACGAGAATCTGAAGATGAAGAAGAGTTAACATACGCACGAAAAAATTGAAAGCAAACTTAGAATGGAAATACAAAAGCTTTTTGGAAATGGCTAACACTCTCAATTATCAGAAATTTATAGTTTATTTGTTGACTAGATTTGGCTGGATCACCGGAAAATCGCTGGAATAACAAAGCACCTCAGTTAGTTATTTAGATAAACAGATGTAAAAGCCTATATTAATAGGCAATCGATCTGAAATATGCATCGACGGAGATATTCCGAGCTGTGAAGGCCAGACGTACTGACGTACCTATTTGAGACCTGCAGCTGTCAAATCTGTCAAGCCACTTGACTGGCGCGATACTTTGAATCCAAGGAATACAAAACGGTTTCGTTGCTCTGAAAAAAGGCCTAATATACAATGCACCAATATACAATTGAGGCTTACTTGCAACGCGCGTAGACTCTCCGCATTGGTCATGTGCCTCGGGTAGAGTTTAGAATCTACAATGAAAGTATTTCCAGTGCTACAGAGACTGTTTTATATCAATTGAATAGTATTATACCATGTGATAGAAGGAAATAGTTTCCGAACGTAAATACTTACCGTATGTCTATGAAGTATTCTCAAGTACTAGATGACCGCCACTCAGAAAATGTAAGTCTGTGTTAGTTCCCTGTTCCTCAGCCAAGCACGTCATTGAAATCCGGAAAATATAGCACGCAAAATACATTGGATTTCTCTCTAGATAGATTTATCTACGGAGATGCCTAATTTGAAGCACAATGATAAAGCTGGTTTAAGGACGGAAAAAGCGGCTAAGCACCTGCATACAATAAATTTGACAGAATCAGCACACACATTCATTATACACCCAAACTACCCACCACCTAAAAATTTCGGACTTCTATAAAATACCTTCATCTTTGAATTCCCAACTTAGTTTATATAACTCACAAATTAAACCACCCGTCTGATCGGCAACTACACCCGCTCTCCGCATTATGCCATTCGTGATAAATTCTCTATATAAGCAAGCCAGTGTTCATGCTCCCACAAAAAACCCTCAAAACGCGCCAAACTCCACCATGCCCGAACCATCCACTACCCTTCTAGTCCCCCCACCGCTGGTGCGTGCTCTGCTAGAGAAGCGAATTCATGCTTTCTACTTTGAGGACCGAGTGAAGGCTCTTGAGCGCCGCTCCAAGGTGTACAAAGTGCCTGGATTGAAAGAGGAGGGTTTCTCAGATGTGTACAGAAACGAGGTTAACCGAGGAAAAGACGAGATTCCAGCGTACATCGCTCCAGGTCTCGATAATTACTACACCTTTTTCGAAGTTGTGTTCCAGATGTGGCCTGACAAGCCGCTTTTTGGGACGAGAAAGTACCACAGAGACTCAGACACCTACGACTCTTTCTATACTTTTGAGACCGTATCTGAGATTAGAACCAGAAAAAATAATCTTGGGGCCGGTATTATCAACGCTGTGACCAGCCATCCGGACTACGAGAAGCATGTGGCTCCTTGCTTGCCAAATTTTGAGCTCTACAACAATGACAAGCCCTACAGATTTGTCGTACTGATGTTCCTGGCCAACAGAGTCGAGTGGCTGCTCACAGACTTGGCATGCCAGCTGTACAACTTGGCGAACACAGCCTTGTACGATACACTTGGGCCTGATCTGACTGCGTATATTCTTGGTCTCACGAAGCTGCCTATTGTGGTGTGTGCACGTGACAAGGTTTTGCGGTTGTGTCGTCTCAAGAAAGAGAAGCAGTTATCCTCTCTTCTTTTGATTGTGCTGATGGACCCATTGATCCATGACCAGCACTTGTTCCAGGTCTGCGCAGACTCTAGGATCTCTCTCTACGATATAGAATCGATTGAGTCTTTGGGAAGAGAGATGCCTGTAGAATTGAGTCCTGTAGGAAAAGATGATGTATACACGATATCCTTCACCAGCGGTACTACAGGCATGCCAAAAGGGGTGGTAATTCCGCAAAAAATGTTTGTTCTGGCACTCAATTTCATCACAGAATTTGGAGGAAGAATCAATGGGGCGAATCCTTTCACTGGCCCTGATGTGAAGTACTTGTGTTTCCTTCCCCTCACGCATATATACGAGCGCCAGAATGTGGCATTTAGTATAATAACTGGTGCACACATTGGCTTCCCAAAGACTGCGGTAGCTGTTGCGAGTCTCTTTGAGGATATGCGTATTCTCAAGCCACACTTCTACATCAGTGTTCCAAGAGTGTTCACGAAGATTGAGGCTCTCATCAAGGAGTACATAGAAAGATTGGACATTGTGCGTAATAAGGTTGCAAAGGGAGGTATTCTGGAAAGAATAGAAAGACAATCCTTGAAGAATGGAGAAAAGGATCCTCAGTTCTTATACGATTCTTTTGTCTTGAAGAAGATCAAGAGCCATATTGGCTTTGACAATGTGGAGTATATCACCACAGGAAGTGCTCCTATCAGTATTGAAACCTTGAAGTTTTTAAGGGCTTCTCTAGGCGTAGGTATATGCCAGGGGTATGGGCTTACTGAAACGCTTGGTGGAATTGACGTTTCCTTTCCCGAGGAGAAAGACCCTGGCAACAGTGGTGTTGTGGGTATAACCACAGAAGTAAAACTCAGAGACTTGCCCCTGATGAACTATTTGCACAATGATCCGGACGGGATCCCTAAGGGAGAACTCATGGTGAGAGGACCACAGGTATTTGACTATTACTACAAGAGAGAAGAGGAGACGAAAAAGGCTTTCGATGCCGATGGGTTCTTTCATACTGGAGATATCGCCAAGATTGATGAACAGGGCAGAATATACATTATTGATCGTGTGAAAAACTTTTTCAAATTGGCTCAAGGTGAGTACATCACTCCAGAGAGAATTGAGAACATCTACTTGCTGAGCTGTCCGTTGTTGACTCAGATGTTTGTGTACGGTGACTCGTATAAACTGTACTTGGTTGCAATTGCTGGGTTCGAGCCATCGCTTCTCAGACACTTTTTGAACAAGCACATGTCAGAGCTTCCTGTTGAAATTTCTAGGCAACTTAAAAAGAACATAACCAACGGGGAAGATCCTAACGAGACCAGAATGTTTGAGTTCATAAACACCAGCAAACCAGTGAAGAGATTGTTGGTTGGGAAATTGAACCTGATGTTGAACGGAAACAAGAAAAAGAAGCTTTTGCAGGGCTTTGAGAAGATCCACAACTTCAAGGCGGACGTGATGCCATTGAAGTTGGAGGAAAATACTGTTACTCCAACTTTCAAGTTGAAGCGTGCAGTGGCTGGAAAAAGGTTCAAAAAGGAGTTGGTTGAGTTGTACAATGAAGGAAGTTTGGTGAGATCTTCCAAAATTTAGTGAGATTTTAAGTGAAAAGGGAGTTTATATATTCCATCAATGATATTTTGTGTGCCGTAGATAACCTGAGTGGACTGTTTAAAAAAGCACTTTACCTCATCAATACCTTTCCAAGTATTTACTTCACTATGGTGATGTAGATTTGGCTAAAAATTGCTATATGCAGCCTTCACTTTATTGAGGATGCAGAGGCGAATACTCAAGTGCACGTGACCGCGACACAAGTTGTGTCGCGCTGTCAATGATAAAAGCCAAAATTTAGCAATCAAAATTCACCCGCTTTTAACCAAAAACCAACCAAAAACGAAATTTAATTACAAAACACCGCAAAAATTCATAACGGCAAAGTGAAACAAGAAATGTCTACCTACAGAGGTAACAGACTCCAGGATCTCTTGGACGGGATCCGGGCGGAGTTCGAGAACGTGCGTGCTGAGGCTTCGAATTACAGGCTTCACAAAGACGAAAACGATCTTAAATTCTCGCACCACCTGACAGAGCTTGCGAAAATCAAGCAGACAGTGTTTGACTTGGAGAATGCTCACAAGCTGATGCGTGAAAGCTACGAGCAGGAGATTTTCAGATTGAAGAAAGAGTTGGAACTCAAAGACAAGCAGCTAGCGATGAAAGCCAGACCCCCTCCTCAGGCGCATGTTTTGGCACCTCCGCAGATGCCATATAAGCTGTATCTGCCTGCTGCTGGGGCTCTGCCACGTGCGTATCCTGGAGTATTACCCGCTGCAAACGTGCCACCGCAAATGGGAGCTCAGATCCTGAGTCCTGCGATTAGCAACCCTGCATTAGGCATGCCGCCTAACCCGCAGCCAGTGCAGCCTATTGCGCCTCCAGTTCCAGTTCCAGTGGCACAACCTGTTGCTGCGGTCCCAAAGACTCCCCCCACAAGAAGAGAGATTCCTCCCTTTCTCACAGACTTAAATGTTGCTCTGGTGCCAGACAGTCAGAAGAAGCAGAGCCTGGATTACTACGTGCTCTATAATCCGGCGAAACCAAGAAAGACCGACGTGGAAATGGTTCATCTGCTTGACCACACCAGTGTTGTTTGCTGTGTGCGTTTTTCTCAGGATGGGAAGTACTTGGCCACAGGCTGCAACAAGACCACCCAGGTGTACAGTGTTGAGACTGGAGAATTGGTTGCTCGTTTGCTCGATAGCAATGTGTCTTCCGAGGGAACGGGCTCTGGTGACTTGTACATTCGGCTGGTGTGTTTCCTGCCGGATGGAAAGACTTTGGCTACCGGTGCTGAGGACAAACTCATCAGAATCTGGGACTTAGCTTCTCGGAGAATCGTCAAATATCTCAAGGGACACGAACAGGACATCTACAGTCTTGACTTTTTCCCAGATGGCAGAAAGTTGGTTTCTGGATCTGGTGACCGCACCGTTCGTATCTGGGACTTGACTAGCGGCCTCACACAGCTCACTCTCACGATCGAAGATGGGGTAACAACGGTCGCGGTTCTGCCTGATGGAAAACTTATAGCTGCTGGGTCTTTGGACAGAACAGTGAGAGTCTGGGACGCTGTGACTGGTTTCTTGGTGGAGCGGTTGGATCTGGAGTCGGAGGACGACCAGGGACATAAGGATTCTGTGTACTCTGTGATTTTTACTGGCACGGGGAACGAAATCGCCTCTGGTTCGTTGGACACCACCGTCAAATTGTGGGAACTTGGGGGACAGGGGGGGGACAGAAAGCCTGCCCGATGCAAGACGACATACGTGGGTCACAAAGACTTTGTTTTGAGTGTGTGTGCGCTGCCTAAGGGAGAGTACATTTTATCAGGGCTGAAAGACAGAGGAGTTATCTTCTGGGAGAAGTCGACCGGAGACGCATTGATGATGTTGCAGGGGCACCGGAACAGTGTTATCAGCGTGAATGTTTCGGGTAATCCAGTGATGGGAGGGGGTATGTTCGCAACTGGTCTGGGAGATTGCAAGGCGCGGATTTGGAAGTGGTTTCCAGTGAACTGATAGACCATTTTATAGAGATGAAAAAATTGCTTATATAACGGGTTAACCTTGGTGTATGAACTATTGGATATGTTCTGTCAGTTTTGATCGCAGATTAGATTGTATAGTCTCTGTGTTGTATTTTTGTCATTTTGTAGATTAACAACGTGTGTGCACTTTGAAGTCACTCTGAGGAAGGTGCTAGATCAGGTTCTGATATACTAAACACTCGATAAATCAAACTGAAGGAAATTTAACTAACTAGTTTTGTATTTAAGCAGTAACAAATCAGTTTTAATCCTTAGAATGATTAGAGAACTGCAAAGCTACTCTCAATGGTACTATATAAGGGATGAAAGGGATCACTACAAAGCATTTACCGCGATACAAGCGTATCTAGTAATTAAGTGAATAACAAACTGCTTTCCTATTTGTAATTCTTGACTGTTACTGATAAGACCAAATATGACAACTAAGGACCTGGTGGGCTGTACACTGAACTTAATAAGCTGGACACCGGACTTAGCACTGGTGAAACATTTAGCCAAACCATTCAATAGTGATAGCGCTCTTAATTAATGATTATACTACCTGAACTAATAAACGATAACGATAACACAACCCTTCTCCAATCTGTTAGCCATCTTTGGTTTTCAAACGACAACTGGATCAAATCTGTTCAAGAAGAGGAAGCAGCTAAAAGAACAACGCAATACGCCAACACTTTTCCCTCAAGATTAGTCGTTTGTATGAACTTACGCACAAAAAATTCATACTATTTGACAACAGTCAAAAATGAAACTCAGCCACATGCCAAGAAACCTAGAGATACCTATTTTCAACAGCACGAGTGAGCTGAGTGAGCTGCGAATATCTTCTAATTCGAAAATAAAGTTCCGGTATAATACTTTTTTCAGCATTGTGTACAAAAAACTGAGTGCCCCTTTTCTTACATTTCAAGCTGTCACGAAAATTTTCCTTTAGAATATGATGCATCTCTTTGTTCAATATTACCATATCTAATGACACAGCAAAATGCCAAACTATAGAATCATGCTAAGCAAGCCTGAGGTGTACAACCTTAGCAAGAATTCTTTTGACATAGATGTTTACAGCTTAAGTTGTGAGCTAAGACAGGGGGCGCTTTGATGTGTCTGAATTATGCAGAGAGCTGCAGAGATGGATATTTTTGACTTGAGCAGAATAGTTATCTTATCATCGAATCTTTGTACAACACCTCATATAGAACATCCTAGTGTAGGCATTCATGGATCGAACACTAAATAATGGGTGCCTCTTGCGAGTGACAACGCCTAGCCCACCCCTTCGTCCCAATCGGGTACTATGAAGCTATCCCACTCTAATAATAGACCCTTCACGTGCAGCAAGAGTATAAAAGAGGGGGATCTGCTGATACAATCACATACCAGTATATCCATACTCGAGTATAGGTATCTGACTTATAATCATACCCCTAATAGCACCAGTTATCCCAATAGTACAACCATACTATCTTTTGACCCCTTATTTATACACTACCAATACAATCCAATACACCATGCTTAACGACAAATACAATCAATGCATGGACAACAAGTACTGCAAACCGATCTCGATCACAGTCTTTGTGATTTTGGTAGTTCTCCTTCTCATGCTGATTATTGTGTTGATCGTGCGTCTCTTTGGCGGTGTTAAGCGTCTCTTTAGAAAAGACAAGAGATCTCAGGGTTTTGCGCCATTAGCTGAACCTCAGTACACAAGAGCCGCTGAGCCAATCTATGTTCCACCTGCCGTATATGAGAACCCGTTCGATGACAAGAACGGATACAAAGGAAACTCTAGCTACGATTATGTAGCTAGAGATGACAAGTCTTTGGGTATAAAATACTAGTCTGAATTAGCTGAAAATGAAAACTCTTTTTGCTAGTTTTGCTCTTTTTTATACTGACACTTTCTTCTAGCCAGCAGTACTAGCTGCCATCTTAGAGCCCCATTCTGTGTCAAACTACTTTTGGCATTTTAAGTTACGATGCTATGTATGCTCATGTTTTTTGTAGCTTTTCTTGCTCTTTAGGCTAACCAGATTATTGATTCGCTTCTTGATTTATGGTAATTCCATAATTCTATCTTGAGTTGAAGTTCTTCACTCGAGATAGGAAATAATTATATAACGTTTATTTCAATTTTGAACGCGGGTTTGCAACATGGTTATTTTTCAGCGGATCATGGTGGTTTGTGGTGATTTGAGGATGCGTGTTTACGTATTACGTATTCCATTAGTTATTTGAAGGACTGCGAATTCTCTATTACATCTAATCAATGAACCTGGAAGAGCTTCTTGTCAAACATCCAAAAACAGCACTAAAAAGTAGCTATGGATCATTTGAGGGAAGTATTTAAACAGAAGTGATATTGGAGATTGAAAGTATTATTTCTTCAAGATCTTTTCATATCTCACCTACACCGTCTAGTCTCAAAAGCAGGGTGTACTAACTACTATAAAATGTCAAGATTCAAAGCAAAAGAGTAGAGACCCTTCGGAAACCTCAAGTAAAAGCACAAAGCAAGAGAAAATATCCCGTCATACCCCAAAATCTCACGACTTGGAATCGCTACTCCAATGCACATTACATCCTCAATATGCCCACAAAAAAACTCCCAAAAATTTGGAACTGAAAAGAATAAATTCAAGATTCACTTAAAGCTCAGAAAGCTTTTTACCACGACACTATGCCTACTCAATCGTAATCCTATACAATTTCCATAGATCACCTTACCATACTAACTCAAATTGCTAAAAGCACTCTTATAAATTTTCATCACCGTCCCACCACTCAACTAACACCAACCAAAGAACCAATAATGTTTGGTCTTCTAAAACTTCTACAACCGGCCCGCAGCCCCTCGCTCGTGTTCACACGAACTCTCATGAAGACACATAAAGGCGCTGCCAAAAGATGGATAAAGACTGCCAATGGGTATAAGAGAGGAAAGCCTGGCAGAAAGCACGGGAACGCAGGATGGGGACAGAGATTGCTTCAGCATAAGGACGGAAAGACAGTGGCATTGTCTAAGGGACACGGAAATCATAAGAAACGGTTGCAGAAATTACTTCCATATCTTTGAACTGAGTGAACAACTCTCATTAGAGGCTGAGTGCCATATCGAAAGGAAAGAAGTGTGAGGCAAAAATCACATCAAAGTGTTTACGAAAAGAATCATGCTCGATTCGTTCACTGAAGTAGTAGTGATGGCCTGTTCAAACAATCAGCAGTTGCCCTTTCGTTGACGTGGTAGGTGTATTGAAACATGAATAAATGTATATAATATCGTTTCTGATGGTAGATTTGCGTTCATAACTGGTGAAATGAGTTGCACAGTCGGTTGGTTGCAAATATCCCTAACTTCATAGATAATCACCTCGAATTTGGATTTTCAAGAAGCCAAAAGTTTTCACTGTTATTTTAGGTGTATTACAGAATTCATTTAAAGCTGAGGAAAGGCATTTGATCGTGAACTGGTGCTTATTATATACTATTAGATCTCAAACAGGGCAAAGCTTTGAACGCCGGGGTTTTTATCTACCAGTCAGATGCTTACCATTATAAACGGAAACCAAGATTTGGGCAGAGGCTTTCGAAGATTTGACCGCGAAAGCTCTTCTGTGCATCTTTCAGTTGTCTACTCAACGGACTTTTCAAGAGTTTATTCACCCTGTCAACAGCGAATCGTCTGATGGCTAGCTAGAGAAGTGGAAACGAAGTTATCACTGACACCAACCATTGAAAAATTGTTAGACCTTAGGAAAGTACCATTACAGTATAATTGTAACAGCAACTTTCTCGTTCTCATTTAGGTTCTTCTCATAATACACATGTCCTTGCAAACATCTTACAACCACACATCCATGGTAAAAGATCAAAGGAGTAATGCGAAAGCACAAAATTACTGATTCTTCAAATATATACATAGTTGTCTCGAGCCTCATAAAAAAAAAAAAAAATTTATTTATTTTTTTCGATGAGCTGAAAAATATTTTTCAAAACCAAACTAACAGCTAACCCATCTAAACCCCACAGAAACCCCGTTAAATAAATAGAAAAAACTACTAGAAAGTACACAAACTCAAATGAAGATCAAGACGTTATCCCGCTCGGCCGATGCATTCATCTCAGAGCGTAACACAGACGAGTCGCGAGTCCAGCGTAACCTCAACCCTGAGCTACATCCTTTTGAGAGAGCTAGAGAGTACAAAAAGGCTCTCAATGCCACAAAAATGGAGCGTATGTTCGCACAGCCGTTTGTTGGGCAATTGGGGGATGGGCACAGGGACGCTGTGTACTCCATAGCCCCAGACTTCGATCTGTTAGGAAGAGTGGCTTCTGGCTCTGGAGATGGGGTTGTCAAGTACTGGAATGTCAAAAGTAGAAAAGAGTATGCCAGTTTTAAAGCTCACGATGGTAGGGTAAGTGGAATTGTGGTGAGAAAAGGAGGTGGGGGGATCATCAGTTGTGGGTATGATAAAACAGTCAAAATATGGAGCGCAGATGGTGCTTCAAATTTAGGCACGAAAAAGAAGTCGAAAAGCTACGACGATAACTCTGATTCCGACTCTGATTTTAGTGATGATGAGGAGGAAGAAGAAGAAGAAGAAGAAGAAGAAGAAGAGGCAGAAGAAGTGGCAAATAGTACAACTAGTCTCAAGACTCTTGTGGCTGATCATGCGTTGGAAAGTATAGACCACCACTACAAAAAAGACGTGTTTGCAACTGCAGGTGCGCGTATTCTTGTGTGGGACACTTCCAGATCAACGCCGATACTGGACCTCACGTGGGGCGCAGAGAACGTAACTCTGGTGCGTTTCAATCGTGTAGAAACTAATATGTTAGCCTCTAGTGGGAGTGACAACAGCATAGTCTTGTATGATCTCCGGACCAACTCTGCTATCCAAAAACTTGTTACGACGCTCAGAACAAATAGCATAAGCTTCAATCCAATGCTGGCATATACTTTTGTATGTGCTTCTGAGGACCTGAATTTGTATGGGTACGATATGCGCAACATGAAGCAGGCTACAAATGTGTACAAAGATCATGTTCTGGCTGTTTTGGACGTGGATTTCTCGCCAACTGGTAAGCTGCTTGTTAGTGCTTCGTATGACAAGACCATCCGCATATATAATGTAAATGAGGGACACTCGAAGGAGGTGTACCACACAAAGCGTATGCAGGAGGTGTATACTGCAAAATACTCTTTGGACAGTAAGTTTATATTTTCAGGCTCGGACGATTCTAATGTACGTGTGTGGCGTGCTGTTGCATGGGAGCGCACAGGTGTAAAGTCCACACGTGAGCGCAACAAGTTGGAGTATGACGAAAAGTTGAAGGAGAAGTTCAAGTACATGCCGGAGATCCGGCGCATCTCTAGACACCGGCACGTGCCTATTGGGATCAAGAAGGACGGCGAAAGAAGAAGAGTGCATGTGGAGGGGGTCAAGAGAAGAGAGGAAAACGTGCGGAGACATGGGGGAAAGAGAGGAAAGGGGGAAAGAGAGAAGCATGTGGTGGCCAACACTTACAAATAGTTTTCCCAGTGATGATGTTATAGTGCTTATTTCAATTTTCTTCTTACTTTCAACTTCATAAGTTATATCAATGAATGGGTATCAAAGTAGTAGAAGCACTTTGACTGGGCAGCAAGAAGCACGTTTCGTTGTTTCCTATATCTAGTAATACAATATTGGTTTGTAAGTGGTGTAGAGCTAACGTACTTACCTATTGATCTTAAAAGTAGCCATAGGCATATATCGAAAATTTACAATTGTCAGCATGCTTATATGCTTATGTTTTTGCTATGGATTCATATATTAAACTGTATCAGTAGCTTACACAAAAGCCCCCTGGGTACGTGTAAATGTGTGAACTAGAGACCAGGGGAGAAGAGTGAGAGGGAGAAAGAGAAGTAGAATGGGAAGTAGAGCGTGAGGAAGAAGGAGAAGAAGAAGAAGAGGAGGAGGAGGAGGAGGAGGAGGAGGAGGAGGAGGAGGAAGAGATCGACGTTTGCCAACTTTGAACGTGAGAAGTAGAAGTAGCAGGAGAAGAATGCGAAGAGGAAGAAGAGGAAGATGCAAGAGAAGTTCCATTAGAGGACCTAGAACCAGAGCCAGATGAGTCACTGGGACCGTGTCCCTCTATTTTAGTGAGATCGTATTCGTCAGGAACTGCTACTGGATCCTCCTCATCCGACTGGATAGCGTCGGCCACATACACTGCGATATTCTCTGGATCGAACACAGAGTATATTCTTTGGAAAGCTGGGATGCCTATTGCCATGACGCCATCATCACGTGCTCCGATACCGACCGTGCATGTGCCAACACCGTTGGGAAACAAATTGTCCGAAAGAGGGACAGTGATAGAATATCCGTCGGTGAAATTGTATGTGAGCGTATCGTTGTTATCGCAAGGCACAGGTGAGTCTGCAGAAGTGACGTTAAAATAGGTTTTGAAGAACCATGAGTACAATTCTGTTGGAACAGTGAGAATGCTATTACCTGTGTCAAAGTTTGCCATTATAGAGCCATTAAAAAGAGGACTCTCACCTAGTGAGATTTGGTCGATGCTCACCCAATAGGCCACAGTCTGTGTAGCATAAGAATACTCAGGGTGGCAGTTGAGTTTTGTGAGTGTCCCTTTATACTTGGCCAAGTCTACGCCACCAAAAATGATAGAACCAGCTGTTGTGAGATGTGTACCTGAATAAACTCCCAAAAGATTACGGCTTATAATACCTTGTTTCTTCATGGTCACCATGGGATTATCGTATCTTGGTATATAGATGTTTTCAGTGCCTACTGGAGCTGCTCCAAATATGGAGCTTATACCCAAAGGATTTTGGTAGATTACTGCAAACTCCTGACTTGTTATTGATACACCACCAATTGAGATTGTCTCTGTACCCATATACCCAGTCACATTGCCGCTGAGATACTGCATGTCGTAAATCTGGTTGATGCTGTGGTAGCTATTGGATTTATTTGGGGAGTAGGGCCCACATTCTTCGCACCAGAAACCCGTGATGTTCGGAAGTGACACAAAAAAATCAGACAGACCAGTGTCCAAAAAGGTGTGGATATTCTGACCTGGAGTTCCAAGCTCAAGCTCGAACATGAGGAAGGACATGTCAATGTACGTTAGTGGAACCAGGATAAACCCGGTGTTGGATCTCGCGAGGGGATATGAGAGCACTAGGAGGGGGAGAAGAGAGAGTACGGGGTTCATTGTGTGTTTTGTAGGTATTTACAGTGTACTTATACCGCTTTGAGGGGTGTTATGTCTATTAAGGAAGATGGTAGTTTGAGTATATATGGTGACAATTACCTAATCGGGCAGGATGAATGGAGTGGGAATAGATGAGCACTTAAGCGTCATCGTGAGTTGATGCGGTATTGTAAAATACAGCAGTAGTCCATTTATTTTATCGGGTGCTTTGTTTTAAAGAGTCAGAGTATATATGTTTTTTTTCTTTCAGATTGACAGATTAATTTGGTTCTGCATCAATTTATTCTCTCTTATAAAGACGTCCTCAAAATCGGAACACTTCAAAAAGAACACGATAAATGCAGTGCTTCAGGTTATGATATATGACATATGCATAGAGTACCAGATTGGGCTCATTTACGTTATCAGTAAACTCCCTTTTGGGACAAACTAATGGCGCGTTAGGTATACAGATATCGTCTAAGGGTGTTTTAACCAGTTTGTTCACTTGTGTCTGAGAGCTGTAATCGATCTGGCCTTATTTGCTCAAGTGTGTTAAAGATGGCTTGGTTCAAGATTCATTTAGGATATCTTGAAGGCAGTTTCAATTGAAATATTAGCAAGCATATCATTGATGATACAGCCGGTGCGACGCATTTTCGCTTGAGGTAAGAGTTAAGGTTTTATGGTATATTGCGATTCACAGCGCTTCAAATTGGTAACTTCTTTAGAGATTTTATCTGGCCGAACGGTTTTTTGCGGTTTTGTGAACTATGGCTTTTTAAAGCTTGCATTTTTTCACATTATGCGTAAATATATTTAACAAATGTCAATAAATAATGAAGTTTTAGCATATCGATGAGAATACAGGGAAAGTGAGGCAGCTGTGGAGCGAGAAAACTTTGAATCTCTTACTTTATACCAGCTCCTGAGAATAAAAACTTTGGACCTCTCACGCAATAGACATTCCCTTAAGACATTCGTGCCACCCACCTAACCCGTCTATACAAGTAGCAAACAGCCGCCCTGAAACTTTCAAAATCCAGGTTTATTGAAATCAATAGAATTGCGAAAATTCTGTGAAGAATACGTGAATAGGACGATATCCTTGTAATTTTTGTCCATACAATAGATCCAACTATGCATGAGTGCCAATTGGCTATTACTGAAAGAAAATAGGCCAAACACAAAAGCCCACTAATAGGGACGATAACAAGCTCTTCTTGCTTTTTCTTGTATAAGGCTAGAAACTGTGGCTCTCTTTACTTATTTGTAAATCTAGAACAGCAAGCAAGAAGCTTAACAAATTACCTTTAACGCTCTACGTAAACTAGGTCCTGATGGCAACCTGTTAGATAACTTGAGCTGATGAATGTATCTCCTGGAGTACATAAAAGTGTGGCACATACCACTGCACGTGTCTTTGACATGAGTCAGTGTGGAGCGGCTGAGCGAGTCGTTGCAAAAATATGGGCATTCAATCATCAACACACCAGCTCTTCATCTATACTCATAGCTGGTTCACATACTGTAAAAGCAAATTGTAGTACAATGACTCCATGAATTGTATGTTTACCTCTCATTAAGTGAATGAGCAATCGTAGCAAAGCTCCAGACCGTGGTAGATTAAAATATTTCCTAGATCACCCGATTGGCGTATTGTAATCGTGCCAATAAAGAACCGATTCTACGAAATTTTCAAAACTGTGGCCCAAGGAATCTCTCTATGCAGATTTTGTATGCATGCCTCGGAGTCTCTTTGAAGTGCAATGAAACCACAGATTTCGAGAAATGCTACGAAAATTTGAAAAACTGTGCTCAAAGTTATATTTTAGGGCTATAGAAAAGGACGTATGCCAAAAAAAACCCCAGTCTAATCCAACCCCATAGTGACTTACACACTCACCATAGCACCTGACTTGGAGTGAGCGTATGCTATATAAAAGAGAGATGTTTAGCAATAAACACCTTAAGCCATTCCGAGTTTTAAATGACCAAGATCCAAACCATTACCGTTAAGCCAGCTAGTCTGGAGTTTCTGTTCAATTCGATCAGACTTACCCCAATCCCCAAGGTTTTGGAAGGTATACAGGGTGCCGAGGTTACGCAAGATGAGTTGATTAGTGACAGCAAAGAGCTCAGACAGAAGTACTACAATGGAGAGTCGACTGCCGCTGCTGAGAAAAAGTTCAACGTCAGAAAGTTCCAAGAAGCCACACCTACAAAAAACACAAACGTGCCTGTTATTGAATTGGATCTGATTGATCTTCTGCTTTACAAAGAGGGTCCAGAAGGAAGGGAATCTCGTGAGAAGCTTGCTGCTAAGCTCGAGCTGTCCATTCTGACGTATGGTTTCTTCAACCTTGAGAACATTGGCTTTCCTACAGAGAAGCTCGAGTACCTTCGTCTGGTTGCACAGTCTGTTTTAGAGCTCCCAGAAGACGAGAAGCTCAAGTTTTTAGCTGGCGCAACTCAGACTGACCTCGAAGACCGTGGAAAATCCTTGGGTGGAGAGCGTGGGTTGGGCTTCAAGCCAAGAGGATACTGGGCGATGCAGCAGGGGGTGAGAGACAACATTGAGCACTATAACTTCAGAGACATGATGCACGACGACTACTTTTTTGACTTGAACAGAAAGTACCCTGCGGTTGTGAGAGCCTTCCTCCCCGAAGTATCTGAGTACTACAAGTATCTTCATTTTAACGTTCTTCGCAGGCTTTGCACACTCTGTGATATCATCCTTGAGAAGGAAGAGGGTCACTTGTGGGAGAACTACTTCAAGATATACAAGAATGACTTGAAAGAGAGTGGCGCTGGTTTTGGGCGCTTGATGCACTACCTCGGCATGACCCAGGAGCAGGAGAAGAAGACCAAGAAGACGTGGCTCAGAGGCCATTCTGATGGTACTGCTTTTACATTTATCACCTCTCAACCAATTCTCTCGCTTCAGATCAGAGACTACTACACTGGTGAATGGAATTATGTCGGACACAAGCCAGGTGCTTTGATTGTGAACATTGGTGATGCGATGGAGTTTATCACCGGGGGGTACTTTAAATCGTCTATTCACCGTGTTGTTGCTCCACCAAATGACCAGCGTGGATTTGAGAGATTGGTGCTCATATATTTCAACACGCCAAAGCTCACTTCTGTCTTGGACCCACGTGCTTTAGACAGCCCGAAGTTGAAAAAGAAGGGCTGCGAGATGCCAGAGGAGTGGGAGGAGTGCACTTTTGCACAGTGGGATGAGGAGAAGGGGAGATTGTTTGGGCGTAAGGATGTGAATGACGTGCAAGGAGACGAGCCGTTGTTGGTTAAGATCTTTGGAAGATATCATGAGAGATGGCATCAAGCTGAACAAAAAACAACTCAACCTATTTGAACTGGCTTTTGAGTGCTGTTTGTGAAGAATATTTTTTGGGAAATTTTGGGTATATTCACGTATAGCTAAAGACATGAGTTATGATTTTTTGATGTGTAGATTTCGGCTGTAAGCTTACAAAACATCTTCTATATTTAATACTCTATGTTTAAATTAAAATATAAGGAAGGACATTCATTCCAACATTAGCGACCTTTTTAGCCCCACTCTTGATTTTGCTCCATACGCTGCTACTCGATGTTGCTTCCGGAGCAGACGATGTAGTGCTAGATTCCTCGGTGTCATCGTCGCTCGTGGTAGTAGGTACTTCTGAGGATTTGGAGGTGCTACCAGTGCTAGTTCCCGTAACGGATCCGACGCCAGTGCTAACTCCCGCGCCAGACCCACTCCCAGAGACAGTTCCAACACCAGTACCAACTGTCTCATCATTCGCGTACTCATTGTTTGTGTTACCAGTGCCAGTGCCAGTTCCAGTAGAACCTGTGCCAACAGCGTTACCGCTCACAGTACCTGCACCAGAAACGTAAGAGCCAGTATCGCTACCAGTGGAGCCGGTGTTACCTGTACTGACAGTGTTACCAGTACTGACAGTGTTACCAGTACTGACAGTGTTACCAGTGCCTGCTCCAGTGTTACCAGTACCGACAGTGTCACCAGTGCCTGCTCCAGTAGAACCAGTACTTACAGTGTTACCTGTACCAGCACCGGAACTAGAACTATAAGTATAGCCATCCTGGGAACCAGTACCAGCACTAGTGGAACCAGTGCCAACAGTAGCACCGCTTTCTCCAGTATTGTCAGCATCGTAACTATCGTCATACTCTGAGCCATCATTCGTAGCTACCCCCGACTCAACTGGGGCACTCTGTGGAACTTGGTTTATTGGGGCCGCCAACACAGCAGCCAATAAGATAGAATACACTATCGAGGATTTCATTGTTTGAAAGCAAGAGCAGGGATCCTGCAGCCTTTATATATATTTCAATCTAATACAAAAATATCTAGGCGCCTGCCATCCGGTCGTACTTTGATGGTACCTCAATGCAGCGTTAAACTCTACTATAGAGACACCGCACACATCTATAAGCTCATAATAAACGTATCCATATATCATTATCTGTCGATACAGAAAACATTTGTTTGTATTGTCAAGGTGAATGCTTCAAGTCCCTAGGGTTTTTGGTAATCCTGCATGTTGGCACAATAATTAGTCAAGCTACTGTACCACATTAACAGAAAACTATTAAGTTATACTTTGAAAATTGTTGATTCCTTTTATATAGAATATTCATTGATCATCGTAAATCTTTTTTTCAGTGCTCTCGTTTTAGGCATGGTTCTCAGGATCATGATCAAGATACTGCCAAGACCGCATCCTAGATTTATCATTCAATACATGCACCTGTAAAATGTTGAATACGATGTATCCAAGGGACAATGATGTCTGCTATGACACTTCATTCAGGTCCTGTTTTGAAAGGATTTGATATTGTACTAAATGTTGACTAAAGCTGACTTGAGTATACTTAGGGCATGCCCACGAAGTGATATAAGCTATCGCCAGAGAGGCACAGGTTGTTCTTGTTGCCCAGGATGGGTATTTGATTATACGGCTTACCACTGTAGTACAGGAAACCAGTTTTTGTATATTTTTCAAAACTTGTGGCTTGTACTTTTTGTTCCTGTGAATATGTTTCACCGTATGCGAGTGTCGAACGTGCACCTAGTCTAACAGGGGGCCTCATGAAGGTCTTGACATACACATTGATAATGTAAGTTTGTAACAAGACTTGTCATTAGCACACTTTCAGAGTGCGTAATATCAAGTTCAATTAAGGTTAATTAAGCGGATGTGACTCCAAGTATACTCACTGACTCTTCAAAAAACACTCAACTAGGGAAGGGACAGCACGGCTATTTACATGACTGAAAGAAGCCAATCTCATTGTGATACTTGATCGAAACGAAAAGACTTCCCAAGAAAGTACGTTTAACAGTCAACGAAAAAACGTAGTAGCAAAGTGTTACACTGGCTACACTTTGAAGGCACTGAAGCAACAACCAAGCTTATTGCACTATCACAGACTTAACTGGCAAAGGTAAACAAACTAAAACATTCAATTGATGATAGACAAACTATAACTATTTATAGAAAATATATGCCAATGACTCAATTTATCGCAATTTTATTCAGTATAACGTCCGATATATGATTCCCCCACATCTGCATGCGCTCATAACTTAAATAGTGAAACGGTAGAGGGCAGAGAAAAGGTATAGCATGAGTGAGAATTTTCAAACGCTCGAAAAGTACCAAGCTGCCTATGAAAATGAACTTGAAAGATTGAAGGAAGCGCAGAAACTCTCAGAGCAACTTTTCGAGCGTGAAAAGGAGTTGAGAGAGGTGTATAATCAGCAGTTACGGAAGAATAATGCGGTGTTAGACTTTCTAGAGCAGGGCGAAACTCCAGATATGGGGAATTTGGGAGAGAGAATAAGCAAATTAGTGGAGAAACATCCACAATTACGGGAGGTGATAATGAGTGCTGGAACGGCGCACGCTCAGGAATTTTATCATATATTTAACAGTACTCCAGTGTATGAGAGTGAAGAAGTGGAATTGACAAATCCGCTGAGTGGGGAGGTTTGGTTAAGGGAGAGGGGGCTCTGATACGGTTGAAATGATTGTGCTGTTCATTTGTTATTTGCACTTTCCACAGAATCAAAGAATAGACATTGTCTCTATCGTCTATAGATTGCCAAATAACCTTAGACTTTCTCTTCAGTTGATCTTTGTACTCTCAAGATCGTCAAGTATGCAAAGGTGCTTTGTTGAACCAAATAAGCCTGAATTGATGGAGTATAGTCTTTCATATTTTGGTCTCTTGATGTTGAATTGTTTACATCAGTTGGTGATGCTATAATAGTTTATAGGTTTCGCCATGTTTAGAATGAATATTTATGATCTTTTACGCTACTAATAGTTCCTTAGATGTAGTCACGTCTAATCTCAAGTCCGCGATAAGACATATATTATTTCATCTTATATAAAAAGATGAATGAATACATAAATCTACATAATATCATCATAATACAAATAGACTATTAATGACTGTTCAAGATGCCTCAATGCATGTCCTAGTGTTATTTTTTTGTTTTGCCTGACCAAGAATAAGAATCCGTTATCGATATATCATATATATCACCTGTATAGTATATGACACCGATAAGGTTAATGTAGACGTATTCAGTGCAAGCTAAGAAAATGTCTGTAAATTTATGTTAAGGAGCAGCTGCTAGTTATCTTGAAGGTTGAAGAGAAGTATAGTGTGGCCAAATGACCAAGTTGAGAAGACCCAAATGAATTTAAAATATGAACGATTGACGAGGATACCTATCAACAGTATATATATGTGAAGTTTCCCATGTTTGGAAGTTCTTTTGTAGAATCGATATAGGAACTCATAGCTATTGAAACCCAACTAGAAACACTCCTATTTAAGTAGTTCAAGGCCTCGTACAACTAGTGAACTTATGCAGTTACTCTACTTTTAAGTAATTGCGCAACTAGGATAAGCAGTTGTGCTTGCTTCGCTTGTACAACTTAACTTGTTCCCACCCTTCGCCAATCTTCCATTAACTCATTCAACATGACCTCATTCCCACTAAAAAACTCCTCATCCAACCCCTCTCCCCCTCCCGGTGCCAACTCTGGCCGGAAGTCCAAATTCTCCAACAAACCCCACCGCAGCAACCGCATATACTGCAATGGAAACGTGTCAACACTAAACCCCCCGCTCTTTCGCAAAACTTCTTGGAACTCCAAATACTCGCTCGTCACGTGGCAGTTCACGTCCAAGTTTCTATCGTCGAAGGTCACATTGGCTCTGTGGTTTGGCCTAGATCGCCCCTCTGGAGTGTTATCATCCACGAATACCTCTATATTAAATGGATAGTTCTCCTTTTGGATCAACGCTCCCTTCATTCCCTGGAGACGCTCCTCCTGGACGAAGTCTAACCGCCGCAGCATAAAACGCACCTTTTCAAAGAGCGGGGTGCGTGGGTACGGCGTGAGGACGTGCGTGCGCTCTGTCCACATCTGGTATCTATACGAGAAGTATGAAGCACACCGCACAAGATAGATAACGCGTCTTGTAAGATAGTCATACATTGATGAGTTTTTAATCTCCTCAAGAAGGTGTTCCACTACGTCCTGCTTGATTCCAGACAGACGAACAATACCAGAGAACCGAAGGGTGTATACATACTCCATCTCTGGGAAGACCACATCCAACGCACAGCATGCCGCTATCCAGTAGAGACAGCATATTTTCTCGCTCACCAGCATCCGAAGGTGGTTGGACCTTAGCTGGATCGCTTTTGAGGGGTATTTGGCTAAGAAGCGCAGGAAAATACGGAACACTGACGCCGGATCGTGTGCAAGCACGTGTGCCTCGCGTATGGGCTGGTCGAAGTATGGCTCCGAGAGAATATCACGGAGAACCTCCATAGGGTACCGTATCAGCTTATCCAAAGGTACAGTACGCAAAAATACCTCCATGTCCTCCCGAAGCTCATGGATCACTCCAGAGCCCTGGGGAGGAATATAGAGCAGCCTCACTATGTTCATGTAGTGTGTGTGGATAAAAGGAAACATGAATCTGAGAAACTCTATAGGCTGAGCATACGAATCCTGTAGCCCTTCAGAAATGACGGCCCGAAAGCGCTCCACAATTTGTTTCGTGAGACAAACCAGCATGAACCCACCGGTGAAGGCGGTGAAGGTATGATACGCCTGTTCTTCCACCACCAGAGTTCCTACGTTCACCATTGAATAGGCGATGATCTTGTGGACACACGTGACGTACTCACGGCCCAGAATACGCAGCGGCATGTTGAGCATGTCAATCACGCTCTGCGCTAGCTTGAGGCCTTGAACCTTGTGTTCAAGAGCACAATTTTTAAGAAGAGCCATGGACTCTTCTTTCTCAGGGCTGCACTTGCCAAGGACCGTCAGCAGCAGAAGCAGCATGTCCTGATGAAACAGAAGCAGCAGCTGTACACCGTAGTCTATTAGCAGCTGGTACCAGTTTGTGATGCCTCTTCTTCGCCACGCGAAAAGCTGCGAGTTTTCGCCGCACATCGTGAACACGTCTCCTTCGGGAGGCGCGTCGAAGAAGCGCTTGTTGCGGGTGAGTCTGTGGAGTTTGAAGAGCTTTTTAGAAGACTCAGCTCCGCTTAGAGAGGGGGCCTCTAATCTCGGCTTTTTGCGAGTGTGGTAAGCCTGGGGTGGTGGGAGAGTGATAACTGAAGTTAAGGTATCTTCCAGAGGTAGCTCATAAAGGGGTAGTGAAAGCTTGTAGGAGTATGAGTCTGTAAGAAAAAGAGCACCTTTGCTGATGAGATTACGGATCTCATTATCCCATCCGTCAGGCAGGCTGCCTTTGCGGTTGCCGAGGAGCTTTTGTTTCGCAGCTTCAGAGAGTGTGAGAAAACTGCATTGGGCGTTCTTCTCAACGCAGTTGTAGCAAGAGGGGAGTTCTTCACCGCACTTGACCCGTTTCTGCTTGCAGTTTGAACAGCCGTTACGGCTGTTCTTGTGTTTCTTGCGTTTCTTTGCCTCCATTGAGTTGGCTCGCGCCTGGGATATTTTGTTCTAGTGCCAAAAGTTAATTTGACGTGAGATTTATATTTATGTCTACGATGATACTGACGACGGCATCTACAAGACAAGAACATGAACAATCAAAATTTTTCTAGGTTTGATTTATTTATCTAAATGTATAGGGTTTGTATTCATTAGTTTGTACGTCTGTATTTTCTGGAGTCGGTTCCTGCACCTACAACTTCCTGACAGGTGCCGAGAAACAGTTTTTCAAGACATTTGTTTATGAATACATAATATTCACGTTTATACTCAAGTGTACTTGTTAATATGGTAGAATTTGTTGTAGAATCCGCTCTCATCGTTGGATCAGTCCTATATATTTGCTATCATCGTATCCGATACGCCTTCCATTAAGTTCGTAATTGGCTATAGCATGATACATCAGCAATGATGACGTCGCGGCTTATTGTAAATCCTACATTAGAAAATTTGATTATTTACATCAGAACGAACTCAAATTTACAGGGAAACCTCATCGAAGCTCATGAAATCAAATTCTTGTGGAAAATTCCGTATCAGTGTAAGAAATACGACGAACGCATGCCGAGAAGTTCAGCGAGGAGCCGTCCAGTAAGACCCCACTTAGGTTTAAAGCCGACCGGATCAGTCGCTTAGATCTTTTTTTTTCTTTATTACCAGTAGATCTTAGCGATTATTGTTATTTATCGCGAGACATGTACGAAGAAGAAATGAAAGATTTAGTCAATACGTGACATACATGCGCAAGCTCCTCAAATATCTGTTACATTGACACAATTTACGACACCTTTGGCTAACATGAATAATATGACCCACTCTAGAATGTACAAGAGTATAACAGATAATGAAGAAGTGGAAAAATGGAAAGTTATCCATGTACTCATTTTCAACAGAGAGTGATTGATCAAATATATATTTATATACGTCGGTCTGAGCGCTTCGAGTAACTGCAACATAAAAGCAACGGCGGAATAACAAAATCTAGCACCACATTTTGTATGTACGCTGCGCAAGAGGCACAGCGGACAAGCAGCACCCGAAATGCCACATGCCGAATAGAGAAGCCATATGCTTCGACGTGCAAACTGCAACCGTCAAGTACACAGATTTTGCACACCGGTAGCTCATTTGTGGAACACCCCTGGTGCCAGAAGAATAGGTGATCCTGTAGATGTCGTAAGAGATCAAAACCTTCTGGTGTAATTACTCTCAGAAAACAGTAGAAACGCACTTTAAAAATGTAAAATCGTACCAAATTCAAGCCTACTGAAGTGATACACAAAATCTAATTCTTTTTAACCTTGAAAGAGCTACAAAAACTTTAAAATACCCAATAATTATACATACAGCAGTTCTATTGATATGGATAATAGCTCCACAAATGTAAACCCGCTATGAAAACTTCAATTCTCCTAAATCGTTTCCCATCCAATACCCTCGATCCTCTCGTTGGATTCTTCCCTTATCATCTGTCCAAGACATCAAAATTTCCTCTGGGTTTTCATATGGGAAACTGTTGCCAATCAAATAGTTTTTCGACGTTTTGCAAACTGGCACATAGTCGATATTTATAAGAAGGCCGTCCCCAGACAAATGCATCAACTCCATGGGGAAATTGTCAACATCAAATCCACCCTTCAATAACCCTTGCACTATTGTATAAGATCCATCAACCGAATCTGTTGCCGGTACGTCAAAATCCGACAGATCGAATTTGAGGTTTGCCAGATCCGAAGATTTGAAATTATGCGATTTGGCGTATGCTTTCTTGTACTCTAGATCGTTAAATCTCGGGTAGTTTTCATAAGAAATCGCACCTTGAAGCAGGGTCAATTGGATCTCGTCAATGAACGTAGGACACCTACTTTTGAACCGCTCCTCATCTCCATCGCTTGCCATGATTGGCCGAAGAACCGTCAACCGTCGGAGAAAAAGTTGGTATCGGCGGGCCATAAACAGAATACACCTGCTAAGATAGATCACCAATCTACTGAGCCGGTCTCTCCACCGATGACCTTTTAAATCATCAAAAATGCCATCAACAACTGTTTTGGAGATGCTCATCCAGGGAATAGACCCCAGAAACGTTGTCACAAACATGTAGTCCACGACAGCAAATATATTATCGAGACAGTACGCCGCCGCAAGCCAAAAAAGATATACGATGCGGTCCATGACCGGTAACAGTTTGTTCACTTCTTGGAAGAAAGTGAGTCTCGAAGGACACATGCAGAAGAATCCGCTGATAATATTGAAAATCTCGTGTAAACTGTATGCCACAACTCGCGTTGTATCATATTTTTCTCGTAAAGAAGTATTTTGTAAAACTTTTTCTCTAACAAAAGTCATCAATGTAGATAGACTATTCATTGCAACGGGAGAACCCGCATTAAAAGACTCCATCTTAGTATAAAGCTCGCTCAACACAGAAAAGTTGTAGGGCTTCATATACACCAGCCCAAGTCTGTTGAGATAGAATGGCCAAATGGTACGAAAGAACTTGCCCACAAAAACTATATGAGCCTCTTTTTCTGGGGGTAGAACCACCCCTTTTTTTATCCTCTCAAAGGTGGTATACGAGAGTGCATTGTGAACTAAACCATTAATGAATGCCTCGAGCGTCAGAAGGCTTTCGTGAGAGAGGAAGGTGTATCCCATATTGAAGAAGGAAAAAGTGAGCACCTGTTTGAAACTCTCTAGAACAGTGCCTTTGTTTTTGGAAGTATTGAGTGTGTCTATCACTCTACTAGCCATGTGAAGCAGTTCTACACGGTAGTGTTGGAAATGATGGTTGATGCGTGATATAACAGGGTTTTTGTGGCGCAACCATGCCAGAGCTCGGGCAATCAACACGCAAAAGTCCAAATACAGAGAAGGACCGTCTATATGCGTTCCTATAAAGAGCGTATTGACAAGCTGACGAACATATGAGTCTGCATCGTCAATTTCTCCACACATAGAGCGTCTTTCAGGAACATATGAATCAACAAACCTGGAAGAGTGTTTATATAACGCAAAACTCTTGGTATCACCTATACCATCCACCAAATTATGCAGCCGCCTGTCAATGTTTGCGGGGTGCTCTGGATTACCAAAATCAGTGCTGGAGGTGTGGATCAGTCCTGTACTATCGAAGGCCGAGAAAAGAGGGGGTAGTGCTGAATGCGCCGAGGGATACGCTCTGTATTTTCGTAGAATAAAGGAGGAGTCTGTGGGAGCAGCTTGCGGTATTTTCTGGTTTCTGAGTATCGGTTTCTCTGCATTTTTCTGGGCGAGTTTGGCTTTCTCATCGGGAGAGAGAGAAAGGTACAGGCATTCTAGTGACTTATCGACACAATTGTAGCACAGAGGAAGCTCTTCACCGCACTTGAGGCGACGCAGTTTGCAGTTTTTGCACCCAAGGCGTGAGTACTTTGACTTTTTCATAATATATGGAGAAAGTGATGTTAGACAGTAGGATGAATTGTTAATTTTGGGCTAGGACTTTCTGGTTCGCTAGGGTGTTTGATTCGAGCAGAGTGTGTAAGACTCTCTATTGTGACAAGGCTAAACCTTGGGTTAAAAGCCATAAAATCAAGAATACCTCTTCATATATGAAGTACAGTACACGAGGTGTATGATGGGGGGAATGACGAAATAATACTGAATGGAGCCAAAGGAATCGATTGAGCTAGTTTAAAAAAAAAAGTTAATCAGTTGAGGAGATATACTACGGAATAAATTATCACGTGCCTTGCCTTGAAAAATTATGGCTGTCCGTTTATAGGGGTAATTCATTCGGTTTTGCGTCCCGCAGCTGCACGCTTTCAATTAGGCGGAAATTTTAACATAAGCACCTCTTATTGTTATACGCAAATAATCAATTGGGCGAACGCTTCGAATGTGGAGGCGCACAGTAGGCTCACAGTGTTCTCGAAGGAATTTATGTGGTAGCTGTAAAATGAAATAAGGACATCTTAGAAGTAAATAGAAAACAGAATATAGCACATCTTGCTGAGGTAGAAGCATTCCTAAACGCTTCACTGCAGCTGTATTACTTCAGGTTCTTGGATTTCGGGGCTTTGCTTGGCATTATCAATGCGCATTGATGGCCCGTGACACAGCCAAAAGCCTACAAATTCTACTATCGTTCATAATTCAATAATAGATGACAGCTCTTGAGCTTATGTTGGTGAGGGCTCTTTTAGGCAGATCTCTTTTTTTTTGCAATTTGAGACCGGCTTTTGAAAATACTCTACTGTGGCATCAATTACTTAGTTCCCTGATTAGAAACCGTTGAAACGCACATTATGACATGCGCATTATCTCAGGAATGGAAGCATGTCAACTATTATGTTACTAAATGTCATCGTTCTCTATAGCTATGAATTGTCACATCTGCTGATGCTGAAATACTAAATGTTTATGTAAGACATGAACTTACTTACTGCGCTCGCATCTTCGCTCGCATATTCACTGTCTTCCAGCCTGCGCTTCATACATCTCCACCATCTGTACACTACTTGTGGCATCTTCTGGTCCCTTATCATCGCGCAATCTGATAAATCTTGGGAATCTCAAACTGATACCCTTTTCGTAGCTCCCAATTCCCGCTTTGTAAACAGGACTCAACAGGAGGTCTGCCGTCAAAACTTCAAACACAACTTTGGGCTCAAACCACACATCTGGTTCGACACCGAAACGATAGTACGACTTTGGATCCTTACTTTCGATCTTGTGTAATTTCTCATACAACTCCTTCAATAACTCCTCGGAAAACCCGGTACCAATCTTGCACGCGGCTTCGTATTCTCCAGAGTCTTGATTGTAACAGCCCAAAAGGAACCCTCCATACCATCCTGTTCTTTTACCTTTCCCATGGTAACCGCCCAACACCACCAAATCCATCAGATCACCAACTCCACTGAGGTAGTCCTTTTTGAGCTTTAACCAATTACTCGATCTTGCACTTGGCTCGTACTTACTTTGAAGCAGTTTCACCATAAGACCTTCACAACTGTCCTTGATACTCTCATCCAAAAAGGTCTGAATCTCTGCAACATCGCTCAGGTTCTTGTGAACTGCAAATTGAAACTTCCCAGGGGTCGTGTTTAGGTACTCTTGCAAAACCTTTCTGCGTTCATTCAAGGTCCTCTCCGTCAACAGTTCTCCGTTAATGAGCAAACAATCGAATGCAAAGATGCATATTTGCACCTTGATATCTTCCAACTTGACCGCCTTTCTTTTTCTTGTTGTCAATACCTGGAACGAGAGGATTTTTTTCTGCTCTCTGTCCCACGCAACCACTTCTGCATCTAGAATAAGCAGTGATACACTTTTACCAGGCTGCAAGAAACCGCCCATGGCAGAGATCAAGTCCGGGTAGCGCTCTGTCATATTTTCCAGATTTCTCAGATAAATGCGTATGTCTCCCGACTCAAGAACGTGAATCTGTGCACGTTCTCCGTCGTACTTGTATTCACATGTAAACTCACCAGACTCCAGAAACTTATCCAAAATTTCCGAAATCAGTTTTGTAGGCTTCGCAAGCATCGGTTTCAATGGTATTCCGGGGGTGATGTGCACGTGTTGCAGAAGATTGAGGACACCATGATTAAGGGCGCTTTCCACCAAAACTTCGTAATTTGAGACCATATTAAACCCTGCTCGTATCTGTAGTTCGGCTCTGCTCTCATCTTCTGCAGAATAAGAAATGCCTTCGTCACCATGCTTGAGTAGGGCCTTGGATAGAGCAGACAATACCAGTTTTTCAGCCAACCCGATTCGGAGTTTTCCTTCAAGCAGTCTTACCAAGAATTTTGCTTCCACTCCAGAACACAGCCCGAGCATCCGCACAATGATTGCAACTTTTTTCTGCTGAGAATTCGCACCACCAGTGGTCGCTATAGTCTTCAAATTCTTAAATACTGTGGCAACATCCAAAGGCGCAGGCTTAAACATCTGTGATTGTTTAGACCGACTTTGCAGTGCAACCAGTCCAAGATCACCAACTTTTTTGTAGTCTGCTCTTAAGTTGGCCAAAGTACGACCAGTACTCTCTCCGATAGCTTTTAGAAGAAGCGATTCACCGAGCCCCAACTCCGGGTTGTCGTAGTCCGGACCAAGCTTATTGGTCAGAAGGTAAACACAAGGAATGAGGTCTTCTGGTGAGGATTTTAGTGTCTGTGAAAAGAACTTGGAAAGAGCCGCAATAATAGCGAGTCTGGACGAGGTAGACTCAATCTCAGCAAATGCCTCGCATAAAGAGAGATAGGATATTGAGCTCTTACCTTTTTTCGCAGAAGAAATAGGCGCTTCAGGCAATTTTTCAGCTTTTTTAGGAGGGGAAATAGGCGGCTTGGGCGACTCTTTGGCTTTCTTAGGGGGTGGGAGATCCGAGGAGATTGCCCTTTTTGATGAGGAAAAGAAGCTTGCGATTGATTTTTGTGCCATTGTCGGATGTGATGTAATTATGGGGAAAGTTTTGGCTAGGGATTTTAGCATGACGCGTAATTTTTAATTAATCTTCGCGTAATGTGGCTGACAGTTGTGTGGATATATATCTTGCTGTGATCTGGATGTGTAATCTTCGTTTTAAAGTTGATTTCTAGACTTCCATGATTCTTTTTGGCTGATAGCTTTGATTGATGTGTTTCTGGATTTTGCTGGCTGTGGGAGCTTCCGTTAAATATCTAACAAACGAGTGATATAAAATATTTGAAACATTATATTTGCCTTTCGTATTGAATGATTAATACAGATTCTCCTTCCAACTTTCTCGTTAATATGTTCTTGGGACCTTATATTTCACCTGTTGAATAAAACTCTGTGTGCTTGCGTTTCCAATCTCAAGAACAACAATACGAAATAGGCTAGTCAATTCTATATAATACATCACAAAGCTCGGTAAGTTGCAAAGACTCAGAACTTTTGAAATCGCAACCCTTTTATCCTTAAAGCATGTCCATATTAGCAAGTACTATCTCCAGATCCGGTAAACAACTGTTTATCTGTGATAAATCAGAGAGTATTAAGTACACCAAACAAAAGCTTTCCAGAAAATGTCAATTAATCGGCATTCTAGACTCTCTTAGGTGGGACTTTAAGCTGGATCATCAGTTATCTTCACGTGCGAAGATACCATACGTAAACTTATACTTATTCGAAGAATCTACAGAGTTCCTGTCTCTTCCATTGTTCATAGATTAAAGGGTAATTTGATACTAATTAAGGGTCTTATAGCACGTGAGATTGGCGTAGTGTCTGAATGGGTCTCGGGTTGCAAAAGAAACGACAAACGCTCTCACTGGCAATATGGTCCGTTTGAGGATTTTTCTGTGTGTGATGCTGAGAGGAATGTGTAGAAGATTTGTCCATCATGGGATAGCATAAATACTTTGCTTAAAGGCCAAATTAGATTAACATTAAGAAAAACACATTATATTCTATATTGGGTTGGCTTATCTAGCCCAATTGGGTCAGCGGCTAAATGATTCATCCTTCCTTAAATCCCCTAAGTAAATAGATAGCGATAGGAAGGAGTCATGCTATATATATATAGAAGCTGAAAGGTTATAGCATCATGGTCCTAGTCAAAGAATTTTGGGTCAAAGATGACAGCGGCGATGAGCTCTCTTTTGAATGTTGTTTATGCGGAACAAACTTCTTTGGCTTTGTATGCCTGAACTGTGGTCACGACGCGTGTCTGCAGTGCGACTAGGAATTGCTGATTCTATTTGATTAGGAATAGGAACGTCATTGCTTTTTGAGATTCAGGGAGAGATATCGAGTATTATTTTGATACACTGATGGGCAAGTGGAGGTGGATTGATCTTGTATTAATACTGATGAATTTTGTTGATTGGTGGTTACTAGTACTAGATTAGAAGAAGAATGAGAAGAAACTTCAAAACTGTATAACCTTTCAGGTAATCACAGGCGACACCCTCTGATTTTCTCATACTGCAACACAACAAAAAAAATGGACGCTACACATACGTATCCTCAATGATTCTATCAAAGATAACTATCCCTATGTAATTCGAACAAACTGCCACTCCAAATGAATCATTTAACGTGCCCTACAGCCACTCACAATAGACGTAAATATTATGACCCAAGCTACCTCATATCACAACCTGGAGAGTGGGGCAGCTTGTTAAAGCTAATATGATGAGTCAGTCTACCGATTCATCTAGTCTAAATTGTTTTTTGTTTTTTTTTGATATAGCCGAGTGGATTGGGTATATTGAAGATGGCTTATAGAAAAAGCCACTTTTGTAATCTCACTCTGAGCAATCCAGATGATGGAATTTGCATCATTAAAACCGGAATTATGAGAAGGAGAATTATAGCTTACTTCCTTTTGTATCATTCCTCCTCTTCTCTTGGATCTCCCACGCCATCCTCATAGATCCCGAAAACACATTCACTTTCCGGCAAACACGGGCTATCATATACTCTACATATTCTTTGCTCGCCCCGCCCCTTCTTCAAACTTAATCTTGTTGTCGAGGCATGTGCTAAGATGTTCCCCCCAATAGGCTTTTTAGGATCAGAGTGAAACCCCATACCTCCATCCACTTGGGCTACGACCTGGTTAGTAATCACCACCGCAACCCCAAATTCATCAGCCAAACGCTGGAGTTGCCGCATATACTGTGCTACGTGCATTTGACGCGCACTTAATTCGCCACGACCAGAGTAGTCTGTACGGTACAACGCCATCACAGAGTCCACAATAAGCACCGCGAACCGCGCCTCTGTCATCATTTGCGCCGCCTGACTAAGCAATTGCAGTTGGTGGTCTGCGTTATAGGCTCTGGCGTAAGCTACATTATCCAAGGCATCTTCCTCACTCAACCCATATCTACGTGCTATGCTTACTAAACGGATTGGTCTGAATGTTCCCTCCGTGTCTATATACAAACATTTACCCTCTCCACCCCCCATATCTACTGGAAGCTGGCATGTGACGGCGAGAGTGTGACACAACTGCGATTTACCCGTTCTGAACTCACCAAAGATTTCTGTGATGGACCCGGTTTCTATTCCTCCGCCAAGCATTGCATCAAGCAGTTTCGAGCCTGTTGTAAGACAAATGAGCTCGCTTCGACGTTTGTGAAAATCTGTAGCAGTAGTGAAGCCCATAGGCACAAGCTGGGCAGCAGCAGCAAGAAGTTTATCTGCCTTTGCTTCAGAGAGGCCTTTGATTTGGAGAAGCTGTTTCTTAGGAGCGTATGCAACAGATTCTACAGTATGAAGTCCAGCAGAGGCGAGACGAGCTATGTCAGAGGAGGAGATGCCGTTTCCCTGGTTAGCATTGGAAATGAACAAGCAAAGCGAGGTTCAACGACTCGGGCGAGGTGATTTAACCGATACATTGCATCAGTCGATATGATGAATGCTCTGAGGGAGTCAAAAGATAAAATATAGTGGTGGGGTAATATATTTGGAAGCAGAGCAATCTGATACATGATCTCTGCTAACAGATGTCTATTGGACCTCTTGCTAGGCGAAGAGAATGGTGTGAACATAAAAGGTTGTCTCAATAAACAATTAAAGAACATAGGAGTATCATGTGTAGATCATCTGCCAAATTACAAAACAAAACATGCTTCAATGGCAAGCTTCTCACAATCCGATTCAGTTATGAACTGGTGAGAGCAGTAATTGAAAATAAGCGTGCTTCAAAACATCATTTTTGTTCGTCCTGTTTTTATAGGTAGCGCCACACTGATTGGGAAGATGCAGCTCATTGAATAAAGATCTCAACGACCAGTAGTCCAAATCGTCTGAAAATTGTCACAATCAAAAGAGAATTCAAAGAAGTAATAGTTTAACAAAAAATCATCCACAAACAAGTGAAATTTATTTTACATGTCTAGTCATCACCAAAACAACCATCAATAAGTCAGTGAAAAACCAAAAAAGAACCCAGTTTTTGAGAAAATATACTCACCTCTAATTTCGCTACAGGCATAGGCCCGAGCTCTTCTTCTTCGTTGTCGTATGGGTCGACGTTTTCTTTATCCATTATTGACTTTTAGAGATGCGATGATGGGAATTTTGAATAAAAATAACGCGACGCGAAAATACGCAATTTTGATTGGTGATAAATAATTACAAATCAGGAGCGCGTCGAAAAGTAGAGTAAGTTTGCAAATTCCCTAATTCAATAGGAAGACAAAACTCATAAAAACTGATTTTTTTTTTGTGTCAACGGTATACCGGTTTTATCTCTGATCCTTCCTATTTGGGTAGGCTAATCGACGCACCCGCACGTTCTAGATCCGGCCCTGCAGAGCAGACCAGGATGGGAGTTGAATTTCTCCTGTGCACACCCGCCGAAACCTCAACTGGAATTGTGATAATTTTAGCGCTTATACATGTATTGATATAATTATTTATGAATAGACTTCTAATAGATGATTGATTTGTTAATAACTTAATTAGGGATATGCTACAGTTGATCAATTGAGACCGCCGTCTAAGACTTTTCAAGATAACGTTGATCGGGCACTTCGATACAGATAATACTCGCGCTTGTGGAAAAAGGAGTCAATCGCAGATCTGAGCCCTACCATTCGTAGGAAACCCACATCGTGTAAACAGATCTGGGGGTGAAACCTTGAATAGAAACATGGATATCAGTACTAAGAAGAGGGGAGAAATCCTCTTTGCTCTTCCTTTGAAATAGCTGAAAAGTGAAATAAACCATTAATCTGATACCAAATGGTTGATTGTATCACAAATGACATAATTATGTCAAATGTTAATTAGTGAAACGCACTACAGCGAGGATCTTAGCAAGTCAGTAGAGGATCAACAAATGACCATAAAGAGACCGTGCGCATTGCAACATCTACGTGGTTAACCCTTTGGAAATGGGAATCTTCTAATACCCGCAACCAATAGCTGAACGGGTGAATTTCACCGCCATGCACGCTGTAAGCTTGAGATCTGGTACAGGCACGAACGAAAATTGTACACTCCATATTAAGTACAGATAAACCATTAATACCACACTTCTTCATAAGCCTCCTAAACGCGACTCGGAACCTTCGGACCCGCTCAGTACCATCAAACATTTGACGGGCTGTGGGAGCGGGTAACCACAGGGTGTTGCGATACTGAAGGGAAACTCGGAGTTCTCGGGTGTAGAGTCTTATACCCATCCCGATTGGGCGGGGCCTACTGCAGGAGCTAGCGCTAAGAAATTAAAAAACCAGAGAAGAAAGGATAACGCCAGCGGATCCCAAAACAAGACACGGTACGTGATTGAAGAGAAGACACCCAGACCCACACTGCGGGATATCCCAGAAAAGGTGTTTTTATCATTCCCAGAATACGCCGGCTAAACTAAGCTAGTCCAGCCCGCTTTACTACCATCGCTAGAACCGAGACTTCATATAAAGCCCTGCTTTATATACAATAAACGCATCCCTTCACTTGTTCCGAGCACCGGCAGACCTCTACAGAATCCAAGGATCTGCTATCCAGTATCCTCATTTATCCAGACCGCACCTGCTATTCAATATCCATCGCTATCCTTTAGTGTTGCTACCCAAGCTATAAGCATAAGCTGATACGAAGCTAACCACAAGCTTATCAATATAAACATCCAGTATCGGCTAATACCTATTTGATACCCTTTTTCTAGCTCCAAGAAATATTGCTAACAGTATAAGATTAGTTAGTACATAAAAGAGCTGGCGGATCATTAGACTGACTAGTTAACGCAAAAAAGTGTACCATAGAGAATACTAGGCTGTATTACAATTAGTAATACAAAGACTGGTATTGATAGACCGAACTCAAGTGATACTAGTGCACTGGGCAGAAAGTATCATATAGAAGTTGTACAGTTTGTTGAGTTTTGATTAATCGATTTACTGACTTTCACCCTGCAAACTTCGATTAGCTACGTTCCTTAGCTTCATTTTCTTCGTTTGTTCGCTACGATATCATGTACATAACCAAAGACCCCCTCGTGGATCTCCAGGCCCTCGATATCAAAAACAGCGTTGGTCTCAAAGAAACAGATGTCCTGCTTCTTCATAAACGCCAGACACGGCGCCCGGGTGGTTCACTTGCCACGGCTGCGTCGCAGCATCTTAAATCAACGCGCCCATCTCTGCCAGTCCTTTCTGGATTCGCAACCCCAGGTCTGCGAACCAGTCTGTTTACTCTGGCTACAGGATCCCCTCTCAATCCTCGTTTTTCCCCCCGCCTGAGTGCAACTTCTCCCCCCCACGGGTTCCAGCCCCCTCGGAGGGGTGTGGCTCTGCCCAAGCTGCCCAGCTCTAGACTCAGTAGTATCGAGTTGATTGCTATGGAAGAGAAGATCCGCGAGTTGGAGGCCCAGCTTGGCGACAATGGCACTCGCGAAAAACAATATGCTTTGCTTGAACAAGAGAACCAGCTTTTGGGCCGTGAATTGGCAGCAAAAAATAAAGAGTTGGTTTCGAAAATCAAGGACATCCAGCAGAAAAACGAGGTCATCAAAGAGATGGAATTATACACTAATGAGCAGTATGATCGTCTAGGAGTTTATGAGCGTGAATTGGGAGAGTTGAAAAAAGGTGGGGGTGATAACAGTGAAGCCGTTTCAAAACTAAAAGAGGAGAACACTCTCTTATCAACTAAATACTCAAAACTTAAGGAAATGCATGGTAAGATCAACGAACATGTGACCAAGCAACAGAAGATACTCCAGCAGTACGAACTGAAGCTTCTGGAAGCAAACCAAAACTTGATTAAACAGCGAGAAAATATCAAGTTTGAGTACGATGCCATCATCGAAAACAAGCTTAGGGCTCAAGAAAGTCTTACAAAAAAGGTTCACCTGCTAGAGCTGCATATCGAGAGTCTAGAAAAGGAAAAGAACCTGGAGTACCAGCTGCAGATTGAGTATCTCACTCTGGAAGGGCGGCAAGTGTATTCCTTTTTGGTGGAATACGTAAAGGATACTGCAGAGTATGTGCCTCCGAATGTGCTTAAGGAAAAAGCTGTTTTTGTGGCTGAAAATCCCGTTTTACACAGAATCAACAAAAATCTCGAATCACAACTTACAGACGCGCTTGCAGAGCACGCAAATCAGTCCCAAGAACTGCCTCTGGTGTTCTCTGAGCAGACTCTGATTCTGCGCAGTCTGCTGGTGTATTCCAAGGCCAAGGCCAAGAGTGTAGATAATTTAGTAGACTCAAAGGTAGAAAACAAGCTTGCTTCTTTGGATAACGCTGAACTTTTGCGGATGCTGCTCAAGGAGTTGTCTGCGAGCTTTGCCGCTAGAGAGGCTGTGCACGTGGCAAGAGAACAGCAGCTTAGTGAAAGCCTATACAACACAAATTATTTGCTTGGGAAGTTGAGTTACAATAACAATCTCAAGCACAAATCACACTACAAGAATGTGGGGCTCTCACAGGACCGTCTTCTTAAGCTTTCGGAACTGCTCAGTCAAATTTTGGGGAGCGAGAGCGGGAGTGTGAGTCCGCTGAGCAGCATGGATAGCTTTTTGGGGATCGGAAGGCGGGAGCGAGAGCGTGCCGTTTTCGGAGAGAAGAGGGGACCACGGGTGTTAAACGTGGTTCCAAGTAGGGAGGAGTTAGCGGATGAGGAGGTGGAAGAGGAGGAGGAGGAGTATTAGTGTGTTATTAGCTGGCTGGAATGTACATTATGTGTTTTTGTAGAACTAGGCGAGCTTAGCGACGTAAGTGTGTAGAAACGACGAGTTGGAACTCAAATGATAAATTTTACACTGATTCATTAAGTAGAATTAGCTTCAGAAATAATCGAAAAATAAACTAGCAAACTGACCAAATAGAAGCAGCGAATGAGAATATGAATATTGGACCTTGACTAGGACTTACGGCCTTTCCTAGCACCTAATTACAGGAAAGTGGTATTCTTGTCTCTTTAGCAGAAACAAAGTAAATTTACATTTCGAATGATACACGGGCAAATGTTCTCTTGCGAATGTGAACAAAGGCATCATATCCAAAATTCTTTGGACTGTATTTTCGCATCACCCTCACTATGTAACAGTTCTACAAACTAAATGCAATGTGTCATAATAGCACCATATTTGTATCGTCAAGAGTATGCAAATCCAATAGTATTGGAACAATGTAGCCAAAAGAGGAGTGCGATTTCCTCTGGTACAAAAATAGCCATCTCATTCGTTAGCTTGGATAGCCTAGTGACGGCTTTCATCCCCTAAATTCTAGTCGCCCACTCGCCATTCACCTTGATCCAAAGTCATCACCACTCAGCTACGACCTATTCTCAAGTCATTTTCAAATCGTTTCCCTCATTCCCTTAGTCGGAGTTCACTAAATCACAGCTAAAGGTATTCTGCTAGGAGATCCAAAATCATCGAAAAGTCATTCCCTCGCTTCACTCGGTTGATGATCAATCAATCCTTATCAAAATCCAACAAATCCCACGGCGTCAATGGTGTCCCCACACTAACCCCCGTACTCTCACCACCACTTCCCCCCGGAGTCCAAACGCTATGTCCATCCCCTCCCGTACTCCCGTATCCCTCCTCCAACATCCCTCTCAAATTCTCGTACGCACCCCCCTCCACCACGCTCTCTCCATTCACGTGGACCAATGACAGAGAGGAATTTCTTCTGAGGGTTTCCAAAAATCCGCCATCAGAAAAATCTCTACGTGAGAGAACGCCCGAGTGCGTTTCTACACCGGTTGCGACCGCGGTTTCAAGATCGGTGTAAGTCACAGCCGTTGGCTTGTATATTCTCCACTGGTACAAAGCTATAAGATCGAAAACTATCGTACCAGCCAGACCAAGTATATAGGGCAACTCTTTAATGAAAAATGCATATTTTCCATCCCCCTCCACAAACTCATCACTTGTTAAAATCAGAAGTGTGTAGAAGAGATTACCATTCAATGCACAGAAAAAAAGAAGAACAGACAACCCCTCGGTCAGTTTCCTACAGTGGTTCTTATACAACTGAGGAAGCCTGGCTACAAGATAGAGACATGTGCAGAGCCATGCAAAAAACACTCCTACAGACTCTGAACTCTCTAGAAGAGTGCCATACGTCGGTTCGGCCCGAACTTTGCCGAAACTCGCTAGAAACAGACCTGTAACCATGTTCAGAAACAGGCCTGTAGGCACAAGCAGACCGAAACCGGATTTAGGAACTGCTATAGGTTTCGAAGGAGGCAGTAAGATGTGTTCTTGAGGGAGATGCTGCTCTGACTGGCCTTCATCTGTAGCCATAGCCGCCATTCGCTGAGTCAGAAAAAAGCGGTGTTTTATTTTAGGATACACTTTGGTATAGTATATATACTGCAGTGTGAGCATAAGGTCTATGCAGCAGTAGTAACTCGATAGAAGCACCTGGAAAGGGAGTGCATCTGTAAGAATACACCCAATTAGATTGCTTACATCACCAGCTATCCAGGAGACCAAAAAACCGGGGGCGATACCTTCTACAGAGTGGTTTCTATAGTTTTCAAGAACCTGGGGAATCTGTGCAAAAAGCCAGAAAAAGAGCGAGAGGTAACCGGAAATGAGGCTTATTGCGTGAAGCATCTGGTTAGTATGATTACTCAGTGGTTGTGATAGCCGAAGGACGTGGGATATCGACGAAGCATGTGTTGGTTGTTCTTGATGTTGCTTCTTGTAGGGTATAGAGGCCCATATTTCGATACACACTATCAGGTATTGAAACACGATATTTGACAATATGTGACGCAATGTATGAACTGATGGGTTGAGGGGTTTCATAACTGGACTATTCACAATGCGTTGAGAAACAGGTAAAAATGTAGAACGCGTACAAGTGAGCAAAATTCTCATTCTCCTAGCTCTTTTTTATGTGATGACATCCAAAACAAACCAAATTATGAAGACAAACTATCACAAGACGCTCAGCCCTAAGCACTGGTCTCTTTCACTGTAAACCAAAGCCAAGTTCTTGACAAAAGCTCTTTTTTTAAATAAACTCACCTCTTCAATTTCCTTGCTCGCACACCCTCCAATGCCTGTGAGGTTTAAAGAGTATTTGAATTATCAAATCGATTCCCCGGCTTATCGCCATGTGACCTGCAGAATGCGTGAGGCACTCCAGGGACTTGATGAAATTTTCACGTTCAGTATACGTTGTGTGAATACTCTAAGCAATCCTTAGCAAAACTGTATTTGTGTTGAATACAGGTTTGAAAATAGACGGTTGCGTGAGTATGTAAATGTACCCTTATGGATGGAATCACCTCGTCTGCATCCTTATCAGATATCTCGCAGTGCAGATCTTCAATGACAGCATGCGTGCAATTGATGAGGAAATGATACACCTGAATAACCGCAAAATAGCTTGTGATTTTAGGCCATGTGATTAGCTATTATGCAAGTTTTTTTGTGGGTTATAAACTGGACTCTTAGTGCAGGCTCAGTCCAAAGAAACCATCTATCTTCTAATTGATTACATACAACAATACGTATATCGTTTGATAGATATGAAAGCATCTGGGGAGAATATTATTCACATTTCTCCAGATGTATCTAATTACGGAGAAGAGAAGTAGTATCAAATTAACTGTAAAGGATGAACCATCACAATGCAGCCTTAAGGGATGAGGGAGGTATAGGCAGCATAAAGAATGATAATTCCTTGATTTAGATGGTAAATAACAAAGGTCTATCTAGATCTGTTCGCAGTGCCATACATATACGTCATACTGTAAACATATCGCCGCAATATCATGTGCTTGAACAGGTTTCTCTCTACTAGTCAAAGATTTGAACAGCTGTAAAGATCCAGTTTTGATCCAGGTGTCTGGCAGCACGTTCAGAATAATAGAGGGTTTTTTCACAGACAGTGATGCCAGTCTCTCTTTTTTGGCTCTTAGAGATCTTTTAGACTGCCCTTAACCCTGGAGCGCTCCAACAGTTTTGTTTCAGAAGCAATCTCTACCTGTCCATGTAGCGTACGGTTACACTTTGAGAAATTTTGTGATACCTTGTCCATACAAATTTTCAATCTTCTCAGAATTTGTTGATTGCATTCAATTTGAAGCATTATTTGTCCTAATCACCCATGTAGATGATTTCGAAACTTGAAAGCTGATTTTTGACGCAGCTCATGTTCTGTGTACATTTGCTTAGTTTTGTCTAAAGTTGACTCCGAAGTAGAGCAATTACCGAAACCCTACGGTTGATCCACTTTTGTTCATAAATAAGATTCGGATGAATGTAGACATTATCAAAAAGGTCAAAAGTGTGCGTTCAGATTTATCCTCAGAAAAGTATCATACCTTCCGAAGAGCTAATATAACAGGTACTAGCAAAAAAATTGATAAGTGCGCTGGTCTTCGGTATTGAAAGGTAAAACTTAGAGGTGGAAACTAAAGAGAATGTTTTTATAATTAGCATTTCAATTAGAGTATACGTATCTGCTCCATAAACTCTAGATCTAGCAGATTCGCAACCTAAACAACCCAAGCATATTTCCATTTATAACTATCAGACTGTTAATAAATGTAAGCAAATTTGCTTTCTGTTTTCCAACATTCCTAAGCAACGCTCAAACACAGGCGAATAGGGTGGTATCTCTATGTCACCAGAATGTTAGTCTACGACTTCAACAAAAAGCATTTGCCTGTAGCCGGTATTTATATGTACCGATCAGATCTAGTGGGTTGCTGCCGAAAAGTCACTGCTCGTCGGCTATTACATAATCATGAACTCATACGTCAAAAGCAAAACGGGACAATTTGGTAAAGTGAAAGCACAAATTTTGTAAAAAATCAAACATATATGATATCTGTAATAGTATCTATGGATAGAAAATAAATCTACTTAGATTGTACTCTTCTTCGGTCAGTTTTAGGCCCTCTGATGTTGTAACTGCCTATAGCAACCTTCAGCATGGAACAACATAGAAGAGCAACACAAAGCGTATAAAAGGCTAGTAAATATCCATATCTTGAGTAACCAAAAATGGCTTTAAACGTGTTCTACAGATCTGCCATCAGAGTGTCTGCGAGACCTTTTTTCCGTGGATTTTCTACGACTCCAAGAGTTCCAAAGAGCATTGGAGAAACCTTTAAAGAAACGGCCGATGACCTTAACCACAAAGTTGGGAACATGGCCGCAGACTTAATCGATAAGACGGAGAATGCCGCCGAGAAGACCAAAAATGCAGCTGAAAACATTAAGAATAAGGTTCTTGACACTGATATCTCAGAAGAAGTGGAGAAAGGGGCCAGTAAGGCGAAAGATGCTGTTGATGATGCAAAGAAGACAGCCAAAAATGGCTTGGGGAACGCGGAGGAACAGGTGAAGAATGTGAAGGAGAACGTCAAGGGCTACAAGGACTTGCAAGATAAAGGTAGCAAGGCTGAGACAGAGCAGAACCGGCCTGACGATGGGATGTGATGTTAATAATACAATTTTAAATAATAGTTTCAAGTACGGTTATTAAAGTGCATGCGACCATGGCGCGCTGTGATCATCGAATTGGGAGCCACTGATGCTGGCGGTGTAGCAGCAGAAGCTCTTTTCGCTCTTTCCACACTGGAGTTCGCTCTGCATGGTATATGTATGTTTCGGCTTTCAACTTTGGGAAGAGATAAGAGCATTGTACGACTGGCCAAGTAGAGTGAATAAGAACAATTGTGTGTTTGTTGTAATTGGATAACTAATAGTGTTCATAATTTTTTAGGAACAACTGACCTTAACTATATACTAAACTATATAATTATAAACATTTTTTCTCTTCAACATATCTAATGACCTACTTACATACTCTGCTTTCCAGCATATTTCGGTACAAAGAGAAGCACCCTATCGAAAACATTTCGAATCTCTCAGTCTTTTGAAAACTCAGGTGGCAAGCTGTCAGTATGGATTTATTCTTTTGTTTGCCACTACTACTACTGTTAGTGCGCGCAATTCCGGTAGCTCCCCTACAAGGTCACCTCTGAATTATTCTAGCACCAACGCCTTAAGTCCTCCACATATGCAAGAGAAACTGTCACCTTGCGGAAGTCACACTGAAGCCAAGCTTTTGGCAAGCGGGCAAGCACAGTTATCTGAGATCTTTTAGTGGGAGAACGTGCTGCCACTAGTGGTGATATTGACAGTATTCCTGTACAACTCTCCACGAACAAATATTCTCCTCACTCGGTGAAACTGAATGTCACAGCTCATAACTCTAGCCGGGCTGAGTTCTTTGACTTCCTGATCCAAGAAATCTTGCTTCGATACCCAAAACACTACAAAGGAATACTTGCTAAAGATATGGTCGCAGAGAGAGACTTTTGTAACAAGACCGAGTACGCTATTGACAAATGTTTGACTTTTTTCAATTTTCTACGAGTCCGGATGTAAGGTGAGCGTCATGCTCACGATAGTAAGCGTAGGTGCTGTGTCTAAAAAGACCGCTATTGTCTTCTCGACTAACCAAGACGGATATAATGCATTATAGCTAAGCGCAGAACCTCCAGATAGCTTCAACAGAACCTTTCATGTGATTTGGATGAGCTGTATGCTGGGCCATGCGACTACACATCAAAGGGCCAATAAAGGATAAGCCAGGGAAAGACCTAATTACTTTTTACTATCAGGGACCATTAAGACCCCATTTTGAAGAGGGTCTCCCTGCAAAAGTCTGAGGAGATGAAGGGTGCTGCGTTCTCCATCTTGAGCTTTCTAAAACACCATTCATGGAGATTTTAGGATATAGAAGGTTGGGATTGGGCTATGATAAATAAGATGAATTTTGGGTATGGGTTCCGCGTTTTGAGATTTATTCTATGGTGAGCGATAGGGAAGAAGAGAGTGAAAATGACATAAGCTTTAAAGCTAATGATAAATAAGTTCTGATGCACTTTTCCGTTATTGTTAATATTTTTTCATATAATTGAAGTTGTTAGTAATACGTTATACATATAATATCTACATCTAACAAACAGTACGTAACTAAAATCTCACTAAGCCAAAAAAGGTATTGTTAACTGTCCTTATAACAAAGTTAACAATTCACATTTCAATATCCAGTCCACCACCTGAATGAGTACCAACTTTGACAGTTCAACCAGTCTGCTCAAGTTCTTACCACACCATATGCTTGTATAATGGGGGTGCTGGTGTAGAAGGTAATTTGCAGAAAAATGTTCAAATACTATGAGCAGACCATTCACAATCTAAACCATTTTCAATTCTTGCCCAGGCTTTGCCCCATCACACCACTGGCTTCGTTCATAGTCTGATTGGTCACAGCCGGTTCAGTCATAGACTGCAGCTTGATAACCTCCAAATAATTCCCTGGAACGAACCCTACTCGCCCCTCCCTGGATCTACATCTCCACCACAGACTCTCTCTCCCGCTTCCATCTTTCCTGCTCAACACCGCGTAGACCCCTCCCTTTTTCAACGCCAACTCCATCTTCTCATCTTCTGGGTTAAAATCATATAAAGCTCTACAGAACTCGATGTCTCCTGCCTTAAGAGTACCCTGCCGTTGCTGAGCCAACACGCGAACCAACCGGTTCACCAAATAGGGCACACCAAAAACCGCGGCCAAGAAAAGCAACAACGGTTTGAGAGATAGCTTTCTTCTTCCCTGGAACTCTCTGAACTCCTCAGCAGAAAGACTTACTTTTTCTTTGAAGACTCCCAAGCCTGTTATCTTGTGGAGGATTTTCTTGACATATCTCACGAAGGCGTAAACTCCTAAAACAGAGCCAAGAGCAGCACGCATCTGCAGGAGCTGTTCACCAACCAGCATCATCGTGAAGACCAGCAGTTGAGTGGCCATGTATGTCGCCTCTAGCATCTGGGCAAAGCCCCCTACGGCTCCTACAAGCAGCTCAATGAGCTGAAACGTGGCCTGTGTTCCCTGTGCCATGGGCGTCTGTTGATTGTACATGCCTGAGTATCCGTACCCTCCATAGCCTCCGTAACCTAGAGACAGTCCATATCCCAAGGACAGGCCGTAGCCAAGACCGCCTCCGTAGCCAAGACCACCTCCGTAACCAAGGCCGGAGCCAAGACCAGATCCATAGCCGAGACCAGAGCCATATCCAAGGCCAGAGGAGAGAGGGTTGAGGGCAGTTTGGGTTTGAAGGGTGTCAGGTTTGGGGGGGAGAGGGGGTTCTGGTTAATAATAAATTTCACCGAGCAGAGCGAAATAGCGCTTCAATTGACTAATAGAGAGATTCTAAAGAGGGAGATTAATCAAAGTGAAAAAGAGCTAAATCTAGAAGGTGCGACTTGAGTTGAGAAGAAACAGTGAGAAAGGCAAGAAAAGCAAGTTACAGAGCAGAGAAAAGTAGGACGAGAAAAGGCTTGACAAACTGAAAGTGTTTCATGATTTGAAGTATACTTCAATCGGAAGTTTATTTTCGGCCTCTCATTTTGCGGCAAATAAGAACACAGAACACCAAATCATCGCATTCCATTGATATGCTAGTAGCCGGAGGAAAGTAGCCGAGCCTAAACAAAAAAACGAAACTAGTTTTATTACATATAACGTAATATCAAGTTCATTTCACATTTCAGCGTATGTTTCACCCTGTCAAGCATGCCAAATAACTGTCAACAAAAAAACTCAAAAACTTAGATGGAAACTCCAAAAATATCCAAATTTCATTCAAACTCAACAAACAAAACTTCAATCAAAAGATCCGGATATGGTTGCAAAATAAAGCTGCTTAGACAAATAGGGGCAGCGCACATTAAAAATGTACAAAGGCCTCAAAATGCTCCTATTTCCCTAGAGTGTATGGATGCGTACCTGATGTAGCAGCTGTGGAAGTCTGAGCACCGCTGGAGCCTTCCCAAGGCTTTGGACGTTGTGGGGCTGACATGCGGAGTGGTGTATATTGTCCCAGAAGTTGTATTTTGTTGTCACGTGCGCCGTATTGTGGGGAAGTTGAAGTTGAAATTTTGGGCCGCGGAAGAGTGGTGGCAGAACAGATTTTAAGTGTAAATCGTAAATAGAATGTGACTTGGAGGTCTCCATGGGTTTGTTTCTGTTTGAGAATCTCTTTGAAAGAGAAAAGGAGTGATGAGTCAAAAAGTTCATGAAATCAGTGTTTTTGGTGTTAAAAGGAAACAGCTCGAGTGAATCCATTGCGTTTGTTGGTGCTTTTGAGCCGGCTGTTGTAAGGCTTCTTAAGTATACGTATACGCACTACATTTCAACCGAAGATCATACCATAAATCTACATAATCACAATTCAAAATAATACTCTATATAACATGAACATATGTTAAGCACACTTAAGTGGATCAAGTGTTTCATTTATTTGTCATTCAACCGTGTATACGGTGTACCAGTCTCGGCCCTATCATCTAGAGCTCTCCGAAACTTCTCTATCTAAAATCTCTGTAATTTTTACCCCACAAGGCAAAAGCTCTACTGTAATATTCCCCCACTCAAAGTCACCTGTTCTGGTAAGAACAACGTATCGAGAGACATGGATGGGGTTGTTCAAGGAGGCATTTTCTAGAAAACCTCTTAGGCGAGACTTTTCTCTAAGAGAGAGCTTCAGAAGTATATCATGCTGATACTCAGAGTCGCATTCTATCATTTCTGTGTGTCAGTATCTTTTTGGACTGGAGATAAGTTTTTCAATCTATGTGATTCCAGATGCAGTCACAGAAGCAGCACAAACTGTAAACATATGTGCAGAAAATACTAATGAAATAACAAACCCTCTCCCGCTCAGATTTCGCAGAATCCAAGCTAAAGGCACCTAAAGGCCTTCATGATTAACATCCTGACTAAAACCACGTGCACATTACATAACCATACACTTATTTTTCAGTAGTGATAAACAGATCCAAACCGAGGAATTGGACTGATACCTGGCTATTGACTATAATCGAACGGTTTTGTTGAGGCATCGAGGCATTAGTTAGCTTGGCGCGTTTTCCCCCAAAGGTTTTAAAAACACTGAGCCAATTGAAAAGGGTACTGGTGATATTTCTACATCGGTAAAATATAGCTGGAATCGAATTGAGTTGATAGGAATCCTTCCTAGATATCTTTGGTTTGTCTCTTCTTCAAAATTTTGCTTCCACAGATCCAACTCCTAAATAGTTCACAGTGAGCTGTATACTGATCTCTGATTTACATAATAAAGCTATCCACTTGATACTTGTCTATCAAATATATTCAAAAACACTTTTATACTATATAGCACTATTGAATATGTTCCCCCAAACCCCCAAATCCCTTCTCGCGCTCCCCACCGCCGCCCTTCTCCAAAAACTCCTCTTCATCAAACAATCCTCTTCCGGCCTCTTCCACTTTCTCCCATACGGAACCCGGCTGGTCCAAAAGCTCACCAATGTGATCCGTAGTCGCATGGAAGAAGCTGGCTTCTCAGAGGTTGAGTTATCGCTGCTTCTGGCTCCCCAGCTTTGGAAAAGAACGGGTCGCTGGAACAACACAGAGCTCTTTAAGCTCAAAGACTCGCGTGGGCTGGAGCTCTGTCTCGTGCCAACATGTGAGGAGGAGATTGTAGACTTGGTCAACAGCACGGTCCAGAGTTACAAACAGCTTCCAGTGCACTTGTATCAGGTCACCAGAAAATATAGGGACGAGAAGCGGCCTCGAGGAGGTCTTTTGCGTGCCAGAGAGTTCCTTATGAAAGATGCATATCTGTTTGATGAATCCTCATACAGAGCCATGCTAACGTTTAAAAAAGTAAACGAAGCATACGCCAAGATTGTAGAAGATTTGAAAGTACCAGCTGTGGCTGCAAAAGCCGATCTGGGTAGTATCGGTGGAGATACATCTGTCGAATGGCACTATCTTCACGAGAGTGGAGAAGACACTGTTGTTGTTTGTGAAGTGTGTAAAGCTGCCGGAAATGTGGAGAAAGCCGTGCTGTATCCCCTCGAAGACACCCCTCCTGCTAAAGAAGCTAGTGTACGGTATTACACTGCAGACAACAGTTTAGTGTGTGTATACTACCCAAAAGACAGGGTTTTGGAGCCAAAAATGGTGAAGAATGCCGTAGATGCAGACGTAGAAACCAAAAAGCTGAACAAGGAGGTTCTCGATGAGTTCATAGCCAATACTGCTGATAGTGTTGTTCAGAGTGTAGTTAGAGTGATCGATCCAAGAGTAACCTCAGAGACTATCCTTCCAGACTTCCCTGAGCAGATCCAGTTCCAGAGAAACCTGTTTACGACGTTCAACGATATTCTGGTGGTGAGAGCGATTGAAGGTGAGATCTGCGGAGAATGCAACAAGGGCACGCTCAAGGAACATAAGGCTATTGAAATTGCCCATGCATTCTACCTCGGAACGCGGTATTCTGAACCGATGGATGCCACATTCATGGACATGAAGGGAGATAGTCTTCCGTTCGAAATGGGGTGCTACGGCATCGGAGTTCTGCGGTTATTTGCGTCGATTGCCGAGGTTTTGAGAGACGAGAAAGGGCTTGTTTTTCCAGCAAAAATTGCGCCTTATAGCGCTACTATAATCATCAGCAAGAACTTGATTCTGGGGAAAGGCACGCCTGAGGTCCAGAATGTGATTTCGGATCTCAAAAAAAGAGGCATAGATGCTGTAATCGACGACAGAGATGTCTTGAGCTTGCCGGACCGCATCAAAGGGAGCCAGATGGCCGGTATTCCATTGGCTATAGTGTTTGGGAAACTGTATCCAAAGGTGGAGATAGAAGTAAGAGGGCGGCCGTTTGATGGAGGGGTTGAAGAGGAGATTGATGGCGCTAAAATGGAGGTGGATCGGAGGGATGCAGAAAAGTGGTATGTGGAGGTAGATAGGGTGGGAGAGGTGGTGGAGAAGTTGCTTGAGGATTTGTGATGGGATGCTCGTTGAGAGGTTTATAATGCAGAGTGTGATCACTTTTACAGAATGCTACTTACTCTTATGAATTAACACTGATCAAGGCTATTGCTTTCTCTTCTCCACAATACCATGTTTGCCTTCTAACAAGCCACGTGAGTTAATTGACACACAGTCCGCTTGGCCCTTCTCTCATAAACCATGTATATTACACAAATATAGATACACTTTTGTATATAATGAATCTGTGCTTTGTGTAGGATGGAGTATTTATCATGGTTAAACCACTGAAATAAAAGATGAGATTAATCAAGATCACCCGTACTGAAAGTCTTATGTTCCTATGGTAAAGGTTGCTTATGTTTTTTTTTTCTTCTCTAGACATTGATCTTATATCGAAATCAGTTTTTTAACTGACCTTTTCTTTTTCTACGCCAATCTTATACAATACACACAAACCCATCGAACGGATTCATCTTGACCTATCATTTATCCTATTTTTGTGAGACCACTCTTATTGTGTGATATGATCGTTTTCGGTCACATTAGTGGTCTTATATCTTGATGTCAAGACTTTTATATATGATGAACTACTCGCCACTAATAGTCTATTAACAATCAATCGATCTAAGTGGACTGCAGATCTTTCAGCTATGAATCATTCTGGGGTATATACTCCTGATTTTCCAACTCATGTGAGTCCTGAACTCATGCACCTTCAACTTACAAAAAGGACCGGAAATATCTAGTATCAACTAACCACTCAAAACGTCTATCAATAGCGTGGTAAAAGTCATTCAATATGTAACTGCTCAGTTCGTTAGGTCTGTAAAGAAAAGAATGTAGAATTGGTAAGATACAAACAAAGAAACTCATTATTTGAGCTTGCGAATACAGAAAATTCAATTACAATGCTAAATAATGGTAGAAGCTATATATTTCGATCCGAAGTCAGTTACAAACCAATCATCCTATCTTTCGTCTGCCACATAACGTGCCTAGAAACGTTCCATGTCATGGTGTATTTAAAATCATACTAGTGTATAAACCAGCACCCACAGCTCACATAGGGGTATACCGAGCCATAGTAATACGCTACAGTAGGAACGCTCTCTAAGCAGCTACGTAATCAAGTATGGTTGACCGCATGCACAGCATAATCATTAAAACACAGAGGGAGCAGTGGACACACCTTCAACTAAAAAACTGCGAAATAAATCTAATGATAAGTATAGCCGTTTTCATATATATAAAATCTATATAACATGCAATGTAATTCTTATTATCACTCTCGTGTCACCACGCAATTTTACTGCTTCTATCCTATCCTACTCCATGGGTTCAGCACGCTTGTGGATCCCCACCCAGGGGGACGCTGTACGCATATATAAAACGTAGAACCCAATAAACTTCTCTTGCGATTCTGTAAAATGAAGCTTGGTTATCTCCTTATGCTCCCAGCTGTCTTGGCGATGCCTTTGAGCCCATCCTATGAGCCTGCTGCCAACGCTGCTGTCGAGTCTCTGACCCCTACAACCACCGACGATGATACTCCCACCGCTACAGCGTCTGATACCGCTGAGGATGACGCCGCCGCAGAGAGCGAGGTTGCGTTGAGTCTGTCTGCGCAGGCGATTTTGAATAACGCAAAGATCAATGACGCCAAGTTGGGCAAGAGCTCGCTGCAGGTCACTCCAGGTGACGACGATGACACGGCCTCGTCAACGGCCTCGTCAGCGGCTCCTGCAGCCACCCTGCTGGCCACTTTCAACAAGAGAGCTAAGATATTGGAGATGAAAGAGAACATGTTGGCAAGACTCTAAATGAGGTGGATGGTTCGTTGAGTGGCTTATGATTCTAGTTAGATATGTAATAGATTTTGATTGTTTTGTAGTTGTCTTGTTCGTTTACGTGGTTTGTAAAGTCATATTTTTCTGTTTATTTGAATGATACAGATTGAAATAAACATAATATACCTACCATACGTTTACATACACCCTACAAATCAATATCAACTAATGATACATTACGTACTTGTAACCTCTTAGCTGCTGGCAGCTCCACTCTACTTTGACTAGGCTTGTCATAGTTACTAATAAGATAGCATGAGATCAGCTAGAATCAGCTTAGTGTATACACTATTCGCCAAGTATTTTCATATAGGCGTTCCATATAAGCCAAACGACCACTACCTGCTTCAACTTGCTCAATCAACTGGTCAACTAGTTTAGTTAGTAAGCTTTCCTGTCACCTTAGCGATCACGTGCAAAGCGATAACCAGGAAAATGAAGCCTACAGACAAAAACAAAACAACCAAAGGGTCAACATTAAACCCATCAGCTTCGTCAGTGAAAAGCTTCAACATAGCAGCAGAAGAGCCACCAGCACCAGCAGCACGTGCGCTTGCAGGCTGCAGGGCCTTCGAGTCTTTGGCATTGCGCCGTTTGGCCAAGGTTCTAGCTCCACCAGGGACAGAGGACTGGTTAGTATTTCATTCGCGATCATTATATTCAGTATGAGATGGAATGCACATCCTTTGCTCAAGTATAGAAGCTGGTAGGTGCGTCAGTCTTTTGAGGGGGGTCTTTGTTTTAGCAGCGTTAACTATTATTATTCAAAATTCTGATCTCTCGAATCATATATATTAATCCTATGCGATTAATTGCTTGACACTATTACTCAGCAACCCAAAGACCAGAGTAATCTTAAAGAGAAACGCCTCATGTAATAGCTATATCATACGTAGTACATACAGTACTTCAAAGCGAACAATGATCAATACCAACGAAGCTGTTGTCACCATTCACTCAGCCGCGTCAAACACAGTTATCAAAAACAATCATCACCAAACTTTACGTTCTGTCAGGGACCCAAATGACTAAACTTTATAATAACTCTAAGCAAGCGTTGAACAGAACAGTTTATGACATTTGTTGCACAGCGCACCATTTTTCACTTCTTTATGCATTCAGAAATAGACCCTTAAATTCTCACAAAACCCTTGTAATTCGAGCTTGCACTTGATCCTTATAGCTGCAGCCCTTATCTATCACCCGAGAGTCATTCCGCACCCAGCTCCTATCTTTTGTCATTCATCGTCACTTACCATTTTGGATGGTTGTGTGCTGGTTTTTTTTTTACACTTGGCCTGTGCGCACGTGACATAGTAACGAAGTTGTGATATCACTATATGGTGATGAGTACTGGAGATTTTGATTGAATATGTTCTATTTGATGTTTGTTCAGACAAGCTGTATATTAGTGCAGTGGAAATTCCTTGATTATCATTGTAACCCATATTGAAACTAGTTCGTGTGATTAGAAGTTCATTTGAGCAAGATATCAATGACATGGCTGATATTCAAGACCTATTCTACAAGTGTCAGACTTTTTCTTTGATTTTGATAAGCTTTCAAACGTTTCATGTCTAAAATCGTTTTGTTAACCCAATGTTTGGTTATTTCTATCTTCCAGAGTCTAGAGTAACAAAACTCAACTTGGAAGCATATGAATCAGAATTTTAATGGATCATTATAATAAAATACCAACAATTCCAAGATTCAAAACTTCTAGCTATCGGCATGCCGCATAAGTTCTAGCTCATATTGGTATCTTTGCTTGAAAGAAAGAAATACAAAAAAAATCAGTCCTGAAGTCGCTTGTAGACACGAAATTTTCAACACGTTATAGATAGACCTCAAGAAATGCGATGGCTTCTCTTCTTCCTTTCTGGGCGATTTTCTTATCCTCCAGACTAATCCGGACAAAGGGTCTTACAAACGGTTATGCAAGAAAACAAAGAACACAGTAAGACAGCCTGAACTAGCAGATTTATACATTTAATTCGAGACTATGTCTGTACAATCTCTATATCACAATTTACTGTATATTTGGCCGCACTTAGAAATACAGCTAAGCCGTGTAATTTGCTGAAATGATCAAAAGGAGAACGCGAAAAAAAACCAGAAATTCAGTCTGAGAAAACACCTTGTGATATTCCACTTCCAAACATTTCGTAGATCTAGATCTACCACTGTCTGTATATAGCAGTCAGCTTTACCTCATTCATCAAATATACGCTCAGCCTCTCTGTACAGACTGAGTATCATCTAAGCTTAGCTAGATCTGGACTTGAGGATCTAACAAAAACGCGAAATCTGTGTACACTGATACTAATTATTTGAAAGGGTATAATTCCATAAAAGTGTTGTCTAAAAATCATCCCAGACTAGCCCGAGTAACCACTTGGCTCCTCGAATAAGACAAGGGTCTTCAATCTAGCAAGATTAGGTAACCTCGGAATGTGATTGATCTGACGGTCCGGACCATAGCCTGTCCATACTTGTCTCGAATATGGAGTAAGTTAATCCTCGATTTCATATTATGTTGGATTTACGCCACTGTTACATTAAGATAACTTGGCAGCATCTACCATCTACAAGAACAATCAATTCATTTAAACTTCTGACATGTCAGTTCCAGTTCGCTTTCATCCATGGATAAAAAATTAGTTGAAGTAACTTTAATTATATGCTTTTCGATGCAAACAATTCCTCATAGACAGCTGGGTGCATTGAGCTCAATTTAGTTATACAACATACTCTGAGCAAGCTATGATAATAGCAACACTGTCAAGTTGCGTTTTTGTTTATTGTACAGAGCAGTTACAGTGCTATTGAGTATATATACCCAAATGTTTGTTTATAAACATGCCAATGTACATGTGTGTCAGCTGGAAATTTAGAAAGTGTGTCAACATGCTTGGTAATAGAGATAGCTTGTAAAATATATTCCTTTACCATAATCCCAACATTATAAAAAAGAGATGGTCTGGTTTATGTATTTTCTCTCTTTTGTAATTTACTCCACACCAATGATTCAGTTAGCTGCAAATTTGCACCGTGCCTGTCACTTTCTTTTTAATTCTAGGCCAGGCAGTGCTATTTCGGGATATAAATAAACAGGAGTTAACCACATCTCAGGGGTTTCTTAAAAGGATAACTAACTTTCAGTCTAAGTAAAACATTACAGTAAAATCCACTTGACCCTCAAAACCCTTGTTTTAAACAATTTCACTTTCAAACTGGTTTCAACCCTCAGCTTTCGCTAAAACAGGGCTAAAAATATCCATGCATGCAGCAAGTTTAATTCAACTATATAAATAACCACCCCCCACAGTAACTTGGACCTGAAATGATTTTCACATCTCTCATTCTTCCTCTTGCGTTGGCTTCTCCTGTGGTGCTTGCACCAGGTAAGAGAGACGTCACAATTCCTGACTACGTCTCTAAGTTCAAAGGTACTACATACACACCATTTGACGAAAACGACAACTGTCGTACCGAGGACCAGATCAAGACTGACATTGGGGTTCTCAAGGACTTCTCCGTTCTTCGTCTTTACTCTGCTGACTGTAACGTGATCCAGTATGCAGCTGAGACCATCAACGGTAAGTTATACCTCACCATCAACAATGTCGCTACCACAGACGGCATCAACCTGGACATTTCCGCCATGAAGAGCCAGATTTCCGCTGCTGGCAAGGACTTCAACGACAAGGTTGAGGCTGTGATTGTGGGTAACGAGCTTTTGTACAACAAGTGGTACAGCTTGGACCAGGTGAAACTGTTTGTTTCCACTGCTAAGAGCACTCTCTCTGGGTTCACTGGAAAGGTTTTCACTGCTGATGTCGCCGCCACTGTTTACGAGTACCCAGACATGTGCGAATTTAACGATATCATTGGGATCAACAACCACCCATTCTTTGACGACCAGACTTACGATCAGGCTGGTGAGTACGTGCTTGGACACATCCAGGCTGTCGCTGCGTTCTGTCTGGAGCACGGCCACGACGTTTCTGTGATCACCACCGAGACAGGCTGGCCATGGAAGGGAGACGCGAACAAGGCTGCAGTTCCAAGCAGCTCGAACCAAGTGACTGCTTTGCAGAAGATTTCTGACGCTGCGGGAAACGACTGCATTTTGTACTCAGCCTACAACGAGTTGTGGAAAGACGGCACCACCAACGGCGGTGTTGAACAGAATTGGGGGATTTTGGGAAATGCTCCAAGCGTTTGGTAAATACAAACTGTTCGGCTATATACCTCACCATCTCAGGCAATCTGAGCATTTTCTATTGTACCATTTGGCAGCCATCGGCTGGCCCTCTTGCATTGCGAATGTGGTTCTAGCGCTGCCTACATTATAGATCCTTTCTAAAAGTACTAGATACTAATACCATGTTTTTAAGTCTTGTAGATGTTTGCCTAAACCTTTATAACCTATAGCAGTAGCAATGTTATCCGAAATGATTGTACTTCATAGAACAATCCTATGAAATCCAAATATGTATTGTGAGGCGTGTATCACCTGCTTGCAATAAATCAAGAAATCATATAAACGATTAACGTCAACGATTAAATAACCTAAGTCAACTGAGGGAATAAGTTATATGACACCTCCCCAATCTCTCGTCAAATGCACAAGAAAAGCTGCGCCCACAATAACCACATGTTTATCCACACACCAACTTGTTCACAATCATTCTCATTCGTTTTCGGGCAAATTTATTTCAAACTTTGTATAAGTTAAGCACGCTAAGTATGCACTGAACATCGTGAGATACAGCGGAATTTAGAGCGCAACAAAAGAACCAAATTGAACTCCAATTATGTATTTAAGTGTGTGGCTTGACAAATCTGTAATCTAGAAAGTGAAGTCTTGCTATAGTCTCTTATAGTCTCTTACGGTTCTATGGCTCTATGTTCCATGAGATCTAAAAAGTCCTTATGTGCTAATTGATGCATGTCCCTGACATGCGTCAAACTTGTGCCAAGTGTGGCAGTGGTGTAGTGATATAGTCAATACTGAGCCCAGAGAAACTCTAGCTTCTTAATATCTAAAATTTTCATAGCGATATTTTGGGTGTGCGCAGAGTTATAAAGAATTAACGTATAATCGAAAGAAGTCAAATAATTACAAAAACGAGCATGAAAAAATATCATGAAACTTGAAATTGCTTTCTAACCAGTTGAAAAATATCTAAATTACGAGGGAGGCAACGGATTTTCAGCCCAATGCCTAGACACAATCATACTAAAGATTTGCTATGATAATAAGGTGCATGCACAGCTTGGCTTGCTCATACCTACTTTGCTGCACTAAAAGCAATGCTACTTATATATAAACTTCAGAAGCTGTATGTACTCAAAACCAATCATGACTAAAGTTGCAATTATCTATTACTCTCTCTACGGGCATATTGCAACGCTCGCAGAATGCATAAAGGTAGGCGTGGAGCGCGCTGGTGGACAGGCGGACATATACCAAGTACCGGAGACTCTTCCAGATGCTGTTCTTGCGAAAATGAACGCACCACCAAAACGTAAGCATCCTGTGGCGGAGCGTGAGACCTTGACTCAGTATGAGAACTTTATTTTTGGCGTGCCAACGCGGTTCGGGAACTTTCCAGCCCAGTGGAAAGCATTTTGGGACACCACAGGCGGCTTCTGGGCAGGAGGAAAGCTTTATCATAAGAAAGCGGGCGTCTTTGTGACCAGCTCTGGTCCCGGAGGTGGACAGGAGACGACGGTGATCAACACGCTCAGCACGTTGGCACACCATGGGATTATCTATATTCCATTGGGCTATGCAAAAGTGTTTACAGAGTTGACCAACTTGAATGAGGTGCATGGAGGATCCCCTTGGGGTGCGGGGGCATTTGCAGGAGGAGACGGAAGTAGACAGCCTCTGGAGTTGGAGAAGACTGTTGCTGAAATTCAAGGCGAGGAGTTTGTAAAGGCGGTTTCATCTTTTTAAATGGAGTGAGCGAAGCAACCAGTATAGTAAATCCTGCGTACTTCATTGTAATCCGAAGCTTCAATATTTGTATTTGGGGTTAAAGCTTCACAATGAGTTCCTCAGTTGTGGTGAGTATTTGTTTTCTTGATTCCCGTGTCTATGGCCTATAATATGATTATGAATTGGAATGAGTCTTCCTCTAGGTACAGTTGTGGTTCTAATTGTAGACTGTTTATATGAGTTTTGAGCGTTGCCGATAGTCTGGGATCCTGTTTAAGGTTGATTTTACCGAGGGAGATAGATTCGTGATATCTAATAACCATCGCGCCTTGTCCAATCGCATTTTTTTCGTGAACTTCATGGAGCGTGCAATTCTAGCCAGCACGCTTGAGAACGGATCCGCTGTCGTAGTTTAAACGCACACAAGAAAATGATTATCAGGTAAAAAAACTGGTCATCAATACGGATTACCTGTATCTTCACATTATATGGTATGACGAACAAATTTGACAGGAAAATCCTGAAATATTCATATATCGCTGATAACAAAACCACATCTAAGTCAAAAGATTAACCACTCACGAGTGAATTATGATGGAATTTAGCGAAATTGACTTCAAACAAGGTTTGTACACAAGTTGTATACAAGAAGTTCACACAGAATCAGATGATTTGGTTTAATGCGTTTCGCGATGCGATACTCGGATGCATATTGATTCAGTGTACCACTTGAGAAGGGGGACTGAATACGAACCGCCCCCTCCATGGTTTTTTGGATATTTTGTTCTTTAGATTCTACTAGAACTACTAGAAATATTAGATTACGTGCACTCCTATTTTTAACATCCTAATTATTCATTAATAAAATTAAGTAATGATGATTCTCTAATACGACCAATAATTCGGGTGGAGATCCGAGGGGAGTAATGTTGTGATCATATATGAATACTTAAATCTATATTCGGTTTTTTTACTATTTAGTAAAAATCTGATACGAAAGCCAGCAGATCTATGTACAGCCAACGCGTTCTAAGCGCCATGCTCAGATGAGAAGATCGATTAATTTACGCAACACTTTGGTAAACAACATCCTAGAATAATAATTATCCGACAACTGGGCTATATTTACTGTCTCGGCATGTCTCACGTCATGGATATTATTAGAACGGATATCCGAATTTTCAACAAAAATTTTCAGGCAGTCACTAACTAATAATACCATTCTACACTGGATTCACAGAATTAGCTAGACAGTTTACGGTTGTTCCCACCCTATAGAACCAGCCAGAATGTATAAACGTTCTTGATATAGGAATACGTAGCTCTGTCTTAGTGAGACAAGGAAACGTCTTCTTCCCTAGCAACGCCTAAGCCTAGACCTGTTAATTTTCCATAATGGGAATAACTGAACTTTAAAGCCATTTGAAAGAGAAAGTTTTACTCAAAGTGTGCGGTATATAGAAAATCAGCTGAGATGAAGAGAACATACCAAAGAAGCCACAAGATTTGATGCAGTATATACTTTTGTATCGTCGTTGTAGTTTTGAATATGGGGTGGCATGGGTGCCCAATCGGGAAGTTTGGTGATGGATCGGTCGACGTGCATGAGGGGAACAAATAGAGGAAAAGGAGGATAAAGGGTACTTTTACTATTATTTATAAAAAAAAAAGTCAGTTTCTATCAAGCCGTTTGATAGCAACAAAGTAAATTGTAAAAGAAATATGAAATGAATCGTTAAGCACTATTTACAGTGTCTGCAGTGCACTAGATTGTGTGAATATTTTCGATCTCTATAAATGTCTCAATTAGGCTACATTGACTTGCATCAGCTGTATATAAACCCTAGCCCCTCCAATTTTCAACAAACAATATGAACTTCCTTACCCTTGCTCTTCTGTTTGTCACTGCCGCCGCCGTCGAGGTTCTTGAGCCTAGAGACGTTGTCATTCCAGACTACATCCAAAACTTCTTGGGTACCACTTACACCCCATTCGACCAATACGGAAACTGCCGTACTGGCGATGAGATCAAGACTGACATCGGTTACCTCACCGGGTTCAAGCTTCTTCGTCTTTACCTGAACGACTGTGACGTTGTCCAGTATGCCGCTGAGGTTTTCCCAGGCCAGCTTTTGGTTGCCGTGAACGACATCTCTTCTTCCGACGCCATCTCTGGCGACCTTTACAGCATCGCCGCAAGCATCGGCAACGCCGGCAAGACCTTCGATGCAACCGTGCACCTGGTGGTGGTCGGTAACGAATTGGTTTACAACAACTGGTACCTGGCCTCAGACGTTGCTAACTTCATCTCTCAGGCCAAGGCCATCTTCCCAGACTTCCCAGGGAAGTGGACTACCGGTGAGACCGTGTCTTCTTTCTACGGCAACCCTGACTTGTGTAGCGCCGTGGACTATGTTGCCATCAACAACCACCCATTCTTCGATGGTCAGACCCAGGATACCGCCGGGGACTACGTTCTTGGTCACATCCAGGCCGTCGCTGCTTTCTGTGAGGAGCACGGTGCTTCCAAGGATGTCATGACCATCGAGACCGGCTGGCCATGGAAGGGAGATGCCAACGGCGTCTCCGTCCCAAGCAGCGAGAACCAGGTGACTGCTTTGCAAAAGATCTCTGCTGCCGCTGGTAGCGACTGTATCGCCTTTTCTGCTTATAACGAGTTGTGGAAGGACGGCACCACCAACGGAGGTGTTGAACAGAACTGGGGTTTCTTGGGCAATGCTCCAAGTGCTTGGTAATCAACCTGCTCAATGTAGACTAGGATGGATTATGAATGTCATTAGTTGACTTTCATGATTAACTAAACATTTGTCGAATTTGTTGACTGAACAGTGCTTTCACTTGACTGACTGTTTCAGCATCGTGTATATTATTTCTCTTCTTTTTGGCATTTTTTTTCTACAGCGAAAGCTGTGCCTCTGGCAATTGATACCTGCATATTTGATTGTAAAATGAACCGAGGTTCATAAGTTCTATAAGATCAATTAATTGAAGTTAGTTTGACTGATGTAATGTAATATCTATTTATTGATTTAAATGCTAAGGGTAGGTGTGATTCTTGTCACCTTGAGCTAGGTAGCTTGAGCTAGACTTCAGTGTGGCTAACAGACGAATCAAAATGTACGACTTGAAAGTAATGATGCATTTTCTAACCCTAATAGTATAGATATGAAAGGTTAGAGCATCACAATGACACTGATTGTTACTTTGGTCTTTATGTTTATTCATTATAATAGCTATAGCTTGGAATTTCTCATTTAACACCCCGTATTCTGAGAAGACCCTGTCTTTGACCTTCTTGTCTTCGTTTCTTAGAAAATGTCATATATTGTTGTTACATTACATCATACACAGCCCACATAACATGTTCTTTTTGAAGACACGATTCTTGGTGAAATCTATAGATAGAACTTTGCTAAAAATACCCCTGATCAATTAGAAAAGTTAGCGAATAGAATGACTCGAGATTTTAGACTTGATTATCTCATCCACTTTTGTTTGTAAGGTGAACCATAACTAAACACTTCTAAACTGCCAGGTTTTTTCTCAGAAATCAAACCTTTTGAAATTTACGCTTCTCAACAGTAATTTGTTTGATAGAATATGGAAACATGACATACTACCTTGTATCTTCTGCTTGCTGCAGTATACTTAATACAGCTTCGCGTAAACGTAGCGAAGACATAAAAAGTCTGCGAAAGATTTGGGAGAAACAGTATCTCGAGAAAAGGAATCCTCATAGATTCGTATACATACAGCTTCGAAGTCAAACATCCAACGTTACCTCCACCAAAGAGTTCTGACCCATTAGTGAGAATGCAGAATCACATAAAGCCGCAAAAACAAACCAACAACCATAAAATTACATTCGTTTTGTCAACAAAAACACTTGGTAATTCTCCAACTTTTCAATACTCATAAATACGCCCTGTTCCAGGATTCAAGTCACCATACTCACAATTTAATTAATCTGCATTTGCTACCAGCATACCAAACTCAAAGTTCCAACCCACCCAGACGCCGAGAGATCCCACCTGGTCTAGAGCCACACCAGTTGAACAGATTCACTGTTAGCTTGGACAGAACAAGCAACTAGAAAAGGAGACTGCTCATAGAGAGAGAGAGAGAGAGCGTAATCTGATACGTCAGTTGCACTATTTACTGTTTGAGACGATCTTATAGCGTTCTGATAATTGAATACACTTTCCATTACACACACAGCTGATTACGTGAAGAGCTAAGCGAAATTCTAGCAAGATACCAACAATACCAGTCATAGGGTACCTACTGCATAACAGGTGTCATACGGTGAAATCCTTTGCAGTATCGGTATATAATACAAAAAGTACATTAAAGGGGCCATAGTGGAAGTAATATACTAAGTCTCTCTGCACCTTGCCATACTTCAGTTACGTTAAGGCTACCAGCAACTACGCACACACACAACTTAATTACACATAAACGATGTCGAGGGTCAGCAGAACGCCCGCCTCGTGGGATCCTCAGGATGATGCTCTCCTTCGGCATCTCAAGGAAAACCAAAAGCTTGGGTGGAAAGAGATAGCTGCGAATTTCAAGAACAGAACCCCAAACGCGTGTCAGTTCCGTTGGCGGCGTCTCAAACTGGGCTCTTTGAAAACCGTACAGAGCCATAGTCCCCTGACTCCTCCAGACGAGAGTTCTCCTGGGATTGGCTTTAATAATATCAACACAAACAATACGATTCTTGGTGTAAATGGGAATCCTGGTCATACTAACGGGATCACAGGCGGGAATGTAAACGGGATAAATGGGAGTACGATTGAAATGAAGTATCCTTCTTGGGCGGTTTCTGCACTTCCTTCACACACAGGAGGAAATGCTCCAATAAACGTGCTAGCTGAGCAGGACCTTTCGAACCTGGTTTCGCTGTTGGCGCTGCTTGATTCGCGTGTTTCTTTCGGCATGGGGGACAGCTTTCTCTTTGGGAACGCGCTTCCAGCCGCAGGGCCGTGGACTCAGCAAGAAGATGAGCTTCTCATGCTGAAACGGCGTCGCGAGTTGAGCTTGGCGGAGTTGAGTATCTTGCTTCCGCTGAGGACGGAGGAGGAGATTATGGAGCGTATTCGCGTGGTGGAGAGAGGGCGCAGCAGGGGGCAGGGGTTATCGAGGACTGTTAGTGGGAGTTCTCAAGTGAGTTTGGTGAGTAACACGAGTAGTTTTGAGGGAGGCGAGGTCGTTGGAGGGGGCGTGGGGATTGCTAGCAGAAGATAGAAAACAACCGAGCAAAGCGAGGTAGCGTCTTCTATGCCAAATTTGGTACGTGTGCATCAAGTATTTGAATGCACGTCTAAACACTTTGACGTTTGGGTGAAACTTGTGGGCTAGCAATCATTTCATTTTTCACTGTTGAGCAACTTCTTAAAAGTGTATTCATCAAGCTATATGACTAGGAGTTGACACCGATCAATTTGGGATTGATTCTAACACATGGACCAATGCGGATGATCATCTGCGAACTCTTTTTCTACTCTTACTACTCCTTTTAAAATTTGCCTGCTTCTGTTAGGTGTAACGAATATCCAATTGGCGAATTGCCCACCCATTCATATAAAAAATCTATGTTCTTGTGTTCGAGGGCAAAAATGTTGAACCTATTCTACTAAATCTCTAGCTACTCCATTGAGCTACTAATGGGAGTTCTCATTTCTGAGCGAGGCTAAAGGGCCTAATAAATGGCTGTGAGTATCACTGTAAATGTTGACTGTATATAAATGAAGGGAAATAGTTGATTGATGATATATATACTGCCTTTTCAATGTAGAGACTTAGTGACCAATGGGTATATTAGTAAATCCGGTTAAGCTTGTGGGGGGTTAAACAGATTGACATATCGACTAGACAATTGTCAGTATACATGCAGTTTCGGTATAAATATGGAGGACACATACACATACACATTTCGCCCACATATTGTAATATTTATAGACATGTAAAGTACAGATACATATAGTGACGTCCTACTGTGTATATATCATTAGATCATATGCTGCATGGCTTAGTATGAATTGTGCTTAGGTGATCTGAAGAATAGACCGGCGGAGCATCAATGATCATAGCCGAAACAAATATCCATCACAAGCGATGATAAACCAGAACCCCTCTTCAACAAGAGACTGGTATACACATATTTGAAGTTAATTAGAACCTCACCATAACTCAACAGCAACAGTTAAAACTAAGCTGGCGATCTGGCACTCGATTTTCAGATCAATTACAAAACATTCATATCACATTTCATTCTATGCGTTCCAACATGATAACAAGCTAAATTCGAAGCTCAAAACTATATGATTATGTCAAGCTCTAAAAAATGCCAATCAAAAAACCCACAACTTCCACATAATATATATATGAACATATAGACACTAGTCATACATCCTATTCTTCGATATCGTGCATAGAATTGTCTTCTAGAATTTCGCTTAGATGCAGAAGCTCATCACGATTCACGTCACGCAAGATGAATACGGTTAATTGCTATATAAATAGTTCATACTGGAGATTATAAATATATCCATTTTAAATGCTAAGAGTACCAGATTTCGTAGTGGAGTGCATCATGATGCATTTAAGGAGATCGTGGAAAGGGGCTACCCCTTTCGGCAGCCAAGATTACATACGATCTCGCCCTGGGATACTCTAAACGCAAATTTTGAACTGATCCCCCGCTCTATTGCTAACATAGCTACTTTGCCACTTTCTGCACGTGATCTATGAAGGGAGAAACATCTAGTAAATAAACCGCAATTGTAGAGCCTTAGCGATAAATAATCAAACAGTTGACTTGATATAGTTTATTAAGAACATATATCATTAAAAAACATGAAATTCATTAATAGAATCTGCTAGAATGAAGGTTGTGCGCTGATAGGCGGGGCGGGTAACACGGAAAATTTTTTATACAATTTTTTTCAAATAAATCTCCTTCCCAACTTCCATTTTAACAACAAAGAATGTACGCGAGAACCTGTTTCAAGTGCGGTGAGACCAGCCACATTGCCAGTGACTGCCCTCAGACCGAGAGATTGTGCTACAACTGTCACAAGCCAGGCCACAACCTGAGTGAGTGTGACGAGCCACACACCGCTGCCGAGAAGACATGCTACATCTGTGGTAAGACCGGTCACATCAAGAGCGACTGCCCAAACAGCAGCGTGAAGTGCTACAAGTGCCAGAAGTACGGTCACATCTCCCGTGACTGTACCTCTGCTCCTGCTGCTTCCAGTGGTGCCCCATCTGGCGGTCCATCTGGAGGTAGAGGTACCACTTGCTACAAGTGTGGTGGTATCAACCACTTTGCCCGTGACTGCCACGCCAGCGACGTTAAGTGCTACAACTGTGGCTTGATGGGCCACATTTCTAGAGACTGCACTAGCGAGTCTACTAGAGGGTCTGAGAAGACATGTTACAACTGCCACCAGCCAGGTCACATTTCAAGAGACTGCACTGTGGTGAACTAAGTTGCGAGATGGCTATGAGATTGTTGCTGTAGCTGAGATTGCTGTGGTTTGATTTCGTGTTGGTATCGATTGTATGAGGAGTGAGTTGAGTGGGTGAGCGGTGAGGGCTGGTGTGGGCCGAAAAGTTTTACGATTTCGCTTGTTCAATTCATGATTCAACAGTCTGTAGTTTTAACGTTGCCAAAGGTTTCGTTGTTGTTTGATTCAGTTTTTTAACTGAATTTGTCAGCCATTATATAGCGCTCATAAGATCCTTCAATATCTGTGGGCTAGTTTGTATCGTGTTGCCTCGTATCAACAATCAATGTATAAATGTTTTGTAGACTGAATCAGCTTTGAATCATGAATTTACCCTTCTTCATATACCATATCACCATACTGCCACCCATTTGCCACCAAATCACATCACTCAAATCTATAACATCAAAAACTCAAAATCTGTCACATCACTCATTCAATTCAATCTCATAGTCTTCTTATCTAATCTCACGACATCTCATCATTTCTCAGTATCTACCTATTCAAATCAATGGCTCAACCTCTGATATGAACTTTCTACTTCACCCTCTACTCTACTACCGTATGCCTCAATTATCATCATCTACCTAAGCTCCTCTCCCTAGCTACACACCAAGCGTATCACCAGCTTACCATTAACCCGCCCATTGGGCACTGGGATCAATATAAGCATAAAGAATAAGAATGAATAGAAAGTCTTCAAAATTCTAGAATCATTAGAAAATTAGAAAGCAAAAGCACATGATAAAATGCATAAAAAGAAGGTGCTGGAACGAAATGAACGGAAGAAATAACATATAATGATATTAAACAATGGCGTAAATTAGTAGTGCACACGTGAGGACTAGATCTGCACTCGAGATCAGTAGACTGCACAAAGGTCTGGCTGCTCAAGACACTATTAGCCTAAATATGTAACCAGACATACCCCAAGTGTAGCTAATAGCCACTTCTGTAAATAGCATCTCCCAAGGCTACGACTTTACCCATTTCTCCCACATCATGCACACGCACCAAATCAGTACCACTTGCTATACACGCCATCACCACGCCGCTGGTCCCCAAAACCAACTTCTCGTTTTGTGCAACATTCAAGCGCTCGTTGGTGATTTTCAGGATGAACCGCTTTCTGCTTGGTCCAATCAACACCGGCATATGGGAAAAGGTAATCGTCTCATCCTCTCCGTTATCAGACTTGATTAAGCTATCATACACTTTCTCATTGTATGTGGGCTCGCCTGGGTGCACAATCCCTTTAAACTCTCTCAACTTGTGCGCGCTTCTGACCAACTCCAAGTTCTGCGGAATACTCTTGGCAAAACCCACACCAGGATCCAAAATCACCTGCCATTTGGCCACCCCTTTACTATAGGCACGCTCTAAACAAACAGCCATCTCGTGACATAAATCGGGCATGAAATCAGTGTATTCAGTGTGTTTGGTCATGTCTGCAGGAACACCTCTGGTGTGATTCAAAACGTACAAAACACCAGTTTCAGCAACAACGTTGTGTATTTTAGGGTCATACATACCCATACTGATGTCGTTGATGACGTCCGCGCCCGCCTTGATGACGTCTGCAGCAGTCGCACTGTGGAAAGTGTCCACAGAGATTAACGCATTCTTGAGTTTCTCGTTCTCCGAAGATCTGATCTTAGTAATCAACGGTACAAGCATTGCACTCTCATGCGCGGCGCCTGCGCCAAGAGTCGCACCTGGCTTGGTCAGAGTTGCACCTAGGTCCAACACCTCTGCGCCCTCGCTAATTAAGCGCTCTGCAGTGGCATACGCATCCTCAAGTGCATAATTTGTGCCGCCGTCAGAGAACAGATTCTTTGTGGCGTTGATGATTCCCATGATCTTGGTTGGTGCGGTACGGAAGTTGGTCTCCCAGATGTCATACCGACCAAACGAGGGCCTAAATATAGGAATTACAGTATGCAGAGATTGGTCGTCAAGGGCGCATATCTTGGCGCCCAGCACGGGGTGTGTAAATCCTTCTGGAAGCACTTCCAGAAGGGGATCCAAAACAAAGGCCCGCTCAAGCATTTTTGGGTGGGGTACCGTTAAAGTCTGTTCAGAAATAGTACAGTTTCCATATAACAAAATATCGAGGTCAATTGTGCGGGGAGCATTTTGAAAAGGCTTCTCTCTGTTTAGTTCTCCATACTCTATACTCTTCACAAAAGAAAGAAGCTCAATGGCCAGTAGCAGTGTCGCAATCTTGAGAACGCCGTTAACAAACGCGTCCTGCGCGGTGTGGTACATTGGCCGTGTTCTGTAGAGCGACGAGGTGGATATTATGCGGGTGTGGGAGGTCTCACGAATAAGTTTGATCGCCACAGAAATGTTGGTCAAGGGCTCGATATTTGAGCCAAATGAAAGGAAGCATATTGTTTGGCCTTTAGTTTGGGTTGGAACCTTTTGTACTGGAGGAGATATTGGTGTGCTCTGAGATTCCTCTTTTACAGAGAAACCAACAGCTTCAGCAGCAAGAACGGCGTTGTACTTTGATATAGTGATATCGCGCACACTCTCAATACCCCTGGCCGAGAGAAATGACTTAACATCGTCCGCCAATGCCTCCACAGTGAGAAATTCTGTGCTTTCCACGTGCAGAGCCAATTCCTCAACTATGCCTCGGAGATAAGAGTTAAAATCACCATTGCACAACTTCTCCATTTCCCCGAGACCAAGCACCGCATCAATACTGATTTTCTGCTTTTTCTCACGCTCAAAATCGAAGATGCCTATTTTCGTGAGAAGACTAAGAGTCTCAAGCTTGGCTGTGCTAGCGGAGATAGGAGGGTACAGCTTTGTCAAAATGAGACGTGCAAGTTTTAAGTGGAATCGGTCATCTTTGAGTTCGAGTGTTGTGGAGCGCACAATGTCGCTGGTGTAGTTTGGGATGTTGGCCGATCGGAGCAGACCTGCAATCAGCCCGAGAAGAGAAAGAGAGTCTCTATAGACTGAGCCGGCGACGTGCTTTCCAATGTGATGTGCGACATCAGCGTACGAGACCGACAGTTCGAGATCGTCTTCTTTGGGGAGCTTTGTGAGTTGGAGCCAAACAGAGAGCTTATAGAAGAGGGGGATAGGGTTGGGCTGGCCCCAATAGTTGCGCCCTATCAGACAACAAAGTCCGAGGTCTTTCACGAAAACGGTCGGAATTTTGGGCATGATGTGCTTTTGTAGTGGTGAGAAATTGCACATGAATAATAATATGGAATAACGCAATAACCACAACCACAGTGGTTATTAAGTCTGCCGATTCATCATATATGCGACCTGATAACGGGTCTAGAACGTTGATATCATATTTCATACTATTCAATGCTACATGTTTTCCAAGTATTTGTTAGATAATAAGTATATATGTTTAAAGCCAGACTGGTTAGAAGGTTCTTATGGTTATACTCTGTGATCAGACAAATTGATGAATGTTGGATAGGAAACAGTTTCAGCATTGTAGACTCTGAGTGAGCTGAGTTGGATATCATCATAACAGAGAGGTCGGGTACTTACTTTATCAAGGTTGGTCAGTGGTGAGAAAGTGTAAAATTTTTCTCAAGGGCTGGCTTATGTAAGTGCATAGTCAGCAGGCTGTACCAATGATTCACATTGGGGCTGACTCTGAGATTCGATACTTTTAAATGAGCCCTTGAAGTACACATGTAATCTGTTTTCTTTCAATAGGGTATTCTCTTATAATAGTGCACCTTTGAATTTTTAGCTGCAATTGGGCTAAGGACTAGCAGGGTATATGTGGCCTAAATGCTAAAAAAAACATATATACGTAGCTTAAACAAGTTGAACTGCTGAAAAATATATAACTTTTGTACTGGGTATATGTGTTTGTGACTTTGTATTGGTTTAATAGCTGTACATTGACTTCGTATTACCAGTGGAGCCAGAAAAATCTTTATCAAAAGAAGAAGCGGAACTGTTTTCAAATACTTGAGGCAATGGAAAACTTTTTGTTATGATCAGATATTTAAATCAATTTCAGTTATGAATTGTTTGCAGTTTATTTTTAAGACGGTACTACTGTAGTCTTCAAAGTTATAAACGTTATCAGCTAAGGCATCAGAGCCACGCGGTAAAAGCGTGATATTCTGACCACCTTATTGAAACAAAATAACCAATTGAAAAGTAATTACTTTATCACCATGGAAAACAGGGAACATGCTAATCGCACGCAATATACATGGCTTTGATGTAGACCGCACCTGCAAAAAGCCAACTTGAACCACCCAAAATTCGAGCCAGAAGAACTAGCTAATTCTCCAAGCTGAGGATAACATATCAGAATATAATATAGTCTGCACGCTCTGCTCGCAGATTATATTCGTCTTGCTAGAATGCCCCTTACGCCCCTCAACTCCTCCTCTTCTCTCCCCACTCCCCTGGAGACTGAGTCGAATGAACTATCCTCACTACGATCAGCAGATGGCGAACAATCAGATCTTGAGACGCTTGGGTTGGACAACTCATTTCAATCGGAGGCCGAAGCTTCCTCCATGCACATGGCCTTTATGAATATGTCCAACTCGATTCTCGGTGCCGGCATCATCGGTCAAGCCTATGCTGTCAAAAACTGCGGAATATTCATGGCGGTCATCGTATTCATTATAATAACAATTGTTGTGGATTGGACCATCCGATTGGTGGTGATAAATTGTAAACTCTCTGGAACAACCACTCTCCAAGGCACGGCCGATCGATGCTTTGGGCGCCCCGGGAATTTGGCCATGCTTCTAGCTCAAGGAGTGTTTGCTCTTGGTGGGTCTATAGCTTTCTGTATTATTGTTGGTGATACTGTTCCTCACGTGCTTCAGAGTTTAGTGCCTGACTCCGCACCTGAGTTCATAAACTTTCTAGTAAGCCGTAATAGCGTCATTGTTCTTCTCACTTGTATGGTGTCATACCCTCTTTCCCTTTCGGGGAACATTGCTAGTCTCGCGATGCTGTCTTTTTTTGCACTCCTCAATATGGCAGCCATCATACTGATAGTCGTGGGAAGAGCGATATACTCTTCGGAAAACTCAGAATACGGCTCTAAATACTCTTGGGATAACAAATTTACTGGTTATGTGATCTCTCCACAAATATTCCAAGGTGCTAGTGTCATCTCCTTTGCAATGGTGTGTCACCACAATACTTCCTTCATTTACGACTCTCTCAAAAAACCGACTTTAGATAGGTTTACCCGCCTCACTCATTACAGTTGTGTCATTCTGATGGTCTGTTGCTTGCTTGTAGGCATCACCGGTGCCTCTGTGTTCAAAGACCAAACAAAGGGGAATCTATTGAACAACTTTGAGCAGGGAGACTGGATCATCAATATAGCGCGTCTTTGTTTTGGCCTCAACATGCTCACAACTTTTCCACTTGAGATTTTTGTTGTGAGACAGGTTGTGTTGGATTTGGTGGACTTTGTTAGTGGTGGGGGTAGGGGAGCTTACGTGCGTATGGAAGAAGAAGAATTTGAGAAGAAAAGTTTTTTTATAACAACGGTTCTTGTTTTTGGTACAATGTTTGTGTCGCTTCTCACGTGTAATCTTGGTGCCACACTAGAGTTGGTAGGGCTGGTACTGGCGCTGATTATGGCGTTTATATTTCCTTGCATGTGTAATTTGAAGTTGACAAATTATAAGGAGAAACTGACGAGGGAGAATATGGGGAGTTATTTGACGATTGCTTTGGGCGTGCTGATATTGGTGATTTCGCTGGCGCAGACGATTTATCAGGCGGTAAGCGGGGGGCATGAAGGGACATGTTGACAGCCAAACAAACACGAGCAAAGTGTGTATTTGTTGGTCAGTAGCTATTAGAAGATATCTTTTGCATTGTCCCCGTATATGTTATTGCATCAGACATAGGTGGTACTTGATAAATATTACAGAATCGTGTGCGTTCATTTTCTCAAAGGAACTCTATAGTTACACTGTGATTTACAGAAGATTGGCCTAAATTTTGATTCTTGTCAAGCAAATATTCAGTGCGACAGCTTTATACAACAGAGTTGCAGTCGTTTGTTTGCTTTCAAATAGTGAGTGGTTTCAGGTAGTTGATTAGCATGCGAGCGACAGGAAGGTTTTCGGTGTATATACATTTCTACATGGTCCGATAACATTCAAATATTGGTGGTATGATGCATTTAATTATAAGCTTAACGGAACAGTTATAAAGCACTCGGATTTAGTGGCTGGATGAGAAACATGATTCACGTCGACTAGTGCTGTTCAGTGTATTCCCTCTTTTTCAGAGGAGAGCCCCTGCACTGATGAGATTAGACTGTTTGGTTAAAGGTTATAAGGACCATTCACTATGCTTTATTGTCCAAGTCATTCTCGCTAGTACACAGTTACAGATTAGCTCAGTTGTGCCCTGGAGGCGCCGGTTATGATTTACGTATTTTTGCGGTGTAAAAAATGCGTAAACAGGGAAACGAATACAAATTCGTGAGAGATAAATAATTCAAAGACAGAGGGTTTCTACTTCTTTTGGGGCTCCCTTTTGAGGATGCTTTTAATCTTTCGAGGACTTTGAGATGTTTGAGGAGTGGCAACCTTGAGAGTCACGATGTGTTGAATATGGAGAGCGAATTTTAGTAGATGTTTAGGATCATTTCGTTTCTGGACGCAATCAATGTGAGAACTGGTGTGGTGTTTGTGATGATCTCTCAAGGAGGACTCAAAGAAGAGATCAAGGTGATACTGAAAAGTCAAAGATGCCAAATATGTGGGCGTATAAGACTTTGAAAGTATCAAGCTAATGATTTGACCTTTGCGTATAGTGTACAAGTTCAAATATAACCTGTCATCTTCACTCAATCTACGGCCCTCTTCACTTGAAATTAGAGCACTCCTGTCATTCTTACTAGTCATGCAAAAGCCCGCCCACAACAATTGGTCTCACAATTACTCACTAATATACTCTCTACACTCAGATCACATATATTACTTCATGTATTCAATTCCCCCAAAAAATGCAAAAATATTTGACACGTAAAAATACCGCCCACAAATTGAAAAACCACCCGCATTCTTAAATAATCGATCAAGACAACTCCAAGCATGTACAACTACACCCCCCAGCAGCGGTCGCATTATGCCCCCCAGGGCCAGTACGCCCCCCAGAACACAAACACAGGCTACCAGAACCCCCCTAATCCTCCTAACCCAAACCCCCCTCAGAACTTTGGATTTCCTCTCGACCCCAGAGCAGCTCTCGGGCTCCAGATGGGCCAGTCTGCCTTGGCACAAGGATCGCAGATGATGGAGCTGAACTTGAAGCCGTATCTCGGAGCCAGCTCGGAGTTGAAGCGTCTTTTCCGTGTGTCCAACAGCTACGTACTCCACAAAATGAGTCTCATAGTCTTCCCATTCCGGCACTCGAGTTGGCTGCGGTTGATCCAGGTTGCCCAATCTGGTCAAGCGGAACGCTTCGAGGTGCCCTCCAGTGACGTCAACCTGCCAGACTTGTACTTACCTCTCATGTCGTTCATCACCTATATCCTTCTCTGTGCCATCAGCCAGGGGGCTAAGGGCGAGTTCCATCCTCAGACTTTTGGATATACATCTTCGATGGTTCTTGGGTACCAGATGTTGGACATGGTGGTGTTGAAGTTGGGCTTGTACTTGATGGCGGTGGATCTGCCATTCTGGGACTTGGTTTGTTTTCTGAATTACAAGTTCATTCCTTTGGTCTTGGCAGCTGTTTTGGAGGGGTTTTTGGGTAGTTGGGGAAGATGGGCTGTATTTGCATATTTGGGATTTGCGTTTGCATTCTTCTTGCTGCGGCTGTTGAAGAATGTGTTTTTGGGTAATGGGATTAGTGGAATGAGCACGGTGACTCAGAAACAGAGACAGAAGAGAATCTATCTTTTGTTTGGATATAGTTATGCAGTGCAGTTTGCTTTGATGTGGTTGTTGCTTATATGAGCAAGACACTGAGCGAAGGGTGTTTTTAGAGCGAATATTGAAGCAAGTAAGTTTCACACTTGGAACTAAGGGACAAGCAAGGTCTATCTCAAACCATCGGACAAAGTGATGCGGTTTACTTTAGGTTAATAGACGAACCTCATTTTGTGATGCGCAACAGTTGAACAAGTAATCATATGTTTACAAAGTGGTTGATATATCCGTTTACATAGTCAAGGCTACTTTGGCGATTACTATTGATTTCACGGTCAGAGCTGTTTTCACAGATTACCTATCAATAATCTTTAGGCCCAACGCGAGCACACGCTGATTTATAAAAACAAGCTATTCACAAAAATATGAATAGCTTGTTCAATCTGACTAGAAAAGCAACTGAGGCAACCAAAAAAGGCTTGGGTATCACCCAATATTATCGTGCTCATATCAGGGCTATCAAAGTGCTGATAAGCAACTGATAAGCAACTATAGCATCACATTATATATAGTAAGCAATGTGTTTGAGCTATTTTTGAAGAGAATATCTATCCATGTTTTTGGAATATACTCTAAAAAATTGAGTATCTCAACTGACCATCAAACGATCCGGTGTCATAATCATGGATATGCTGTATTTCTAGTACTTGAAGTCCACAAATCTCAACGCAACTTCGTGTTCTGATGATAAGAAGTTATATCAGCTATGAGATTGCAGTTAGGCTGGGACTTGTCAATTAGAGTTGAATTGGCAGATAAAGGGGATCCAGGTCAACCTTATCCGCATATTAGGCTCTGTAGAATACAGAGACCAACACAGAGGTCACTGAAGCCTCAGTTCTATAAATAATTTCTGTTCTGGCATTGGTGAAGACCAAGGTCAAATGTATTCTATGTTGTGCTTTGTAGGCGCATTTATATATATTGTGGGGATACGGCAAGCCAATGTGACTCTCGGCAATCTTGTAGTATTTTATTTTGGCTAATACTGTTGGCATAAAACTGATGACTTGTTTCGAGACGATAAACAAATTCCCGAGATCAGCTTCAACTTCCGAAAAACAGGCGCTTCGAATATGCATTCATAAGTATAGAAACCAAGCTTATATATCACTAATTTTATACCGTAAGAGTAATTGTTAAGATCCTGACTTTTTGCTCCTTGAAAAGCTTGTCCCTGGCTGAGGAGGCCGATCATTGATTTCCCTAGGTTATGAATGATTTTCATTAAGTTTGTAGTTAAGCCAAAAAAACTGGTTGAGACATTGCATACTTAGTTCGAAAGTGTTCGTATTCAATCACAAACACATCTTCTGTAGAAGCAGAGCTATGGCCAACCATCTGCAGCTGTCAATTCTTGCAAATCCCTATCACCTGCACGAATCAGGAACGCAGATCAAAAGACAGGGGATGCTAAAGGGGCTCCGAGCGAGGGGCGTATGGTACCTGTGATGATTTTACATGTGTGTTGGCTATTATATGCCATCCTGAAAGAGTAAAGCCTCAACCCACTAGTCCGACCGCTAGACGTACCTGAATTAAGCTAGCCTCACTAGTCCAAGAAATGCCTAAGTCTCAGTTCCTAAAGATTTTCCAACAAAATATGTAAGGAGTGTTTCAAAGAAAATATTTTCATTTGATATTCAAGGCACCTGTATATGTCTATAATAAGCTTATCTAGTGCATCAGCGCAGACAGACTAAGCCGAATAATGTTCTTTACGAATGAAACCACATACACAATTGATATGTAGAAAACACTAGCGTGCACCCGATTAGTCCAGCTTAGTCATGGATAGTCATTTGACTAGTCATTTGATCAGTAAACATCACCACCTTTTCTGCAGAAATGCAAAGGAGATAAGAAATGAGCAAACAAACTACATTTAAGAAACAAAAGATTCCATTACAAGACACACTTAAAACACTAAGCAAAAAGGAGAACTGAAAAAAGTTATAGACCAAGCTGAAATATCATTTAACCTGATACAAATAATTTTAAAAACCAGCGCATAAATCCTCCAGCACTGTCAATCAAAGCGGCTATATCTCCACGCACAACACTCGGGTGGCGTTGAAATCGATACAGGCGTTTGAAACTTACCCCTAAAGTATATTCTCCTTCTCCCTCATCTTTTGCGGCCCCTATAACCCAAGACAATGGGCAAACCGAAGTGGCGCCGCAATTTGCTGGATCTTGTCACAGTGCGGCGGCGTAATCTTCCCGATATTGAGGTGCGCGAGCAAGAGTATCTCCGGCAGCGTGGTGCGTCGCTGTTTGCGGAGCTTGCAAGTGACCGCGCATCGAGTTTCAGCCGCGCAAGCAGGAGCGGCGCAGCCCAAGGTCTGACCTCCTCCGAAGACCGCAGGCGTCTTTTTAAAGTGCGTAGTGGGCTGCTGCAGAGTAGCGCCTCTCTCAACGAGGTGTATAGTGAGGTTTTAGAACGAGGCAAAGAGAAAATGGAAGTGGAGGAAAACCCCCGCAACTCATTTTTGCCTCCCTTTGTCACATCTGGCTCTACCGCCAACTTTGGTGAGTTCTCTGAGAGTTTTGGCGATGATATGGAGGAAGATCTTGGTCGGGTTTTCAGAGAGGATGACAATAGAAAATCCGTTGACTTTTTCGGAGAAGAAGACAAAGGCGTGCTTGATGAGGCCGTGGTTAGTAGTAAAAAAAACCGCGAGCTGAATATGGTTTCTGATGATAGGGATATCCGTCGTCTGTACTGGGATTTCAGTGAAAGCAAGGTAAATGTAGCCGAAGTGAGCGACAAAGAAGATAAGAAAGTTGATAGAAATTCGAGTTGCAAATCTGAAGAGTTTTTAACTGTTTCTAGACACTCAAAGGGTGTTTCTAGCAGGTCTAATGCTCCTTCTGGTGATCTCATAATAAATCACTCTGAGTCGGGGTCTGAACAGTTCCACGACTCAAAGGCCCATCTGGTGCACTCGGAGGCCTCCAGACTCCGCTCGGAGTATCCTCCCCAAATCAACCAGTTCACTGACTTTACAGAGTTCAATCTGTCGGTCCAGGATCGGCTTCTAGCGTTGGAGTTAGACGATAATGACGTTGCTCATTCGTTTCACTCGCCTACGGAATTGAATTCGCCCATAGCACCCTCGTTTCCTCCCCTCGATGCGACTCCCTCCTCCCCCTTACCCCCTTCTAGCCCCCCTACATCTCGCTACACAGACAGAGCACCGCCTCCTCTAGTATTTCCTCGTGAAGTCACAGAGAGCAGAAACCCATACACGCTGCCCCCGTGCGATACACGTGATCCGCCTCTGCGGGCGCCCCTCCGGCTTCCGTTTACGCTGCAGCCCGGACTGCCGCTGGAGAGTGTGTTCAGGCGCCGGCGCAATCTCCTTCTGCGCTTCCGCAGACGTGAGGAGGAGCCCGCTTCGCCGGTGCAACCGTCGACCTCGGAAGACCTGAATTTCGCGCATCAGGCACGTGTTTTGCTGCGTCTTCTTGAGCAGCTGGCGATCCTGACGTTGCGTAATCTTCTTGGCGATGCTGAGGCTGGGGAACGCATCGATAACGCTCTGAGAACGGCGTCCATGAGAGAAGGCATCTCAGAAGGAGGCTTTGAAAACGGTCTGGATCTGACTTTTGCAGAGTTCACTGCTGGTCTCCAAGGTGGATTACTAGCAAATGAGCTTGCACACAGCGTCCGTCTGCGAATGGCTAGAGACCGGCCTGGGTATGAGCCTACTGCTGCTGATTTGAGACTGCAACAGATGCTGTTCTTTAGAGCGTTTAGATTTGCTCCCAGAAGACCGCAGTATGCAAGTGGAGCAGAGACGGAAGAGGAGCAGGTGCCGGTGTTAATTTTGGGTGTTCGCCTGGGATTGCCTGAAGAGGAGCACGGAGGATCAAGCAATAGTACTGGAAGCAGTACTGATACTGTGGGAGGGACCAACTCTTCTAATGGTGATGCGACTGCTAGCACTGGCACTGGCACTGCTAGTGCTACCAGTGGTGCAAACAGTAATAATAACAGCAATACCGGAAGCAGGGTTACTAGTACCAGCAGCGCTGGTTCAGGGGTTGGGTCTGTACTTGGAGCTAATGCGGCGGCTGCGTCTAGCACTGGCGCTGGCGAGCATCTGTTTTTCCGCAACAGAAACCATAGACTGCGTTTCCGGCTTGAAAACCTGAGAAACCCGCGTCGTCTCGAAGAGATTGCGCGCACTTACGGCGAACGTGCACGTGCACATCAGGGTCAGCGCCTGTGGGTTATCTTTGTGATGGGGCACCTGTTCCCGACAGATCACGCTGTTCTCTCAGCGCCAACCATTCTCTCAGACAATCCGACGTACGATGATCTTCTTGCGCTCCAGGCGATGCTTGGGCGCGTCAAGCCAATTGTTGCAACGCTGGAGGATATTCAGAGATCGGGGGGTTTGTTGAGAGTGATTGTGGACGATGAGAAGGGGGTGAGAAGCTCTGAAGGCAGCAAAGGGTTGAAGGAGGCCGGGGAGGAGGACCTGGAGAGTGACTACGAGAGCGGGGACGAGGGCGAGGGCGACGGCGAAGAGGTGGAGAATGTACGCGTCGTGAGCGATGACCAGTGTTTGGTGTGCTTAGCCGAGTATGAGGAGGGGGATGTGTGCCGCCGGTTGAGGGGGTGCGGACACTTTTTTCATAGAGAGTGTATCGATGAGTGGTTGGAAACTGGGCGGAATCTGTGTCCGTTGTGTAGAAAGAAAGGGGTGGCTGTGAAGAGGGGGGGGAGTTCGTTAATGATATAATGATATAGTCGAGCGAAGCGAGATCATATTATCGTCTAAATTATATTGAGCCAAGCGCGATCATAAAGAATGATTTATCATCGTCTGAAGTGCCACAGGAGGGAAAAAAGATGGCATTACAGTGGATATGTTCTTTTGAGTATATCTATATTGTCCCTCTGATGCAGTTACTGCTGATAAGTGCTCGTCTGTTTTGTGATACCCAAGGAAACCGCAACAGACTTCTGACATAAATACAGATCTACAATATAACAAGATAACTTATCTGATATCTTTTCTCATCTAAGATTGTGTTAGATTTTTTGACAAACGAACGGTGAGAAATGGTAGAACCCCCTCAAATTCTTCTCTTCCCCTAATACTAATATTTATCGAATCAGCCGGTTCACGTACTTTATGTGGTCGGCAATGGCATGCCTGTCTTATAGCATCAAAAGTTAGCTAATTCATGTAATATAACTAATCTGTAGATTGATACTGATTAGCAATTTAAAGTTGAGTAGGGTTACAAAAAGGAAGCTGGTAGGCTTTTTAGCTTGTCCGGGTTAACGCTAGTTTGAGTAGTTGAAATGTGTGCTATTTTGTCTTTACATAGCTGATCTCATTTGGTGATGAAAAGTAGGGTGTGTGCTTTCAATACTTAACTTACCGTATAATCTCACAACAACTTATAACGTAACATTAACCACTCGATGGCCAGAAGAATTGAATCAAACCAGGTTTGAAAAAAGACAAACAAAACTATTTAACAAACTCAATAGCACTCTTTTCAGTGTATTCCACCTGTGCAATTCCAATCTTATCATCTTCCAAGTTGTAGTAAGCATAAGCCGATCTCAAGAAGGCGTCTCCCAAGATGTAGTAGTCCTGAACGCTCCCCATTATCCCTGCCACGCACATGTTCATAAATGGCTTCGAAGCTGGTCCTAAAGGTTTGAACATAAGGTCTTTGGCTGGCACCTTGACGATGGTCTCACCAAAGTTGAACTCGATATCTGGAACATTAGGAGTGCACAGAGCCACGTACATGTCCAAAAGCGGAATGTGGTATGCGTTCAACTTCTTAGCTACAACTTCAGAAATTTCTCGAGGCATCATAATAAGGCTGGTGCCAGAGTCCAAGAGAGCGGGATACTCTCTCTCGGTTAGGATTTCCCCACTTTGGGAAATACTTTGCAAAGGCACGAAGAAAGCAACCGGGTCATCAACCTGTGTTCCCAGGTCGTCAATACGAACAACATCCATCATCTGCATTTTTCCCAGATACTTGGCATGATCAATAGCACCGAAAAGGATGGATCCAGAGTCAGCCTCAATGGAGTTGAGGTACAAAGAGTACGCAGCCTTGTTGATCTTCCCCTGATCCTTAAGAGCCCAAGGAAAGTTCAAGTATGGTTGTCCATGGCGAAGTACGACATCAGCTTCATTGGCCATGTAGCCAACTCCCAAAAGACCGCCCTGGTGAACAGTGGTCTCAGTAGCATATCCGAACCGAACGTTGGTCAAGTCCACGCCTCCTACAGACACTTTGTCGGTAGCCCAGTAACCAGAGGCTGTGGATCCATCTCCATACATGGTGTCGAACCCATCTGCAACTTTTTTGAAAGAGGTGGAGTTTGTACCAGAGTACGGAGTACCTGGGTAGCCAGACCCTGGTGCAGGGAGCCACATATCCGAGGAGCCAGTGTCTACATCTACAACAATTTTCTGTCCAGGAGTTCCAATAGAGAGTTCAGCAAGGTAGTACGAGTACTGGTTTTGCAAGGTAATGTCAATTGCACCAGGCTTATTAGAAGCGATACCCGTGCGCCCTGAGCTGGGAACGCTAGAGCGGTGGACTTTAAACTCCATAGTAATAGGAGACTGAGCCGCAGCAAGTGCAGAGAGAAAGAGGCAAGAAAGGAAATTCATGGCTTTGCTTTGAAGATTTTGAAGATGTTAAGCCTCATTTATATCATGTATAATATTCCTGGTGCGCAGTTTATAGCGCATGGCTTTCATCAGTGGATGCGTCGTGTACGATATCCGCATGGATACTAATTTGGATTGTACGATAGCTCACCTAGATTGGGGGTGAGATTACAGGATAGATCAGTATGTCGGAAAGTTGTAAAACGAGGGATTTTTCAATGATCATTACTAAATGGTGTACCTACTACATCTAAGATTTTGGATAATGGTCGAAACACGTTGAATCTTTTAGTGATATATGCTCAATTTTGCAGGTTTCTTGTCCAAATGCGCATATTGGATGCCTCTGTTCCTCACAAGCGGATCGGTGTGTTTTAGTGAAAGGGAATGTATGGTGCATAAGCTGAGTCTTAGCCATTTATAGAAGCTATTCTGAGAATATATTATATACCGTATACAAGCAACGAGTATTGTTACGTGGAATTCTACTTCAAAAGATTTAAAAGTTCGTACAGTTGGTTAAATTGCGCAGTCAACGCGAAGTGGGGGTGACCATGCAGATATTCAGTGTGCACTTCTCACCTGTGCCTCGAATCAAGATGAGCGAGCCGTAAATATAACTAGATCATCTCATTTATTGGCCGCTTGTTTATTTGGGGCTGTTCTCATCAGATCGGAATTTCAACAGAGAATCCAACTCTTGTAAAAACCTCAAGCCACTACGTTCTAACGTCAAACGCTTGAGATGATTATCTGGTAATAGAAAAACGAAAGGCATTGACTATTCAAACCCTTAGACGTTTTTAATGGTCTTCACAACGGGCGTCAAATGAATTTCTGTGTGGTATCAAATTTCACTTAAAAACTATTGAGAAACCCAGCCAGAAAAATAATACCATATATTGCGAATAGAAATAGGCTCATTGGCTTTCAGTTAGCCTTGAATGATTGATACGTGGACTTGAGGAGCTGCCACGTTCTGGTGACTCCTCATGTGATTGTACCAGACTCATATATCATCGAAAACAGTAACTCAAGCAGCCGAGGAGCTTTAGGAGTACATTCCTACATACAGTTATGTAGTAAAAAACCTCTCAAAGAATTCCAAACATGATTGTTGTGAACACTTACTGACCTCATCTCTGCGTGCGCTTAGATAACATTGTGGCAATAATCTTGAAGTGTGAGAGAACCTCTTGACATCAACCTACACACAAGATGGTAAGCTTACAAATGAATCTTCCTCTTAGGTTGCCTTATCCAATTAGACAGAGCTTGGGTCCTGGTTGTTACCTGAGAGGCACGTTGATAAAGTGAAAGAGGCAGAACGAATAGTTGATTGTGGAGTATGATAATACAAACCAGATTATAGGAACAAGAAGTCATAAGGTGACCCCGTTAAAGCCTAACTTTACTAACCGGTTCTCCTTTGGTTACCACAACATCCCCCAAATCTTCGAGGACTACTTCCGATGCTACCCCATCGCGATGATGCCGGACAATATTCGCAAAGACGATGCCAACTTTGGCGGCAAAATCTTTCTCCCAGTCCTGGCTCTTAATAAACTTACAAGAATGCAGATATCTTACCCCATGCTCTTCCAACTTACCAACGAGAACAATGGAAAACTCACACACTCTGGTGTATTGGAGTTTGTGGCTGAAGAAGGAAGAGCTTACATGCCACACTGGATGATGAAGACGTTACAGTTAGACCCAGGTGATTTGGTTAAGATCAACAGTTGTGATCTTCCAAAAGGTAAATTTGTCAAGATTGAGCCTCAAAGTGTCAATTTCTTAGACATTTCTGACCCCAAGGCGGTTTTAGAAAACGTTTTGCGTAAATTCACAACCCTTACTGTAAATGACATCATCGAGATCTCGTATAACGATACAAATTACGAGATCAAAATCTTAGAAGCAAAACCAGAAGTGATCAACGCTGGTGTATGTGTAATTGAAACCGATTTGGAGACAGATTTTGCTCCACCAGTTGGGTATGTAGAACCAACGTATACACCAAAACCGGTGAACAAAAAAATATCAAACTATGGGCAAATGGCCTCTAATATTGGATACGCAGATTTGGTCGCGAAGAAGGAGGACGGGGGTGCTTTTAGAGGGGATGGTCTGCGATTGTCGGGGAAAATTGTAGAGAAGAAGGAAGAAGAAAAGAAAAAGATTGACGTAGATAAGCTTTCATTGGATGGACCAATCCAACCGTTGCGGCTACCTGACAATCAGCTTTTTTTTGGGTTTCCATTGACCCCACCACCAGAGAGTGAAGAAAAGGAAGGGGAAGAAAAGGAGGAGGAAAAGAAGTTTGAGGGGGAGGGTGTGAGTTTGAGAGATGCTTCGAAAAAGAGAAAGAATACCAAGGGTCACCCAAAGCATAAGGCCAAAGTTAGAAGTCCCGGAAGTTCGGCTGCAGAGCCCATGGAGATTGATTGACTTTATGGGCGAAGCGAGAAAATGAAAGAATGATAGCCAATGGGAGCGAGATTATCTAGGCTGACTACATTCGTTCAATAGTTTTACACTTTGATTAGGTTAACATGCTACTCTATGTTCATTGACGCATGCTTGTAAGCTGAAAGATAATTTGTAGCCAAGAAAATCATTTGTAAAGGGCCATTCAATCAACAGAATAGTTAAACTATCAGCACTTGTCATATCTACGAGAAGTATCACCAGTGCCAATCAGCAACAAAACTTGATGAAATTGAGGCTCCTTGGAGATAAGTAAATGGGGTTGGTGTTGAGTAGTCTTAAAATGCAAAGTATTTGTTCTTGGTCTCAAAATAATGGCAATGGTTTGGGTCCTTAAGTGCTGATAATGAGGTTAAGGTGAGTAGGCCCGAATTAGTCAAAAATATGATCAAAAAACAGGTATGTATGTCAAACCATATTGTTTTATAGCCGTGTGATTTTGAGTGGTTATCAACCAAAACAATCATCTATGTATATACCATGATACATTACTATACTTTTGAAATAAAAAGATTAAACAGAAAAGACTACACAAAATCCCAAGAATAGAAATGAATATTTTCTTTCCATTGAACTGCTGATCACAGTTCAACAATAGCTAGTGTTGACTTTAACTACAAAGTCTTACCACTGACAACCTCCTTTCCAGTCTTCTTAATGGTGGCCAATACGTCATCATAAGACAACTTAGACTCTGTGGTCACATCCACAAGCTGAGTCTTCAAGTCAGCGTTCACATTCTTGACCCCATCGAGCTTCCCAAGAGCACGGGTAACGGCCCCCGAGCACCCTCCGCATGACATCTTCACGTTAAATTGGTATTTGGCTTCGGACATGCTTATTTGGCTTTGCTGATTTTTTAGATAAATGATACAGGAACTGGGTGTATTTATAAGCATGGCACGTGAGAAGGTGTCAAAGTACGGTAACAAGCAAATGTATCCTGAAAAAGCTTATATTGCATACTGCCAACTTATAGATATTGTTATCGCTGACTTGCTTATTTACTTCTTTTGTTAAATTTGTCAGATCAAACCGTGTATAAATGTGCTCATCGGAAAGAGTTAATGCTAACTGCACGCAGAATTTTCAGTGAACCCCATGATTCAAGACTGACGATATTTTACTACTATATTGATATATAGTATTCCAATCATGGACTTTGACAATCTTCTCTCATTAGAAGAAGAGTTTTATCAAGAAGGCTACGAAGAGGGCAAGAACGAGGCTCTCAATGAAACAGAACAGGCAGGAAAATTACTTGGTATTCAGACTGGGTACCAACGCTTGATTCTTATAGGAATAGTAGAAGCATATCTCAAGATGGCGGAGAAGACGAGAGGTAAGCTCGAATTGCCCGAGTTGGAGGAGCTCTTGGGGAATGATGATGCAAGTATAGAAAATTTGGAGAGAGTTGTGAAAAAAGCACGAAATTGGATCCAAATGAACAGCTTCAAGGGATCAACTCCAAAATTGAATAGTGTGGATCGGATGGTGAAGGGGGTGGTGGGAGAGGAGCAAGGTAAGAGTGATGATTGGTGATTTATGGAATGAATTCGTTAGCTTCATAGATTGTTGATGGTATTTTTATGAGATATGATACATATAGACTTTCTAATTGTAAGCGTTTAAACAAGATGTTTTTCTGTACTTTGATGATCGAAACTACTCCTATAAAGCTTAAACCAACCTAGAGCTTCGAGCGAATAAGGAGAGGAGGTTGCAAGTCTTAAACAACGGCTGAGTAACTTTGTGTTTTGCCGCTTTTACAACTTAGCGCGAGATGTAGCCAATTATTAGTTCAACAGGCAATCCCTATTGTACAGCGAAGGACATACGCTCAAAACAAAGCATTCAATCTTTTTTTTGCAAGCATCTGACTGCCTATAGCCAGGAATATGCTCATCCTATTAAAACTAGTATTTCTAAGTAATTTATCTCTAAATACACCCCAAATACCTTCAAGTCTAAATGTTTTCCTATCAATTCCTTCTTATAAAAGCCAGAAAATCACCGCACAAGTTTACTTTCCCCTCTCTCATATTATACAAGTACAGGCCTAACCCTCCCCTCATAGCCAAATGCAGGATCCCTCCTTCGGCCCCCCTTGCTGATCTTGGCAGCCCCATTTCTGCCCCCGAAACAAAATCATAGAGCTTTGTGTTTTCCTTGTCTCCATAAATAATGGCTACAACACTCTTGCACACAGCCAAGTCAACTACAGCCCAGTCAGACTCGCCAAAAACACGTATACACGCTAAACTATCTGTGTCCCATACAGATACAACCCCCTCATCCCCGCCAGCTAATATGTAACCCGGAACCCAGGTCACGCATCTCACAGCTTCTACTGACGCTTTGAGACTGTATACCTCATACACAGTGTTATCGGGTGCATCCACTTTATACATGATTACATCACCGGTATCACATCCTACACAGAACAAATCTTCGGCCCCCCATGATATCTGATACGCAGGATCAGGGTGAGGAATTTTCACAACGTCTGTGGGCATACGAACCACTACACTCAGCTCCCCTTTGTGCTCTAAAACTAACGCTAAATACGTACCTGTGGGCGAGTATGCACCTTGAATCACGTTTCCTTCTATTGGTATCGTTTCTACTAGTTTGTTGTCATTGTAGATCTCAACTTTGCCGTTACCACAGCAAGCCAAGGTCTCGTCCGCGGGATTGAAACAAAGCAGGTTTACACATGGCGTATTTATCTGAAAGCGCTGGAGTTTGTGGTACATGATCACCAGCCCTGGCCGAGCCACCGCAAAATGGTTGCCTTTGGGCGACCAACAGATGTCGGTCACCTCGGTCAGATTGAAATCTGGAAGAAACTGTGTTTTCTGCGGAAGAGACAAGTGAGGCATCTTTTTATATTTGCCTTATGTTTCGGTCTATTTTGATTTTTAAGAAATCGGGTATTTAGGTGTATGTGTGAACGTTGTGGGGTAAATGTTCACGTTTTGTGGAATTTTCGTAGGTCTTTTGGAGAGAGTATTTATTTATGCTCTTTTGTGAGTTTCCTGAAAAATTGGCTCGATCAAACCGGGATTTGAGGATTTTGAACAACCTTTAGGTGGTCTTAGAGATTGACTGCTGTGAAAAATATTATGTAAGCGCAAAACCAAATTATTTGACACTTTCGCTCCCCCATAAACAAATACCAAAATTAGAATTTTCATCTTAAAAAATAAGTCTAATACACGATATAAATAAACAAAACAACAATACACAAGAATTTGAAAAAGATCATCTTTCGCTCATAAATAGTTTTTTTATTGAGCTTCAAGCGATCACATCTCAGGTTATATTCACGTGGCGTCACGTGCCATATTTGTTTACACATAATTGATCAAATCTACAACGCCAAACAATCAACCCCACATTCCTTGAACCAATTCTCAAGAAATTGTTAAAATTTAACAATGTCATTTTGGGTGCCCGACGAAAAACAGGTTTTTGTACGGGCAGAGCTCATTGAAGAAGCTGGAGATACTTTAAAATTGCGTACTGAAAAAGGAGATGAAGTTAGTATCCCCAAGAAAAATGCAGAACCCACCAATCCCTCTAAATTCGACGAGGCCAATGATATGGCTGCTCTTACACATTTGAATGAGCCTCTGGTGTTATGGCACCTTCAGCAGCGGTACATGGAGGACGTCATCTACACCTATCTGGGTCTTTTCTTGGTCGCTGTGAACCCATACACTCGGCTCCCTCTATATGACCTGCACCACTTGCAGCTCTATAATGGAGGTGACGTTGAGAGCTTGCCCCCGCATATTTTTGCGGTGGCGGAGAAGGCGTATCGGAGTATGTTGAGGGGGGGGGACCAGTCTGTGTTGGTGACTGGCGAGAGTGGAGCTGGTAAGACTGAGAATACCAAGAAGATAATCCAGTACTTGGCTGGTGCATCTGCAGCTGCTGCGCCTAGTTCAGGTGGTGCATCTAGGATGACTGCAGGGAAGTCATCTATAGATGCTGTTATTTCTGGTGCACCAGAAGGTGCAGATGCCTCCTTCGAAGACAAAATTCTTCAGGCTAATCCAATCCTTGAATCCTTTGGTAACGCACAAACTGCAAGGAACAATAATTCCCTGCGTTTTGGTAAATTCATCCGTATTGGATTCTCGAAAGGGGTTCTCTCTGGGGCTCAAATAGATTGGTATCTTCTTGAGAAGTCACGAGTGGTGCTGCATGATGCTGCGGAACGTAATTACCACGTCTTCTACCAGCTCTTGGCAGGTCTTTCTGCAGATGCGCGTCTGCGAATGCATCTTCAAGGTGGAGTAAGTGCATTCAAGTATCTCGCAGGTAATGCCACCATCGCAGGTGTGGATGATAAAGCTGAATACGCAAGTCTTGTTGAAGCAATGTCTGTTGTTGGCTTTGATGCTGAGGCTGTGGACGACGTGTTCAAAACTTTGGCTGTGATCTTACACATGGGTAATATCCGTTTTACTGCAATTTCTGTTGACAGAGCTCGTATGCAGGAACGTGCATCGCTCGAGCACCTAGCACAGCTCGCAGGAATCGATGCACGTGCTCTTGAAGACGCCCTTCTTCTGCCTCAAGTTCGTGCAGGAAAAGAGATGGTCACCCAGCACAAAAACGCTGACCAGGCCAAGTTTGCCCTTGATGCTTTGGCCAAAGCTCTCTATGAGAAAACTTTTGCCCACCTTGTGGAGCGCATAAATTTACTGCTCGACCTGCAGACAGCTGCAGGCTCATTTGTGGGCGTGCTCGATATTGCAGGGTTTGAGATCTTCAAGAAAAACTCGTTCGAACAACTCTGTATAAATTACACAAATGAACGTCTTCAGCAGTTTTTCAACCACCACATGTTCGTCTTGGAGCAAAATGAATATGTGAAGGAGAATATCCGCTGGCAGTTTGTGGACTATGGCCAAGATCTACAAGCCACGATTGATCTTATCGACAGAAACTCTCCAGTGGGTGTTTTTGCTGCCCTCAATGAAGAGTGCATCGTTCCTAGATCTCTGGATAAGTCTTTTGTGGCCAAGTTATCCAGCGCTATGAAGAAAGACAAGCTGCCTAAATACGTGCAGCTGCGCTACGAGAACCGCTTCACAATCAAACACTATGCTGGGGACGTGGACTACGATGCAGACGGCTGGTTGGACAAGAACCGTGATCCTCTTAACCAGAGCGCTGTTGCACTCTTTAGAGAAGCAAAAAATGCCCACATCTCCCAGCTTTTCGAGGCGCCCCAGAAAAGCAACTTGCGCAGAACGGTGGCGCAGCGTCACAAGGCCCAATTGGGCAGTCTTATGGCGCAGTTAGACAGCACAGAACCGCATTTTGTGAGATGCATTTTGCCCAATGCTCGCAAATCTCCCCACAGTCTCGAAAAAAAGTTGGTTCTCGACCAGCTTCGGTGCAATGGTGTTCTTGAAGGCATCCGGATTGCTCGGGCGGGTTATCCTAACAGAATTCCCTTTAACGAGTTTTATGCACGCTATGCTATACTCGCCCCAAACCCGGGTAACTCGCCAAAACACGGCTCTGAGTTGGTTCTCGCAAGCGCTGATCTTTCTGAGGACGTGTATAAAGTAGGTAAAACCAAGGTGTTCTTTAAAAATGGGATTCTTGGTGTTTTGGAGCACAAAAGAGAAGCCATCTTAAACGCTCGTTTCTCTGCGTTCCAGGCTTTCTGCCGCGCCAAGATCACGAGAAAACGTTGTGAGCGCGCTCTTAAGTGCACACAGGCCGCGACGCTTATCAAGCGCAACTTGGAGGTGTACTCTGCGCTTAAACGCAATGAGTGGTACGCTTTAGCTCGCAGGGTGCGCCCTCTTTTGGCGTCCCAAAGCACAAAAAAACACAATGAAGAGTCTGCAAAGTTCAAGGAGGAAGCTGCGCGTTTGGAGGCACAAATTGCATCTCTTGAGCTCGAGAAGAAAGAGCTCCAAAATAAGTGTACGCAATGGGAGAAAAAGACTGCTTCTGAGCGCGCTCTTTTGGCCCTGAAAGACGCTGCGCTTGTTGACGTCACGGCCAACGCTTTGGCTCTCGAAAAGCGTATTGTCGATGAAGAGCGCGCAGTTGAGCGCTTAAGCGCTCAGATTTCCCATCTTAATACAGAGAAAAGTGCGCTTCAGAAAAAGCTAGCCGACTTGGAAGCGCAACTTGAGGAACACACGAAGCGCTCAAGCCAATTGGAGGACCAGAAGCGTGTTTTGGCGGAGGAAAAAGGGCGTCTCCAGAAAGAGCTTGCCAAGACAAAATCAGAGCTGGAGAAAGCGTTGCGTGATAGCACAGCGCAGCGTGAGATGCAGGTGAAGAGCGCGCAGACTGCGCTTGCACGCGAGGTGAAAAAACTCGAGACCGAAAATAGAGACGTGCGAGCAGAGTTAGTTAAGCTCAAGGAGTCCGCAACAAAGTTGGAGCTTGCAAGAGGGACTAAGACACGCGATCTTGATTCTGCTAGCCGTAGTGTGGCGCGCCATAAAGAAGAGTTGGCTGGTATGACTCTGCAAGTTTCTAACATGCGGGCGGAGTGCGAGAAAATGAAGGCGGAGCGTGAGAAAGCAGAGCGTGACTTGAAAGCGGTGCGCGCTGAGATGGAGCGTGTGGAGGCGCGGTGCAAGAAGTTGGAGGCGGATGCAACGGAGGCAAAGAGTTTGTTGAAGTTGAAAATCGAAGACGACATTAAATTCGATAGGGGGAGACAAAAGTATGACAACGAGATGGTCGAGTTGAAGCATGCGAAAAGAGAGGTTGAGAGAGAGTTGGAGGGGGTCAAGAAGGAGTTGGAGGGGGCGAGGGAAAAGGGTGTAGGGGGTGTAAGGGGGGTTGGAAATGTTTATTCTGATAAAAGTGATGTTAAAGAAGATCTAGAAGGGAAGGGGAGCCCTAATGGAAGCAAAGAGATCACCAATCAGTACAACGCGATACGCTTCCAACTCAACGAGAAAAGCGCTTTACTTGCCCACGAAACACAAGAAAAGGAGCGCCTTTCTCAGGAAGTAAAAATGCTTCAAACGCGTTTGGCATCCGAGTCTTTTGATAATCAAAAATTGGGAGCCCAATTACGTAAGATGAAGCGAGGAAGCCGATTTGTTCAGGAAACGAGCTTTTCTAATGATTTCTTGAATTCCGGAGAAGAAAGTTTTGGGGGGGAAAATGAGCGTTTGACTCGAGAATTGGCTGAGGTACGTGAAGAATTGGAAAATGAAAAGCGGCTGAGTCAGCAGCTGGAAGAGCTAGTGGTTGGTTTACAACGGCAATTAAGAGCAGCCAGAAATGGCGTTAATGGATTCAGAAAAGATGAGGATTTCCACGATATTTACAAAACCAAGTACGAAGCTGCAGACGCGAGAGCACGCAATTTGGAGCGCCAGGTACGGGAAATGAAACGCTCAGTTCCGCTCAAAGAAAGCACGAACGTTGTTTTGGCGAAGGATGAATCGATGATGCTGGACCTGAGCCGGGTAATCCTCCAGGAGGAGTTGGCTACCGGTAGATTGCGGCTAGAAAACGCACAAAGGACTTTGGACGAGCTCCAAAAGCTGGTTTCCATGTATAAAGAGCGCAGTGAAGAGTATTTCAGTCGATTAGAAGAGGCGGAACAGGCGGTAAGAGCCTCAAAGAGGGGAGAAAAGAAGGCCAAAATTGAATTGGAGGGGGCTATGGAACAGTTGAAGGAGCTTAAGAGGGGAGAGAGGGTGCATGAGGCGAGCGTGGCCAAGATGAAATTGAAAATCAACCAGTTGGAAGCCAAGGTCCAGAATAAGGAGCTGGAAGTGAAGAAGTTACGCAATACTCAACAGGCGTTAACGGAGGAGTTGGAACACTACCGCTTCAAGTTGGTCACAGAGAAGCCATCTGAGGCGCAAGATCTCCAGCGCAGACTCAAGGAAAAGTTGGTAGTGGAGACGCAGTTAAAGAAAGAGATCCAGGTTCTGCGGGTTCGTCATGAAGCCGAGGTTTCCGAGCTCGAGGAAGCGAGTTTGCGGCTTGAAAAGCGGGTAAAGGAGATGGAACGGGAGGTTGAAAAAGGCAGAAGAGAGCGCAAAAAGGCTGCTGTTTTGCAGGCGCAGGTTGCGGCGCTCCAGGAGAGTGTTGGTAGATTGACGCAAGAAAAAGAGTTGATTGAGGGAGAGAAGCGCGCCTTGGAGGGAGGCGTCTCTGAAGATTTGGTGGTGGAGCAGCAGAGGGCGGAGATTGAGCGGATGAGGGGGTTAGTGGAGGGGGCGTTGGAGGGGGAGCGCCGTGCCAAGCGGGAGTTGGTTGAAGAGAGGGAGACTGTTTTGGAGGTTGTGGAGGAGAATAGGGGGTTGGAAGGCTTAGTAAGGGAGATGCAGGGGGGGATGAAGAAAGGGGGCGACGAGTTTTACATTAAGCGGATAGCGGAGTTAGAGGCGCTGTTGGAGGAGGGAGAGGCGCGGGAGAAGGCGTTGACGGTGATGGAGCGGTTGGTGAAGGATTTGCAGGCGCGGTTGGAGGGGGTGGAGCGGGAGCGGGAGGGGGTGGAGAAGGAGATGGAGGGGGTGGAAGGGGAGAATGCAAGATTGAGGGGGGTGGTGGAGGAGTTGGAGGGGAAGGTTGAGGGGGCAAGCTTGGGGTTGCGGAGGGTGAAGAGAGAGTTGGAGGAGGAGAGGGAGGGGCGTATGAGGGGGGAGTTGGAGGGTGCGAGGTGGGGGAGACTTCTCAAGAGAAAGTAACTCGAGTAAAGTGAGAGTTGGGAGTCACTTAATTCTTGGGTGATTGTGTTGTTTATACTTTTTCATTCATATATATTACAATCATTATTCAGTTCGTTAGCATTGTAGTTCTTATATTTTTCATATAAAGAGCACTCATTGTGAGAGTGCCTTCATGTTCTTTTTGAGATTTTGGAATACCTCTTTATCATGTTTTCTTTGCGCTTCGTAAGAACTAGGGTGGCCGCTATATTGAGATTAACTTTTGTAACATATCAACATGTGGACAAAAGTGCCAAAAAGCAGACTTAAGATCTCAAATGGTTATTAAATAGCTTGTTTATAAATTATGTTAGATAATATCTTAGCTTTGAGCTTGATTTAAGATCTTGAATCCACGAAAAAAAAAGTAAAATAAAAATAAAAAGTCGGTCTAGCGATTTTGTATAAATCGGTTTGCTTAGAATTTCCTATCATTTGTCTTTACCAAAAAGTTTAGGATAGCATATTTTTGGGTTGTTGCTTTCTGGATTCACGAAATTAAATGAGCTTCTATTCACAATTACAGCAAGTGAAGACATATCTGAAAAGAACGCTTCTTACTTTTACTCATGCTATCAGTCAGCACTTTACATAGTTAATTCGGTTCGTGATGGTTTTAGAGAAGTAAGGGATGATGTTTCTTTAACACTACGCCCCAAAAGTATCAAGAGCGCACATGAAAAACAGCATGTGTTGGATATAACGAGTCTCAATCAATCCCCTGCTTGGGAGTGTATACATTATGACCGGAAATTCTTTATAGAAGGCTGAATATGGTGATATGTTCCGTACTATGCAATTACAGTTACAAGTGACAGTGATAAATGATAAATGACATACGGTTAACAAATCGCTTTACCACAGAAAGTGCGACTCATATAACTTCCATCGGTCAAAGAGGCTACACAATCGGAAAAGGGTACTTTTTCTGATTACTGAAAAGTGTCTGACATTAAGATCAATTTCAATATCTTTGAGGCTATAGCTTATGTGAAGTAACGAGGTATGCGTTACTCATAACTCATTTTTAAGTTGTGGGTTTTTGACTAGAATCGTTTCCACTGGTTGAAATAGTTATCTTTGGCTGGTGCGATGATACGAAACTCTCTAAACTCGTTGGAGCTTGCTTACCATGTATATAGCTCTTCGCTTGAATAGCGAAAACCATGAACACCACGATATTCATAATACTAACTTACAATAACGGATAACCGAAACTCGGAAACCATTAACATCACGACAATCGCTACTGTAGTTGTAACATATAGTTTTAACACTCATTTAAACAATAACTTCGAACAGCTCGAAAACTATAAGAACTATAAGACTATAATAACTCATTCTCTCGCTATCAGAGTTATAGATCGTCACAGTTACACTTGAGCCTTGTTATCCCTCACAGCATCTGAGTAACTAGGAATGTCCCCTCTGCTACCGCTCCCTCCAGCACCACCCGCTACACCTCCAGCACCGCTACCCCCTACAAGCCCCCCCGGCCCATCCCCAACAGGGGTCATGACTGGACTTGGTTCCTCGTTAAACTGCAAACGGTCTAAGTAGCCGGTGTCTCTTCCTGTGACGTCAGAATGGTGATATATAAAGTACCAGGCGTGACCAATCGCAATCACGTGGCCCAAGCCATGGAAAACAATTGGGAAGAAGAGAACAAGATTAATCCAAAAATGGACGTCCCGAACATCGTTCCCATTTCGGAAATAAATGGTTGCTGGCGCTAAGAAGAGCGCAAGAAGGTAGAATGGCATGTCATCATTGTTGAGGGGCGATGGCATTTTATGGGATATCACTTTATAAAACACTTGAGAAACTTTGGAAAAAGTTGGTTTTATTCTTCAATATTTCTTCAATACTCTACTGAACACCGTTAAGGAAATCGATGTTATACGTAAATTTCTCGATGCAGCAATTAAGGTTTGGAGCGATGGGGGGATGAGGTGGTAAACTGGGCATTCACTAAACTCAAGCAAGGTAAGATACAGAAAAATAAATTGTTGGATATGTGTGATTTCGAGTTGTAATGAAAGGGATTTTTTCTCATGTGCACTTGTCAAATGGACATAGTTAGCTTTCAACATTGCTTTCTTCATATACAGAGGCCTATATAGCAATGTGATTGTTTCAGTAGAGTCCGCTCAGTCAGAAAGTATGTTTTTGAAGCTTTTGTTTCTTTGATTTCTGTGGAATGAGATAAATGTGATTCTATTTATTGGTTCATTCTAAAATTGTTGTACAAGTATATATAAGCGAGTCTATACCTCTGAGTATCACTTCGGACTATTTGTGAATAGGTGTACCAAGAGAGTGATCTTGTAAAGATATTTCTTATCCCATGAGATTGATATTTGGCTCAATATAGGGCTGAATCAAAAAGCATACTAATCACTGACAAAATGAATGTTTTCAATGAAAGGAAAAGATAAGCGAAGCTCACAGTAGACACTTATCTGTTCACTGTGAAGCAAAAACAATTGTGGGTTGGTTGAATTCAATTGTTAGGATCAACCAAGGATATGGTGGGCTGGGCACTGAATTTGACACCAGCGATGTTCTTAGCCAAACCGACATACAATAAAAATATATATTTCTCCTGAACAAACCGGTCAAACTTTCTCTACCTCTTATCCACTGCTAAATACCAGAAGGGCATGCTTTCAAATGCTTCAACCTGTTACAAAGGACATATATTCTACAGTTTTGAACTGAATATCAATAAAACATATTGACAAAATGTGCGAATAGACCATGCTACTCAAATCATTTCAAGTAACTTCCAGAGTCACTTACTAATAATCCAACTCTGCAATCAACACATACAAAGCAAAAAATGGGGCCAGGACAATAAACACTGGTGCAATCACAGGCAAGAGAATCACAAAGATAATAGAAAAACTCACAATCAACAAGAATTGCAAAAAGAAGTCCATGTCTTCGAAGTCGTCAAGGTCTCTGGTAGCCAAATCAGAGTTATCCTTGAGACTATCTTTGAACTCTTTCAAGTGAGCTACAATTCTGTGAATGTTTTTAGAAACGTATAACGCGTCTCTCTTGAGGTCTTCGTCCACAGAAACCCGGAAATCGTGCATTTTGTGGCGCACACTACTGAACACACTCTTAATCCAGTGCAAAAACCCAAAGTGGTGGTGCGCTAACCCCTCAGATGGGTGCTTGATGGACTCAGGGAGGGAGCTGATCAATGAGCTGATAGCTTCCTTCGCCTTGTGCTCCTCAGTCACGGTGATGTTTTCCAATTTTCTGCCAAAGGCAGCAACGCCGTGCACAACAGCAGCAAGGTCCTTGGCTGAAGCAGTCTTGAGAGTGTGTGCAACTTTCTTAAATTGCTCTTTTTTCTTTTCGTAAACTTCTTTGAGCTTGTGAAGATTCTCCAATGCATGGTGCTTGGAAACGTTCAAGTGGAGGTGCGCCAACTCAGACTCCGGCACACAAGCAAGGTTGATACACCCAGGGGAAACCTGGGGCACGCTATCGTCTGGAGACAATGCTGGAGACATAGCAAGCTTGTCGGAGGTGCTGTAGCCAGCCACAGAGGAGGCGAAAGAAGCCAAAGAAACAATAGTAGTGAGGAGAGACAATCTCATTATTGTGATGGTGGTTATATCGAGGACAGGGCGAGTTTATATACAGTATTTTTGAGCTCTCACATCGTAACTACGCCGCATCTAAGCGGACAGATGTTGAGTGCCTCATAACTTTATATCATTAGATGTTTGACAAAGCCCTTTATCCTATTCTGATAGCTTATGTGTCGGTCATTTCATAGGTCATCTTGAAGACGAAAAACCGCTTTTTTTTGTAGCTACCGAAAACTAATTACACACAATTTTACCTATTACTTCCAGTACAATAGACAGTAAATTGAAATAAAGTTTCCAATCCATCAAACTCAAACAGTAATACAAAACTAAAGTCTGCATGCAGGATGAGAGTCTCCATGTTTTTTGATTATAAGCTATAGGTTTTAGTGAGTGATGTACCCTCACTCAGTCTTACACAAAGTACACCGAATCCCAGAAATATCGAGAATGAAACCATCTCCTTCAGTAAAACGCATCCACTCTTTTCATGGTTTCTAACTATAGAAGCAGACTGATGCTTATCCGATGAATGCGGCTCTGTGCCTTATGAAGCACATGAGCTGCAGGGTCCGGATCCAGCGACATGACATAAATCTATTAATAGTGTTTTGGACAACAAGATGATTCTTAAGAGCTCAATTCATAGTATTACAGAGAATGGGAAGCTCTCGGGTTCTATGTTCAGAGAAGATCAGCATTCCGCCAAGCAATGGCACTGGAATACTTTTGGAGCTTATATAAATAAACTATACTAATCAGTTGCAAGTATTACACCAAACAATTGCAGTGTACTCTGAGTGACAATTTCTAAATTTCTTAAAAACATGTTCAATAATTTCCACCTCTCTATTTACACTGAGGAGTGATCCTACCCACCCACCTTTTGAGAATTTGGTGCTTGAAAATTCGAGGGCCAGGTCCTCCCTCCTCATCGTATAAAAATATTTCCATATTTGGAGAAATTTCTCATTATGGGGGTGTTCCACTTACATGTCTCAAGCCCGAAACTTTGAAGAGTAGAAAGGGTAGTGGAGAATCTTCTTCGATTGTGCAGAGCAGCTTAATTTCTTCTCGTAGGCTGGTATAATGCACTGAGATGAGATCGTGTGCATTGCATTTAGGACTAGCTGATGGAAAAAGTGAGAAATGCAAACGTTTACTATAAAGTAAATGGACATATGGACTGCCAATTTGTCACACTTATAACAGTATATTGACCAGCAACAACTATAGAAGATAAACATATAAGGAAACCATTCATGTTTCATTGAAATGACTCTTAAGCATCCTATCGCTTCAGTATATCGTCATAAATGCTAGTATAGGAAGTACTATAATGGATAAAAGTACCATCTAAATGTATGATAGATATAGAAAATACATAGTATGTATGAGGAGGTATACAAGGAGGCTAGTTTTAGCTATATACCTATTAAAATGTTTGTTGTATTGTATAACATCACTTTTAAAATTGCGCACCAGACTGAGTACGCTGAGCATCATCAATTTCCCATTTCTCAACGCTTGATTTGAGAGAGAGCTAGACATGGAATTGAGGTATCAAGTAGCTACTACTCAAGCAAGTACGCTACCAGTTCTATATTATTGTGTTTATCCTTAGGAGTGCAATTAAACAGCACTAAAAGCCTGAGATACGCTACAAGTAATACAGAAATGTGTTTCAAAATTTGCTGGTATAGATATATAGTGAACACAATCAGTCTCAAATAGAAGTAGACGCTCAACCTCTCACCATGTGACACAACATACTTCCACGATATCTCAGCCTACGGTTCAAAACTCAGAAGAAAACTAATCGTCTAACATAATGACAAAAAAAACTATATACCATAGAAATATCACTTCAAATTCTTTGTGCAAGGACTTATACTGAAGTACTTAACTTTAGCCACTTTGTATACGCTCATCACGTGCGCCTTTAAATATAACCGAAATGGAAATCTCAAATCTGGAAGTAAAACCCATCAAAGCATGCCAAATTCTATCGAATCGGGCTCAGAAAACGGCAGTGATGTCGAACAACCCCAGTCTGGCCAGCCAGAACATATGCAAATTCTTGATCTGAAAACTGGTCAAATTTCTGTGATGGATGATTTCACTCCAGAAACTTATGAAGCAGATATCAAACTTACAGAGGACATACCTTTGGATACAGATTACATAAGCTTGATTCACTTAAAGATCAAGTCTCTCAAAGATTTGAATTTGTCAAGATTCAACAATGTAGAAGAGATTTGTTTACGACAAAATTTACTTACTTCATTTTCTGAATTCAAAAATTACACAAGTATTTTTGAAAAGTTGGAAAAGTTAGATTTATATGATAATAGAATTGATCATATAACTTCTCATGTTGGTGAATTCACTAATCTTAGTAGCTTAGATCTTCTGTTTAATAAGATTAAAAACATAAAGAATCTTGAAAAACTTGTCAAATTAGAAGAGTTATTCTTGATTCAAAACAAGATCAGTGAAATTAAAGGTCTAACAAGTTTGATTAATTTGAAAAATCTTGAACTTGGAGGTAATAGAATCGTTGAAATTTCTCAGGAAATGAAGTCTTTACCTAATTTGGAGAAATTATGGTTGGGTAAAAACAAAATTACTAAATTGAGTAATTTAGAAAATTTGAAGAAACTCAAGGTTCTATCAATTCAATCTAACAGAATTGAAAAAATCGAAGGGTTGGAGAATTTGGTTGAATTAGAAGAATTCTACATTGCTAATAACAGATTGGAGAAAATTGAGGGATTGGATAAAAACCTTAACTTGGAAGTATTTGATATCACTGGGAACAAAATTGTCAAATTGGAAAACCTACTGCATTTGGTGAATTTGACAGATTTATGGGCTAGCAATAATCTATTAGATAGTTTTGAGAATATCGGGGCGGAGTTGAAAAATTGTAAAACGATCGATACTGTTTATTTTGAGAATAATCCAGTCCAGAAAGAGAATGAGACTAGTTATCGTAGAAAGGTGAAAATGTATTTGAATCCAGGTTTGAAGAAGATCGATGCAACTTATACATAATATCTTTGTGAGGAGAGCGAAAGAGAATGTTTTCTATGATTTGATATTACATGCTATTATGCTTTATCGTAGACAATGACGGTTTTCAACGGTAGCTAGGCAGCTCGTAATGGTGAGGTCACTACTTCAAGAGAGTTCCATACATCATATATGTATTTAAGTGCGCAAAGTGTCAACAATCAGTTTGATCGAAAATGTGGCTTCTATGAATTTAAAGAAGTTTGCTAACTAGAACAAATCTGCGGAAGCAGAGAATAAGCAATTTAAGGTTGTAGAACGTGATGCTCTTGGACTGAGGGCCATAAATATCTATACAAAGGAAATGATATGTATTCAAGGATGGGCATCAAAGCAGAAAATACGCTTAAGAGAGGAATACTTTAAAAGATCCTTTTTATCCACCCAGTCCCCTTTCTCTGCCACCCCTCGCCCCCCACTACATTGCGTCCTTCCAAAACCGGAAACAAATTTATTTAATAATTTGACAGCAACGGAGAACTATCAAAAAAGAAGAACAATCAGCACACAAGAACCCACAATTTCTCCACTAATCTGTTGAGAAGGAATATCTGAACAAGCATCTCGAAAATCAAAGCAATTGAATCACAGAGTGTTGAGATATTACAGTAGCAAATGGACTACTCCAAACAACCACGAACGCCACTTCACCCGGCTGCCGACGAGGAGTTTGTTGCTCCAGAACAAGGAGAAGCGCCTAGTATTGTGTTGGATCTAAACCCAGACCTCAGTGATGACGAGGACGGAGTTTCTAGGGCACTCGATGAAAAGCTTCGTGCAGAGGAGCTTGAACAGGCCAAGAAAGAGAAGTTAGCGAAAGATAAGGAAGGCAAAGCGAATGCTATTGAAGTTGATGACGGTGATGAAGACGTTATGGATGTGGACTCTGGTGAAGATAGTATAATTGTAGAAGAACCAAAGAAAGACCATGATAAAAAGAGCACTGAAGAGATTATAGCCTCCAGCTCACTGGAGAGTGACATGTTTGAAGATGTGGCCATACAAAAGAATAAGCGTAGACTAGAGTACGGTAGCGCAGAAGAAATTGACTCTGCTTCTGTAGTGTCATCACCAATACCACAGTTCTCATCTGCAACTCCAGTAACCCAAAGAAAGTTATCCCTGGCTCAATATCTGAAATTAATGGCTTACTTGGATGACGAGCTCATGAAGATCCAGAGATATCACATCCAGTCTTTTCTGGAAAACCCGGAAAATGTGCGGTATCATTCGCTCCTGGATGTGTTAAAAGACTATACCAAAGTGTTGGACTTTCTCTGGTACACTGTAAAATCTGTGAAAAAAGACTTTTTTTTTCAAAGCCAGTACTTGTTGCGAATAGCCGGAGATGTGGTCGATTTTCTCCAAAGTTACCCTGTAGACTCTCACAGCACCATCAAAGATCTCTTGACGTTTTTGGCCAAGCTAGACGGCATATTCACTAGCGTATCTGAAGAGCTAGACGAGACAGAGAAAGTACGTCTCATGTCCATAGCAGAAAGAACGCGTGTAGCAGTAGTGAGTATGGTGGATCTGAAAGGAGGGTTGGGTTATAGAGCGGAGGTAGGGAGTATCTACGAAAAGGCTATAGAGAAGATTCTGGAGAATGATGTTTTTTGAGTGTCGAGGGAGGTCAGTGTATGTTCTTGTATATGTTTTATATGATAGTGATATGTGTTTATATGTGCTTAGGGGTTTAGTAGGGATGTAGCTAAATTATTTCGAAACGAAGAATATTATAGGGGTTTGGAATTGTTCTGAGGAGGGATAAAATTCGCTCTTTGATGGTACTTTTATGGTAGTATGACTAGTATAAGGTTAGTCACAGGACAGAAGAGGCGGTGGTTCGCTGATAGTTATCGGTAGCTTCTGCTAGCATTGTGCGATATACCTGTAGACTGACTATCTACTGATTTGCATGCTTTTTGAAGAAGATTGGAATTGGGATTATAAATCTAGAACATAGAACTATTCTCGCACCTAACTCAGACGTGGTATCATATTCTGTGTGTTGTACTGTACTGTAATGTTATGAAAGGGAAATTTGTAAATACGTCCCACGATTTCTGTATTACCTAAACTAATATGAGTTCTTGGTTCAGCCCTGTAGATACTTGAAGAACAACACCCATCAAGTATACCTACAATTAACCTTCCAATCTACATATCACGGTTGATGCTGATACAAACATTGATAAAGATCAAGAAAATGGTGGATAGTGAATTCGACACCGGCGAAATTCTCAATGGAACTGTGTGACGTATTCTTTGATAAAAATGAAATGCTAGTGACCTATTATGATATTCAATATGTGAGCTCAAACTCCTAACTTCATATTATGAACGCCCCGAGGTAACTCGAAAACTCATATTTCTTGATTACCGGTGCGCCAATCAGGAGTGTAGCGTTCGTTTTTTTGATCTTGATAGCACATTGGCTTTTTCTCAAGAGACCCTTCCTCAATTTGAGCTTAGACCCGTTCTTCGTGTAAATGTCGAACACCAAATCAATCAATTTGATGTTGAATCCTCCTTCTCTAGGGCCAAACACTGTATGGTAGTCTTTTTTCAACTCTTCACAATTGCCTATATATGCTTGCAATGATTCGTTCCAGATAAGCCCTTCGACTACACCTAGACTATCCACTACGCTGGGGCTCATGCCAAGATATTCTTGATCTGGTATGATACATACTTCCGATTGGGTCTCTTCATTGCGCAACGATATTAATCCACTATTCTTGACACGCGCAAACGCATCAACTTCTTGGAAGCTCAACCCAAATTTGATGTGATCTTTTTTGAACGCTAAACCATTCGTCACGGAATCGATTACCCCGAGATCTGCCAACTGCTCCTGAATGCAGTTGTCGTTCTCCCAGTCAATATTAATGACATTCTCTGTTTCGTTGTCGGCTTTCAATCCTTCTACTTCAAACAGTTGTTCGTACTTCGCGTGTGGCGCTCTGTATCCCGCCTCGTTGAATGTCCAGTTGCCTCCTGATTTCAACAAAGTGTTGCGCGCGTCTCCGACACGAATCAGCGCGTTGAAAGAACCCTTTTCTGTTTTCACCACGGCACTCGCTTTTCCAGCCTCCTTAAGATAAACTGGAGTAAGCTTTTTCGTTCTGGGGTCCTCAAAAGTCCCATGAACATCCCTGTAAACCAATTTTAAGGATACAGGCTCCAGGTCATGTTGTATGATCAGCTGGGGAGGCTGAGCTGGTAAGCCGGCCGCTCCACGGAAAGCTAAAGCTATAACGAGAAAACAAAGGTTCATAATGGAATGAAAGTTCAAGTGCAGAAGCTATGGAACCAATGGTTTATATATCACAGGCTTATAAAAAGCGTCTCACTAACTAAATACCGTTTATGATGCATGTCTCCAAACCGCTCGGAATTGTGTGGAAACCGGTCTTCTACGTATCACTTATGAGTGTGTGCGAGTTGGTCTTTTTTGTGTTAATGGGAAGTGTGCGTTAATTGGTCTTGTGTGTGTTGAATGAGTGTGTGCAGATTTCGGCTACTACAGTCAGTATAGTTGAGGCATTCAACAGGCTGAATTACAATACTCGTGGTGCACAGAAGCGATAGAATGTACATTCCCTTGACTCACAGATATATTTCGAGCGCCCAGTACCTGAACTCTTCCTACGAATCCACGAAGACAAGAATAATTATTCATATAATTCATGCATGATGCGAAGAATTATGAGTTAGTACCAGATATGTCTTATCCCCTTGAGGGTATACAGCACATGCCGCTGCCAACGATGGCATCGTGCATCGTAATGGACATGATATTCAAGTTCCATTAATTTGAAGAATTTGGAAAAGGCTGGTCCAGGCACAAGTGTTGCCTAGATGATCGTTACTGTATAGTAAGCTCCTCTCATTTACACTCAGCGGTCTGCCGAGACTGTGATGTTGGTAAGCTTTTACATACGGGACGATGCTTACGCTAAATGAATGCCATTATTCGGAGGTTAGAAAAATGTGCTATCACGGCGTCGATAATTGATAGAATGAGAAATGTTTTGGTACAGCTGAAAATAACGAGACGGTTGAAAACTCAGGAATGTTCCGTTACGATTCTGAAGTGCCTATAGTAAATGTTTACTTAAGTAGTGATTTCTGTACAGAGCCTTGCTTAAGCAAGTTTCAACATTCTTTTGGCCTAATTTTTACCGTCCTTCAAGTCTACATATGAAAATAAAAATAAACCAACTTTCAGCAAATCCACAAAAGACTGAGGCCAAATTCCATCCCAAGCAGACTCAGAATAGGGAGAAAAATGTCGTACTCGAATAGCTCCATGAATTGTTCGTATACCATACGACTTCCTAACTCACTGTAAATAATGTGTCACACCCCCAAATTGAAAATAACTTCCAAAAGTGGATAAGAAAGTGAGAAGTGAGCCGAATTGGGGCGCTTCACGACGGTTTTGCAGACTACCAAATTGGGAACTCGTATTTGTGTCTTAATTAACAGAGACTAGTGGGGCCTTTTGGGGAGAGAGGTTTTGTTGAATTAGTATTTCCATACTTTGGGCAATTAATTCATGAATTTATTGTGTTAGTGTAGCATTATAATTCGTTATAAGCTTATGTAAAAACTTTGCTGCCGGACCCCCTAAATGCCCAATTATTTCCTAATGAAGATCGATTAAACCGAAGTTACATAAGTGCTAGCTGAATCGGGAAGGCGGCTTGCTAGTGGGGGCGAGCCGGAGCGGGAGGGGTTTCTTAAGATATAAATTGATGAAGCTATGGGCAAATAGCAAATGAGCAGAGAAGTGGGCTCAAGTATCACAATCTTTGAATGGATTAAAGAAGATGTGAAAATGTTGCGGAAAACACTCATTCAGTAGTAGGGAGAAATTATACAAATTAACGCATGAGCGTAAAAACCATAATGTTTGACAACAACGGTTCCAAGCTGCAATCTTAAACAGGCTAATTTACACAAAAAAGATAATCAGCCCATATCTATTTGTAGTTATCTATTCTAAGTGCCAGCACTTGTGTTATTTTAGTAGGTTTAAAATGATTGATTATCTCGGTACTGGTCATCTCAAATCACCCTCATCATTAGTAGATATAAAACTAGTGAAAGAGTTGCTCTAGCCCGAGTAAATCCGATTCTTATATATACTCCCATTCAACACCCATATCCATCCCCATATCCTTGACTAGCCACAATAGCATCAAAGACCATGGCTGCAGCAGGCCCTTTGTAGTTCAGTTTCAAGTCACTAAAGTTCTCTGTATCGGTGCCGATCCAAACATTGCTAAAATTGTCACTTGTGTTGTTCAAAGCGGCAGACCAGGCTGCGTTCGCGTTAGCCTGCACAAAGTCACTGAACGGAGCCCACTTGGAGTCTGGAATGAGCCCAAAGAACAAGCCCATGTGCTTCATGAAGGCACCTTTAAAATACAGAGCGTCCTCATTACAATAGTTTATATCCAGAGAGCCACCGCTGTTTTTGGTCTCCAAGTTTTGGATGGTTGTACTGTCACAGTTGTCTTTGAGCACAAGACCGTCTGTCATGCCGTTTGTTCCGAACATTGCGCCAACCAAGTCGAGACCAGTTTGCATATAGGTTTCGTTTTGGGTAGAATTATACATATAGCCGAGTCCGGACAAAATCACGCCCTGGTTATAGGTGTAGAGAGAGTCATCAACTCCAGAGTCTGAATGGTACCCGTCATGGAAAAGGCCCTCGTCCAGTCTCAAGCTAGGAAAAGTCATAAGCCAATTGTAAGCTTTTTCTGCCATGGCTTTATAGAACGTTGGATTGACTCCAAGATCGTAAAGTTTGGCAGAAATGGTAAAGTAGAGCTGTGTCAGAATAACCAGCTTGTATTTTTTCAGATCTCCTGATATTTTCCACAAAACACCTCCTCCATTGGTAGTATTATCCCAATAGGGAACCATTCCGCTCAAGAAAAGATCTTCTGCTGCATTTACCCACAGGCCTTCTCCGTCAGGAGCATATTTAGAAGAATCATCAACAGATCTTGCCGTTTCAAAATCGTGTGCTGCTAGTGCCATGAGAATCTTCCACCCATTATCGTCTGTGCCTGGCTCACCGAACAGGGCACTCCAAAGACCAAGTACATTATCAGAAAGTGTTTTGTTATCGGTGGTTGCCATCTGTGTGTTGGTGTTACCACTCACGTAAGCGTTTCCGATGATTAGCGATTCCATGACGTTATAGTTGATCCAGCCCTGCCCGGACCAGCTAGGATATACGCTGTTGGCCACAAAGCCTGAGATAGACGTCAGTTTATAGGTCATGCTGTTTTTGAGCCCCTTTTCGACGTACGCGAGGCGCGTAGACACTTCGCATGTATCCGGTGCAGCAGAGGTCTTAGGGAGGGGGACTGCGCATGCTAGAGACAAAAATAGTAGAAATAACATGTTTGCTCACTATACTGAAGATAAGCGGATGGTTCCATTTATATGGACGATGTATATACAAATTTGGAGCGCGCTAGGCAAGGTGCTTAGCGAAGCTCCTGCATGCTGGATCTATTATGAGCTTCACTTGAGGGGGATCTTAGAGGAGGGGGATTACACACAAAAGCTGATTTTCTTTTTACATAGATGTAGCATGGGAATCAATTTCAAGGGTTGATATCGACTGTTGACAAAGATAACTAACTTTCTTGAAGTATGCAGCTGAATACAGTCTTAGTACATTATTCGTTGGTGACACCAACAAGGTGCGATCGGTACAAATATAGTAGGGTGCTGTTATTTTAGTTCAACACGCTATTTTTGAATATAGTGAATAAGTGCGTATATTTAGTTACATTTTAAGTTAGTGATATATATCAATGTAAATTGAAACTTGTCAATTACATAAAAAAAAGAGCATTTATTTAACGTTAAAAAATTTCGATAAAATGCGGGAAATTGCTTTGTGAGCTGACCAAAATGAGACAGGGCTTGTAAACTCAGCCGTATCAGATTGTAATTCCTTGTAAATTGACGAGGCTTGTTTAACATATGTGTGCTCCCGTAGTACAGTTCGTGGTATATGTTCAATAGTGTAGTGGCTAAGTAAAGCTGGCCATGGTTTTTTTTTGGTGTTGTTCGAGTGTGCTTGATAAAGGGCCAAGCAGCGTCTAAACTATTGATCGGAGTATATCACCTGATTGGTCTTTTATTCGGGTCTGAAGAAGCGACGTGTGTATTCTCAGTAGTTAAGTTATCTGAATAAAAATTGATATATTATAGCTCAAGACTTCATCTACAATTCATAATTCTCATAAAATAAATGTGTAACGACCAGTACATACATATACTGCTGTTTGATCCTAGCTACAAGGATCACTGGCATATAAGCTACTTAGTGATAAGTCAATTATCCGAGATACTGCGCCAGTAACAAGCAAGATCTTACTTCCTTGATGAATCTCGGGTGGGAGTTAAGAACATGCATTTGTTTTGATTGATGATTAGAAGCCACCAGAAGACAGTAAGTGTATTTGCTGGTAATCAGCAGTCTCATATCATTGATTGTTAACAATGAGAGCAGAAATTTCCACAGAACTGAGACTCCGATTGGGAGATAACAAACCGAGGCCTCGCTTCGAAATCCCAAGTGGAACGTTCTTCCAAACAAGATCTCGCTCGCCAAAAAATCTGAAGGCAGAAGTGATTATAACTCCTCGTTTCGAACGATGTGTAAAATGTCTTATAAATCACTTCTGGTAAACTCCCTCACATCCGTTGGCTTCTCCCCTAATAACGTAGTTCTCCCTCCAAACGGCTCAATACTCTCCCTTGCCAAAGGCCCTGGTTTCGGCACATCCCCCCGCTTGAACGCCTCCAAAATGTCAATAGTCGCCTCATATGTCAAATCCTCGTAGTAGTCATCATTCACGGCCATCATTGGCCCGTTCGCACACGCACCCAAACACTCAACCTCCTGGAAAGTGAAAAGCTTGTCCGCAGTGGTGTCGCCCGGATGGACCTTTGTGAAGTCAGAAATTGCACGCATAATCTCATCGCTGCCTCTCAATTGGCAGGGCGTGGTGGTACAACACTGGATGTTGAACTTGCCCATTGGATGGCGCATATACATCGTGTAGAAAGTTGCCACTTCATACACACGCATCGGAGGCACGTCCACCATCTTGGCGACGTAGTTCATGAGCAGAATCAGTGTGAATCCAAGCTGTCTTTGGCCAAGGTCAAGGAGCGGCATCGTGGCGCCTTTTTTGTACTGGGGGGGGTACTTCGCAAGGATTTCCTTGGCACGCTCCATGTTTTCTTTCGTGAATTCAAAGGGGAGCAGGGGGTTGTCCTCCGGGGTGTCTCTGTGGACAGAGATTATCAGGGTTCTCTTGGCCTGAGGACGGGCGGTAAGCTTGACACGAGGAGTGACTTTGGGGAGCTTGTGGGGGGTGAGGCGGAGAGGGCGAAGGATTCTGTTCATTTTGGTGTTTGGTGTTTGTTGTGCTGCTTGCTGTTAGTTGTTGGTTGGTTATTTGGCTGTGTGGGGTTTTTGAAAATTTATGTAGTAATATTTTTTTGGGGGGATTTTATTGGTTGATGGGGCAGCACCTTCTTGGAGCGAAGCGAGGAGGAAAGTGGTGGGTATTATTTCGTGATCTTGATAACTTTATATACTAGCGCCCCTACATAGGTCCCATTGGTTTATTTATCTAATGACATTGGTTTTTATAGCTGTGTCAAGCACATTATAAATGCAATACAACGATTTATTATCCTACAAGTAAATCTGAACAAGGCGGTTGTTTTGAACGAGCTTCAGCGAGTAAACAATTCGTCTTCATATCAGCATCTTGAGTGAGTTGCTTTATCTTCGGTTACTTGCTTCCACTTTAGTAGATACTGAAGTTGGAGCGGTAAAGCGATACAATCGTATATCAATTTTGTAGTTGAAACACTACTGCTGGGTATTGTCTTCTCTAACTGAGTACTAAGCCACTTTAGGTCTCATAATAAGAAAGTAAGAAGTACTGTAGGCTCATTATCAACTTTCCTTCTGTTCAGATTGGCTAAACCATCTTGTACGGAGAGAACGTACAATAAATGTTGCTCCCTGATTCCCGCCATCCTGGTTGGATCTCTTTTTGTTAGAGAAATACGTAGACAGTTCTCGTGGGTTGGGCAGCAGGGGGGAAATACAATTACACTTGAGAGGACGAGATTTTCTACGGATCGGTTGAGCACATGAGTTTCACATATATTGCAGGTGCACCTACAAGTCTTTGTAAGAGCAAATCGTGTTGTCGGTCGTGCGAATTAAGGTATTAGCTTCTCACCAAATATGAAAGCTTCTTTACAGTAGCAAGCCGAACACAATCAATTAACACAATAGGTTAAATGCCAGAATATTATCAACTGAACTCAGATAGCACAGTATCGTGTCCGTACGTGCGCTTTTCTGAGTACATATGCAGTTGTAGGACTTAACGGGAATAGTAGCATACTGGGCTTGATTTATGTGATATCGCCAAAGGAGTTATCCAAAGACCTGAGAGAAGAAGCTTAGCAATTCCTTTCGTACTTCGCGAATGATTGACCACTCTGTGCATATATCTAGTGATGAACGTCTACGGAAACGAGAGTATCAGTTCATCGCCGATTGGAGCGGTACTACTAGACAAGAGAGAAATTCGAAATATCTTAAATAGGTATATAAGAAGTTTCTATAGAAAAAAAAAACATTAATGCTTCAAGGAAAGGTGATTTATGGGAACAGTTCCTATTCGCACGTGATCATTACTAATATTTATAAGTCATCTTCTCTCATACACCAACGGTATAAAAGACCCAAACCACCCCCAAAAAGCTGGGAAACCCAAAACATTAAGAAAAAAACAGGAGATCTTACCTATGACTTCGCAAGTAACTACGCTCCTCAAAAACGCAAAATTCGCCCACCTCGCAACGTGTGACCCGGTGCTGCTTCAGCCCAATGTTCTGCTTATGAATTACAGCTACTTGGCTGGCCCAGAACTTTTCAAGCCTGCAGAGGGCACATATCTAGTTTTTTCTGTAGACAAGAGTGCCACTAACTTTCTCAATATTGTAAAGAACTCAAGAGTAAGTGTACTTATACACGATTGGGTTACCAAGAGTGCAGATGCCCTGTCTTTACTCACTTTTTTGCATAACATGAACCAGAGTGAGATGCTGACGATCAGTGCGACGTTGAATGGACATGCTATTGTTGTAGAGGACTCAGAGGAGCACAGATTTTATCAAAAGCGCTTGGAGGAGGAACACCCAGAAAGTGGGGTTTTCATGGGGAGCGATAATGGGATTGTTTTGATAGTTGTGGAGGAATACAGAGTGGTTGATGGAGGTAATCACAGAGCGGTATTGACATAAACTTTCCAAGAAGTAATGATATGAAAGGGAAGAATGAGCATGTAGGTAGATTTATGTGTATACCACTTCAATAATGCTTTCAAAAAGAAGACAATTATGTTTGAGTAATGAATGCTGTTTCTATTAGGCAAATAGATGTGAACAAGAGAAATTAATACCGTTATATTTGAAGGCGAGAATTCTTTAACTATTTATCAGTAATATGTAGGAGCCGTAACTCATGATTAGAAAGAAGTAGATCGAGTGTCACTTCTACAATTATCGTCAGGTCATGTACTAAATCGTTAGTGCTAGGATATATGATAAAATCGTTTCAACAAGCAAGAGAAGTGTTTTAGCGCGACAGTATGCCAACTATGGTTAGAGCGCTTTTTTATCCGTGTTCTTTGAAGGGTATAGTATGTGCTCTCGAAAGAAGTGCCTTTTGATTAGTTAAGCTCCTCGGTCTCCCACTACCATCGTCTTAACTAGCCCATACCCCTTCTTTACCGCCTTTGAGACATCGTCCACGGCCACGACTCCGTTGTGCTGCTTTGCGTAGACCGCTCCCATGAGCCCATTAGACAGCACCGCGTCTTTAGTGGATACCATGCCTTGATCGGGGGAGTAGGGGTTAGGAGGGGGTAAGAGGACAGGAATTGAAAACGCACCTGTGAGAAATAGTAAGAGCTTCATGTGGATACGTACTCTGAATAGATCTGTACATTATCTTTCGGGTTCCATGCCTTTATATAAGTTTAGTGAGTACTGCTATGCACGGCGTGGAATGCTGATGATGATCATTAAAGTTTACCAGAAAGCATGATATCCACGTTTGTGCTCATTTTCTTTTGAGCATCTTACGGTGTTATATATTCCAATTTTTGTGGGCATTTTTTATCGGTTTTTCTAATTATCCCAAATGGCTCTGCATGACAGGACTAAGGCATTGTAAGATTTGCGAATATGCTAGGCGTCCTAGCATATGACACCTTGGCACATCCAAATCTCACCATTTTTATTGTTGGTATAAAGTTTAATGGCTAATGGTGTTTGAAGTTCCACGAATAATAGATTGAAACAAGGAGACCATCAGCAGAACACGTATATCTGTACCGAAGTATCATTCAGCGAAGAGAATGGAGACCAGAGATCTGGTGTGCGCTCCTTCCTCAAAATAATTGAAACTTACCTAAACAACGGGTTCTGTTGGCAGTCTGAGGATAGTATCAACTGTTATATTACTGAGAAAGCTGAGAAAAGAGCTGTACGATTTACAAAACAAACGCAATGTATATCACTTAAGAACCGAAAATACATACTATAACAATCTACTATAATTTAGTGTCGGAGCTGACGCACGTGCTGAAAGGAATCCATGAAGAAGGTAATCTAGAAGCAAAAAAATTGATGTATAACCATTAGAGAACACACCAAACAAAGTGAGCTGAACCAACATTCTTCGTTAAAAATTTTAATACCCGTCAGTGCTTTTGGGAAGCTAACTTAGTATACTTGAATCATCGAATACGAGCAATGTATGATGACAACAAGCATCCAAAGACTTGCCTAATATACATATACATCCTAGTTTGCTTGATTGTGTAATCGTTTCTTTGGAATGCATGGGGCATTTGGAAGATTTGGGATATAGTTACCTATTTCCAATTAGATAACCAATCGTGCAGATGGCTTTTTCCAATTTAAGTGTACCAATCCATGCAATCAAACTGTCAACGGAAACATAGAACAGTTCTATTGAGGCGCGATTGAGTATCACTTCCATTAAACTGGCTGATCAAATAAGTACACTTATATTCATCCCATCTCCCGAAAATATAATTAATCAAAGCGACACTTAGATCTATATCTAAGTATGCAATTACATTAATTATAGCGAAACAAGGTTTTGCTATTCATTTGAGAATATATTGTCAGATACGCGAATTCGACTACTCGCTTTACTCGTAGTTTACATGAGTTCAACGTAATTACTTGGACAAATCCCAATCTCCCCATTCTCCCTCTGGGCCTGCCACCAACGTCCCTGGATATCCAGAATCTTCAAGATCTCTCCCTTTTCGAAACTAATCTCATTTGCGTCATCCTGGTTGGCCTCGTACGCGTACAACGCACGAGCTCTGTAAGGATAGATATCCTGCTCGTAACCTTCCGGTGCAGATTCACCATTCAGATATTGGTTAGTGTTAAACAGGTTGGTGTCTGCGCCCGAGTTTGGCTCACTATAGTTGTGTTCCAGCTGGTGAGGGTACCCCAGAATTTCACTTTGGGCCTCTGTTGAGAATTTCTGTGAATAGTGCAGATTACTTCTCAGAAGCGAGTTGATTTGGGTGTTGGCGTGTGTTTGGTCGTCGTAGTCCAGATACTTGTTTACGTTACTAGTGGTGGCTCCAAATGGATTCTCGTTAACCAGACCTCTGTGAGAGAAGCTATTAGATATCGGATGGGAAATCAATGATCCAATGTTATCGCCATTTCCTGTCAGGATGTACAGGTTCAACCGCTCCAGCTTCGTTCTGTTGAGGCGAACCTGGTTCGACCGTTTACCGTTGAGAGAGAAACCATCAATCCAACGATTGATAGGAGATTCGTTATCAGCGCCGTAGTAAATCAACCAAATCATATTCACCATCAGAATAAGAATAACCCCGGTGCTTGCAGCCGCAAGCGCAGACCCAGAACTGTACACAAGATTGTTGGCACTGTTGGTACTGTAGACAAAGGCAATGGCAAAACTAGCAGAAAGGAAGTTTCTATAAGAGTCAACTAGGTCAAAACAGTAGAATATGAATAGCAAAACAATTAGGGCAAACTCATAAGCGATCAGCCACCACGAAAAACGAGGGAAATTGAAGTTCGCTTCGGAGGACAGCGCTGTCAGCCCTCCAACAAAAATAAGCCACGAAATGAACGCTACAGAAAGCGTCCCGAGCGCAAACGGGTCGGTTGTGATGTTCGTGATATCAAAACTGTGCTGGTACGTGTATGGGTTTTTGGACATGGTGGGTTTCACAGTGTATAGGGGTATTTTATTTCATCAATTGTTAAGAGCACGCGGACGCTAAACTATTTACCTATTCGAGCGAAAATCTACGAGAAAAATTACTCTTATATTACGAAGTCTTTGTATATACTCTTATTGATTCAATACGTTTCCATATATGATCGTTCTATTTGTATTCGATGCTGGTGGCCGGTATTGGTATGATCTTAACAGCTGTTATTATGCAGATGCATGAGCTAGTTAGCTAGGTTTCAGTGCAGAACCATAGACATCAATATACTGATGGATCGATTCAGTCAATAGTAGTTTAAAAGGTTTATTTATGTGATATATTGATGCAGTTGTGCGGCTTATTAGTGTATGTTCAATTGACTGGAGTACCTGTTGAGTTTAAAGAATGATTATTTCGTGAATCCATATATGGAGAAATGGCAGTACTCGGTTCTGTTAATATTTTACGGCTTTAAAATGAAATCAGTCGTTGTTCTTATTATTGTGCATCTCGTCGTTTCAGTGATTAGTGTTTTGTTTGGTGTCATGTTTAACTCGCTGGCCTGTCAGGAACTTAATAAAAAAAGTATAGCTTGTCCACCTAATGGCTACATCCACGAATTGACATACAATAGCTGTTTAGTGATGATCTCCTCTGAAAGTTGGGCTATGTATAGCTTCTATATAGTTCCCAGCACATCAGCAAAATAAAACAAGTCGTTCTTGTATCCTCTCTTCGTTGTAGTTGATCGTATACTTGATTAAAACACTCTTCAGCGGAAACTCATAAATCATTAAAAGGGGTCCTGTTTCTTAGGACCCTTTTGTCTCAGACATGGGCTACCATCAACCAGTACTCTAAATACGATCAACACGAAAAATATAGGGTACCACAAAATATAACAGGCCAACGTGAAACATTTGTAAGTCGGGTATATAAGAAGTGAACCTCTCCCATGATCACAAATCAGTCCAATACTTTCCAAATATCATGCAGTTCACAGTTCTTCTCTCCGCCATGGCTGCCGTGTCTTCTGCTATCGTTCTCTTCAACAAGCCTGACCCTATTGTCAAGGCATTTGTGCTTGCGCTCTCTCCAACGCAGCTGAAACAGGTTTTGCTGCTTATGGGTGCTACTGCCACTGCGACCGCTTCGGGCAGTGGAACCGCGAGTGCGTCCGCGACATCCGAATCTTTCGCCGAAAAGTATGGGGTTATGATGGCTTAGATTTTTACACAGTTTAGAATTTATATTATAAAGGGTTTCGTAGGATATTCTATTAATGTACTTGTATACCACTCTCAAGTGACTACAAGAAGAAATAGCTAAAAGTGTAGGGGCCAGTTGGGGCCAGTTTTCTTGTACTTGACTTGAGTACTTTGCAGATCCTTGGATTGAGCTGATATTGCTTCTTAATACGAGCTATCAAGTATAGAAAGCTATGAAAAAAAAAAAACTAGCTCAACGGCGGCGAGCTACACCTTTTAAAACCTGATCGTTATCATATATGACTTCCAGAGCTCACCAACATGTGCTTTTGCTGATTATGTCATACCTCTCTTAGAACACTTGTACATATGTCTGCCCAATCATTTATATTTATAACTGTCATCTGTGAATCCTGAGGAGATATCTTCGTTTGAATTCTAGGACATTCAATTGACCCACACTTACCGCAAACACAAATGGAAAATGCCTATGTGCAAGAAAACCTGGAGCAAAACACAGCAGTTTAATCCTTGGGCAAATAGAACACTTCACTCGCTTCCTCTGAGAGTCACCCCTTAGCCGCATCTCTCATTCTGTGATTGATGCACTTCAACGAGTCATCTTCTTACACAGTATCAACATAAATCGTAACATCGTTAATAGCAAATCCACTTCTATGATACAACCTAATACCTCATAAGCTTTCTCCCCCCATTTTCCAGTGCCTTATCCTCTCCCATGCCTTCTCCCTCTTGCCCCACTTCACCTTCCCCTTCATCGTCCTCTTCCTCCGCCTGTTCATCCTCCTCCTGAACCCTCTCCAAGTCCTCCCTCATATCCTCTGTTAAAACACCCAATCCAATGGCTGTAAAGAAGTTTATGCTGAACACTAACCGTTCTCTCAAATCCCCTCCACTATAAGCTCCCCCTCTTTTCGGAAATACCCCTCCTAAACTCTCCCCCTCGTCTCTTATATACTCCCCCACCTTCCCTGCCCCCACTGTATTCACCATCTCCTCAAACACCACTCTCAACATCACTCTCTGGGCTGACGTCATGCCTTCTTCCGTGAGCTCCACCGGTTTGAGCGCCTCAAACAGAAGAACATCTGACGCTAATAGGTACCCAAAAAGTTTGGAAATGTTGCGTAATTGGTTTGGCTTATACAAATGCGCGCTCTCAAAGTATTCAAGCAAAGCGCTGACAAATACTGCGTGCCACAGAGGAATTACACACAACTTGCTGCAGATAAGAGCATAGAACTTGGAAAAAGACTTTTCCAAAGAACACGTTTTTATTACCAATTCGACTAATTTGCTTTTGAAAATACTATCTCCAGATTTGAGCCCCGGTATATCAAGTTTGAGTAGTTTGTGTACTGCCTCATCAGATCCCATAGAAGACTTCAATGTAAGATACACAGTCTGCTGAAAATTTATAAGTTGTGTCTCTGTCATATCAGTTATTGTTTCTTTTTTGACTTCCTCTTTTTCCATTTCGTTGTCCCCCTCTTCCTCCTCCTCCCCTTCTTCATCATCCCCCCCCAAAATCTCCTCCTTTATCTCTTCATATTCCTCATCATCCCTCTTAAAATCCTCCTCCTTGATTTCCTTGAAAGAGTCTAGCTCTTTGTCCCATTTTAACCCCCTCTGATCTAGCTCCACCTGATGAGTAATCTGATCATCCACCAAATCTAGCTCTTCACCCAAACCCATTGGGGTGCGCTGGAACAAGCTCTCAATTTTATACTGTGTTTTTTTATCTAAACCTTTAAAGCCAATCAAAATGGCCCTCAACTTATCACGTACTTTCAAATACACTGCGTTGCTACGCTCACGCATGTAGAATCCACAAGCTGCAAAAAGCTCGCACGCCAAATCTACAGAACTATTAGTGACAGTTTTGTCATCTAGAAGAAATAGAAGCATCTGCAATACCAAAACTTCACTTAAAACTTTAAGTTCTGTAAGCGCTGCCACGAATTTGACGTTCAGTTTCAACCCGTTCTTGTAGTCTCTTTTATAGTACAGTCTGAAATTGAGCACGAGTCGTACTCCAAGAAGTGCACCAATCTCCGGGATTTTCAGATTCAAAACGCTCGCATACAGTGCGTACACCCCTGTTTGGTCGGGGGACTGTTCCTGGATTTCTATTAGTGCTTTTGTTAGCACCCCCTGCCCCCTCACAATATTAAGGCGAAAGGTGGAGATTATAGTTTTCTGGAGGTTTTCCTTGCTGAGACGGTTGACATGACCTATAATCAGTCTTCTGAGATGATCCCATGCTTTTTTTTGGGGAGTTTCCGCGTCTTGACGGCGGTGGGGGGGGACGTATTTAGGCATGAAAATTTCACTTTTGTAAATAAATTTATTTGAAGATTGATGGATCTTTGGTGTCAAAAAATCTATGTTAATTGTTCAAATTGGGGCCTGTTTTTGATGAACCTCCGATAGGCAGTTTAAGTAGTGTTTCTTTAGATCGGTTTTTGAATTGACCCATTTTTGGTCGGTATAGGTGGGGCTGTTATGGTGGTTGCACAGATTGAAGAATAATTATGATGCATAGGCATGAGAGGGTAGATTTTTATTTCAGTATATAGATGTGCTTCTGCAGAAATCACTAATGCTATTTATATCTGCGTGAGACCAGTGTGGAGTGAGATGTTCTACGATAAAGATGCAGAAGGGGGTTGTGAGAAGTCTGTGGGTGGGAGCTGCTTTGAGCTCATATTTGGGCATGTGGCTTAAACGTGTAAGCTGTACATCGTTTAATAGTTTCAGATACCATTTTCACCACTTAACACAGTACACAGTGAGCGGAAGACCAACGTGCGCATAGCAAGATCGCCCACGTCATACCGTTACCTCTAATTATCCAAATCGACGTTGCACGTGGACTGATAGAGAATAAGCGAGCACGTGCCAAAGGGATCACCGAATGTAGAATAGACATGTACCTTACTGCCAGCAGCGCAATGAAGCCTATATAATAAGGCGTAAACAAGTAAAGTGAGATGCCATAGGCTGTGTGCCTATACACTGAAATGCACGATAGCACTAATACTAGTAAGTACTGACATATACACTGTAGTGTAGCTTATGACATAGCCTATGCATGCACAGAAATTCTAGAAATCTCCCAAAGGACAACCTCAACTAATCACCGCCTTATGTTTTAAAAATCAATTGCATCAGAAAATTCTACAAAAAAAGCGTTCCTTCCTATTTTTCCGTTTTCAGTGTTGTCTGTGATTCCGGTGGAAAAATATAATTGCTTGCTATAAAACACCCCAGCAACCCACATTCTATTTGGACACCACTATTTTCTTGGAATTGTTTATAAACATTATAATCAATTTACTGCACGAAATATCAAGGGTCTCTAATATAAAAGCTGAGTTTTGCCTCTCGATCGGAATCTTGTTTTCAATCAAATCCAGAGAATTGGGAATCCTGACTTCTCACTATTTGAGGTAATAACTTGAGACAATACACTTAAGGTGAGTATATTATAAGTTTGGCATTTTGCTTGTTCACTAGTTAGTTGTCTAGTTTACTGGCTTCTAGGTTTTCGTCTGTTTTCTGTTTATTTATTTCTTCTGATCTATTGCTTACTGTGCTTTATTATTTATGATCTGTTTATCTGTTAGCTATTTATTCATTATCTATCTATTGTCTGGCCATCCATTAATATAGTAGTCTATAAATCTCACATCTATCCATTTATATCTGTACCTATTCATTCTATTTTTCTACTAGAATGATCCAGGGCTAGAAAATGGTCTCGACATGGTTTTTGGAATATCTTATGTGTCTGGCAATGTATTTTTGGTAGATCTGGGTATTTTGTACCAGAGTCACCGGCTAGATCTTGGCAGATATAGATAATATAGATTTGGTAGATTGGGTGGGCGCAGTCAATTTGATCTGGTTATAACCAGTGCACTGGCACATGGCATAGTACTTGATGACACATATTTCTAGATCTTCATTTCTATTGATCGATCAATATGCCCTCTCTTTCACATTCTTCTATCATTGATCAGGTCTATATCTCCATCTGTCTGATATACTACTTGTTAACCTTCAAATGATTCTGTTCACTTCTCGTTGCGGTTTTATCATTTTGTCTTCTTTTCCAACAGTTTAACACTCTCTTGTCCGTTTGTTATTATGCCTAAATTTCTTTATCTTTCAATAATTGTACAGATCTATCCATCGGTCCTTTTGAGCGGATACGGTGACTTGTACAAAACTTCTAAGTACGTTCATCGCCACAAATGCTTCGCTCTTTGTGTGCTCGCGAGTCTCGACTTGGTAACTAACCCGATGTCCGTCTTGGTGGTCTCCAACCGCCTTCCCGTTACAATCACTCGAACTCCCTCTGGCTACACGTACTCTCTCTCCTCCGGCGGTCTCGTAACCGCCCTCCAAGGCCTCAAAAAAAGCACGCAATTTCGCTGGTTTGGCTGGCCTGGTCTCGAGGTCCCCGACCTGGAAAAAGATAAAGTTCGTGCTGATTTGGCTGAACAGTTCAGTTGTGTCCCCATCTTTCTTTCTGACGAAATTGCAGATTTGCACTATAATGGCTTTTCGAATCTGATTTTATGGCCCCTCTTCCATTATCACCCCGGCGAAATGAGTTTCGACGAAAAAGCCTGGTTTGCCTACAACGCTGCAAATCGGGAATTTTCCAATGAAATTGCCAAAACTATCCAGCCAGGAGATTTGGTATGGGTCCATGATTACCACTTGATGCTTCTTCCTGAAATGCTTAGAGCCTCTTTACCCAAAAAAGCAGCTGATGTGAAAATCGGTTTCTTCCTCCATACTCCCTTCCCAAGCTCTGAAATATACCGCATTCTCCCTGTGAGAAAAGAGATTCTCCAAGGAGTGTTGAGCTGTGATTTGATTGGGTTCCACACATATGACTATGCACGTCATTTCCTCTCTTCTGTAAATAAAGTCCTCCATTTAGACGTTCTTCCCAACGGGATCGAATTAGGAGGTAGATTTGTAAGCGTGGGGGCATATCCTATAGGTATAGATGTGGACAAGTTCACGGTGGCTTTGAAAGATGAAAGTGTGAAAGCACGGTGCAAACAGTTGAAAAATAAGATGGGAGAGGGGGTGAAAATCATTGTAGGCGTAGACCGTTTGGACTATATAAAGGGGGTTCCTCAAAAACTTCACGCATTTGAAGTATTTTTGACAGAACACCCGGAAATGGTGGGGAAGGTGATTCTCATCCAATTGGCCATTCCTTCTAGAGGAGATGTGGAAGAGTATCAGAATCTCAGAGCTACGGTCAATGAGTTGGTAGGTCGTATAAATGGGAAGTTTGGCACTGCCGATTTTGTTCCTATTCACTTCATGCATCGTCTGGTTCCCTTTAACGAGCTTATAGCTTTGTACTACATTTCAGATGTGTGCTTGGTTCTGCTGACACGTGACGGAATGAACTTGGTTCTGTATGAGTACATTGCTTGTCAGCAGGACAATCACGGGGTTTTGGTTTTGAGCGAGTTTGCGGGGGCGGCTCAGAGTTTAAATGGGCTGGTGATTGTGAACCCATGGAACGTGGAGGAGATGAGTGAGGCGATGTACGAGAGTTTGACGATGCGGGGGGAGAAGCGGGCAGCTAATTATGGAAGGTTGTTTGGGTATATTAGCAAGTATACGAGTGGGTACTGGGGGGAGAGTTTTGTTAATGAGTTGAAGAGCATCGCTAGTCTGCTGAGGGGGAAGCGAGAACATGCACGAGTTTAGTGAGTGATCAGATCATGAGCGAACAATCCAACTCTCCAGTGAACCTCCTCATTGAGCAATTATGTGTGGTGGTTCTCCGCCAGCATAGTGAATAGTATTATAAGAACTGTATCTATCTAGAAATTGATGACTGTGTATTTCGTAGGAACATATTACTCATCCCTGCATCATGAATCAGCAACCAGTCGCATAACGTTTATTTCAGTGCTATGTATACGGTAACTATAATTACGACAAATAGAATGGCTACAAGTAGGCCGTTACTCATCTCCTAGATAAATACTATTCAATCGAGTTGCCTTGATCCAGCACGAATCCTTTCCTAATGGCATGGCCTATCGATCAAACAGGCAAGTTTGTTCGGTGATTCCTGGTTCTAGGTCTTCCGAGGGTGAGCCTATAGTGGAGTGAAGGATTGGGGTGGATTGGAGGGAATAAAGGTAGTGGGAAGATGAAGATGCATTACAAAAGACAGTATACTATGCAAGTGACCTTCGATTGGCATATGAACCCGGTACTTTACTTGCCTACTGTTATAGTTAGCATATTCAATAGAAGAGACTTGATCTTTCTTTTCATTGAAATAACTCGTGGATTCTCGTTTTCAAAATCATTTTCAACTTCTTTAGTTTCTATAATATTCTGTTTTCCTCTACTAAGTCTACAAATACCCAGTTTCACAATTTGTAAAGACACCATCCAAATAAAAGGTAATTTTTTTATATAGAAATTAAAGCTCCGTTGTCAATAATACTTTTTTGCTCAATCTACGCACGCTCCAAGCTACACCAACCGCATACACTCAAAAGACTGAGGATCCCGAGCCAAGAGCCATAGTCGATTTACAAAAATGAAGTGCTTAATAACTCCGGTTCTGAGATTCTCGGCCAGTATTAATCTTTTCTTTATATAGAACTTGAGACCTGCTTGCTGTCCTTGAGTATTGTTATGATTTTACAGAATCTCAAGGAAATCCACTGATGAGTGACCTGCGAATTAGCAGGGCCAACTGCTGTTATGGAGTCTATAAATAAGTTTCACCGGAAACTCTATTTAGACTTCTTCCGACTAGCATCTTCAAGGTACCAGGTTTCGTACTATAGCTTGTAAATAGTGTAAATATCAAGTATTGAGGAGAGCTTTTCATCTGACTATGTGCTAATATTTCTCGTATCGTATAGGTCGTTGCCTCTAAATTGTCCATATATCCCAAGTACGGCTATGCGCCTCCCTTGGTCGTTCGGAATGCTGGCAAAACTCTACAGGCGTCCGAGTTAAGAATAACTATAATATGTACTAATCAAACACTGAGTTGAAGAATCAGTGAAACAGTAAACTCCCACTATTTCCGATTAAGTGAGGAGGCTGTAGTCATATGCCAAGTTCGAAAGCCTTGGCGGTTGCATGCCATGGCACTTTTCTTATCATTATTTTGATAACTTAGAGTAGTATTTGAAGCTTTGTGTAAAACGATATACCTTTATCGTTTGAGATCAGCCATTGTACATTCAAAGTGATTCATATATAGTATATACTAGCAAATAATATGCAGTTTAAAAGACCAGATCGAGGATGCCCCCAAATTGAAATGTGAATATCCGGAACTTTAGTGACGCATGCCGTTCAATGGATATACAGCCGTCATTCCTGAATTTCTATGGGGGGTGTTGCTATTTGACTGAGAATGGCTAGTATCTGCTAGTTGCTCAACTATAATTACACAGCGTCTTCTGAAAACTTAGTAAAGGTCAAGAGCCATAAGTTGATTACACTTTAGTTCCAACACAAAAGCGCCAAACTGACTTTATTAAAATTTCGCGGCATTCAAGGATTCTGGTATGCACGTGGATAGTACGGAGTATCCCTTGGAATGTAGACTGGTGCCATGGAATGTGCCAACCCTAAAACGGTATATAAGCTTCTGTAAATCCACAGACATCATCACAAAAACATTCATCACTTTCAAATGAACTTCTACACTTCTCTTATTCTTTGTGCTGTCTCTGTGTACGCTTCCCAGCACACCACCGTGCCACTCTCTGAGCTCGAGACCATGACCGACATGCCTTTGCCAACCGACCTCAGTGACTACTCTGAGTCCTACGGTACAGACCTCAGCGACTACTCGGAGTCGTACGGTACAGACCTCAGCTTTGGAACTGAACAGTCTGCTTTGTCCGACTGTGAGAGCACATCAGTGGCCTACCCTAACGTTTCCAACTACACAGGCTCCTTCAGCGGCGCTGGTTCCAGAACAATGGGCGTTCTCAGCAGCGTTGGTTTGGCTGTTGCTCTCGGTTTGACTGTGCTTTAGGCGTGAATTTATAGTTATTCATTCATAGTTATTCACTCATAGTTATTCATTGCATTATTAATATTGGTTTGAAATTGTAGTTTCACTCATATCACTTATATATGTGTTCATTCTAGTTATTGTAGATGAGAAGTTGCTATACGCCTAGAAGTAATCGTCGAACATTGTCCTATGATTTAAATTGAAAAACTGTTGAAAAGCGTGAATAGCATACTGCAGGCCAAGGGACGCTCTTCAGCCAGAAGACAAATTTCTTTCTGGCTGATAGATAAACTATTGTGTTTACACTTTCTAGTTGACACATGCAGGGAGAGTTTATTCAGCATATATTGGGCTTCTGGCCATGGCCAGTGTACAGTAAGCGTGAGATAAACTCTTCAGATGTACGCAGTTTGTAAGTATGGGTTGACGTTAAGAACTTCTGTACCGCCAATTGACATAAAGTGAAGATGACGTGGTAATTGAACTGCAGTTGAATCACAAGCTTTCAGTGTTCGAAAAATCTGATGAATCTCTTTACTAGATAATGGTCAGCGTATTCTTTTCAGCTAGTTGACATCCCCCTGTGCACAAAGTGTTCTTAGTAATTTTGGCAAGTCAAGTTGAATACTAAGAATCCAGATAAAAAATGCCAATTTTTGAATCGAACCAATGCGATAATCGTATGTACACTGACACTTAGGCAAGGTGCCTTAAGAGAGAGAACTGAAAGCGACACCATTTCTGTGGATAGAGATATTGTAACGTTAGAATTACAACCCCATAGCTAATATTTACAAACTGAAGATCGGAGTTGTGCACCCCATACGGAGTTTCCTAAAAGTCACAGTTTCCCCATTAAGCCCTTTTCGAGCTTTTTAGGAATAGTAATGAATTTTCAGGGGCCCGTGCATTGGTGACAGAGGTCTCAAGAATTATGGATACATTAAATCGAATATGTGACACAAAGAGTAAAATAAACCGACTGAATAGAAATTGTATATAACAATATTTGTGAAAAAGAATACATAAGAGGAAACAACCGTTAGAATTCCCCCTGTTTCCCCTATAAGAATTTCACGGCACTATGAGATGCAGGTGAGGAAATTGAAGAGCTCAAAAAGGGAACCGTTAATCAAGGGATAATATATAAATCCTACCTTTCTCCAGAAGTCCAGCACTTAAGTTGATCTCCTGATCCTCTGATCTACTCTCAAATACAAATATGAAATACTCATTCGTTACTCTCATCGCTGCTGTTAGCGCTAGCTACTCCACAATCATGGTCATGGACGGAACCACAACCACTATGGTCATGCTGGACAGCATGCCACAGACAGCGAGCATGAGCATGACCAGCATGGCTCAGAACAGCACAATAAGTACAATAACCAGCACAAGCGCAGGTGCAGCTAGCGCCACAACGAGTGCTAGTGGGACAGCAAACGAAGGATGCAAGATGCCTTTGAAGAGAAACTTGGGCTGGGTTGCTTTGGCGTTGTTTTTGTAAGAATTACGAACAATCGTCAAGCATTTACACGGGAAACTCACATGCCTTCATATATACATGTACGCAGGGATGAGTCTTCATGAAGACAAATATAGAAGCGTCGCTTCAATTGCTCTTTTGAAAAGAGATTTTAGTTCGGTTAGCAAGCAATATAGGTTTAACATAACTGATTGTAGCACATATTGACATTTTGAACTTAGGTAGTAGATGTCGTCATATGCAAGATACTATACAATTTTTCTTGTTGTGGGAAACGCTAAAATTGATAGTTATCGACTCAACATATGAAAGCTGCCTCTCTAGTTCAGCTGACTTCAGAGTGGCTTAATTGCTGTTCTGACGCGAAGTGCGGTTTCACGGTATTGTACATGTAAACAAAGAGTACGCGTTTTGCGTTGCACGCATTAGATAAAATGAGGTGTAAAGTGTAGAGTTTTTTTTTGTGATATTATTATTCAAAAGTGTGTGATACGACTTTGTATTTTTACATGCACTTACAATATGCTTTTCGATTGACCTATAGACTAGGATGCCCCTAATTCCCTCTAAGTTTCGGAACGCGTAAGCGAGACGCATCCACAGACAAGTCCCGGAGCATGTATATGAAAATAACTTTCGAAAAAGTGAGCGACAAAATTTTACGAATACACAGAAAACCATTGAAATATAATCTGGTGGTGCAATTAACACCTTATCTCAAACTTGAGCCGGGGCTCATCGGGATCGCTCGGATACCCCAGACTTGTCATCGCCAGTTTCCCGATTGGGAATCACGATAAGCAGCCATACACATGATATCATTCACAGAGTCTTTGAGCAACAATAGGCTGAACGGACGAAATAGAACATTCTATACAATTTTATGGTTATTTAATTGCTTTGTAGATATCTCGTCATCTGATTATTCATCATAACTTTTACGGTACAAAAGTGATACGAAGCTATAGGCTCGGACGAAGAAGAAATATATAGACCATAAACTATAGTAGAAAGACTATAAACGTTTTGTACACAAATGAGCGCTCTACCGAAACAAGTTTCACTTGTGTATATCATATGAAGGCGTGCTAAGATCACGGAAACGCGTTTCCACGTGTATGCGGGCGAGTCAGAGATGACTTGCTGTTATCAGACCGAAGAGTGTATAAAACGAGTAGGGAAAACTTGAATGAAAATATGTGAAAACAAGAAATATAATTGAATTAAAAAAATATCATTTAAGCTTAATCCATCGTTAGATCCTTTAACAAATTATCCTATGACGCGTGCTTATCTCCTGCACGTGTTATCTGCGATGACATTATCTCCTCGAGTATATAAAATAAACAAATCCCTTTGCATTTGTGCTATCCAGGTCTTGTTTTCATATCTGAGAACCCGAGTCTAGTGAGTATATCGACAGCAAGACAACCCAGAACGAGACACTATAATATGGCTAATATTTATAGCCTCATATTGTAGTCAAACACGTTTTTGTTTACATCCAAGCACGCCCCATTTCCGCGTGTTGTATAAATAACAAATATCGTCTAACCAGTATTCTCTTTTCTCTTTGCCTAAATTAAGTCTACTGCCAGTTTACTCTTGTCACTCTACTTTTCTCTGTCTGCTGTCTACTGAGCCACTCTCTTGAACACTCAATCTCAACTTGGTCTTCACACTCATACACTCCTCTCAATGGGCTTCTTTGACTACTTCAGAAAACCTGCTCCACCTACTATCCAAGTGAGTGAGACGCCATCGCAAATGACGCCACTCGATATTCCGGAGCGCCCTGAAAACGAGGTGCTCTCGGTTGAGGCTGGGGAGGATGGCTTTGTGCAAGTGGATTACCGTCGGCTCTCTTATGCAGAGGTTGCGGCGCTTCACGCTGAGCCAAAGGGAACTCGCAGAGTGGTGGATGTGGGGACGGAACTTGAGAAGGACGTGACCGACTACCAGTTGGCGGAGAATTTGCAGAGACAGATGAACTGCCATGCAATGCAGCAATATGTGCTATACGGAGAGGGTGAGGGGGAGTTTGATTTTGTGGCAGGGGGTACGAAAGTTCGTAAGGTGGCGGTGTGAATCAATTCTACTTGAGCGAAGCGAATGTAGATTTGCTAGCACTAGTGGCTAGTCTTTATTGGCCAATCTTCATTAGCCAATTTGTACTCGCTTAGCTTGTTTTGATTGGCTAGTGAAGTAACTAGTAAAGTACAACCAACACTTCAGCATTGCTCGCTAATAAAGTGCTAATTGTATTTGAAAACTGAGTCAACCGGGTACTGTATTTGAATATAAAAACGAAAGGCTAATGTGGCACTGGTTCGATACAGACTTTGTATAGTAGCAATTAAAAAAATGATGAGTTTACTCATCGAAGAGTACTTGACTCAGTTAAAAGACTAGTTTATTCAAGAAGATGGTACAACACTCGCTTGACTTGGTGGGCTCATTGGTCAATTTTTGATAGGCGTCTTGTGTTTTTGGGGATGAACGATAAAATGGCTTGTAAGGTAATATATGCTTGGGTTGAGCTGTAGAGCTGCTACACGGTGAAATTTTGATTTCACCTGAGGGTAAATTTTTATTTGGGCTTTGTTTGATTTTTATCGCAGGTTGGTTAGTTGGAGACTAATATATCTCATTATATATATATACAGATATATAGATATAGACAATACTAGAATGCCTGTATATTCGTTTGGAGCTCTGATATCTATGTAAAGCCTTGGTAGATTTTCTTCCACTCTGACACCCCTTCAACTCCAAAAATAGAAAGTGAGTAAGCATTCTATATAAAAATATTTCAATATAGCCACGAGCCAAGACTTTACGGCACTTATATATACATAATGGTCTGTTTACAAGTGACCTGACACAGTGTGCTTCACAGTAATGAGAGCTAGTTTTTAGTGTATAGAGTCTATTCTATGATAACCGGTGCAATTCAGTGTTCAAGTTCCGATGCACATCCTTAAATCCGCACTATTTTCTTATCTTGCTCACGTCTGTGATTTATGACTAGATTTTACAGATTCGAAGGATTTTACGAACAAAGCATATGAATGTGAGTGTACATCAGAACAGATGTCAAGATACCTACTTTGACTAGAACACATACACCACACCATAGTAGCCCATGTTTGCCTATCAAATGAGGCATACATAGTTCGCAATTTGAATGATTTTTAACACTACTTCATGCATTGTAGTTAACAAGTCTCGTTCCCAGACTGATAGCTAAATCCTTTATATTACAAATAAGAAAACTACATATATACTTCTTCGGATAAACAATCAGCCGTGTGGAAATTTAAAATCCATACCAAGTGTACAGCTCACGGAACACGCTCCAGGATATAATCTCATGACTCGGTCTATCGGTTGCTTAAATACGCTTAGCGCCCTGAAAAAGCATGCAAAAACATGACATTTACACTACACCTCTCAAAACCTGCGCTAGCAGACTTTATGATCAACGGCTACTACGAATGGCGGTGCTGCGAGTGTGGCACTAAGACCATCAGCCATTTTTGCATGGGCTGTAACCACCAGCTTTGTCGCAGATGTGACTTTAATGTTTAGACAGAAATATACATTTCTGATAAAGAGACAAGTGTCGGTATAATATATAGTGTACTGGGATATGCGAGTATACTTCAATTGATAATGTGTCTGGCTGTAGACGGATCTTAGATTCATGCTGCATGTTCTGTGCGTCTATGATCGTTTGTTGATCAATCATATATATATATATATATGTCTGATATATGTGCATGGTGGCTATCATATGCATGATCCGATCTCTAGAACACCCTGGGGTATTTAAGATGACGCTATTTGGACTGGAGTCCTAAATCGGATCGCCGGATCAACGCGATGATTGTGTGTAGATTGTTTTGTATAGTAAGCAGTTGAAATATTTTACTAATTCGAAGTGCTATAGCGTTTTTACCAGATTGAAGGAAGATCTTATAAACTGGAGAGCCCAGGCTACACTCCTTAATGTACTCCAGTGCTAGTTCTCTACCAACAATTGAACTCACATAATCAGTATACAGTTACAGTCTGATGAAGTTCAAAAAAGTGATAGGCATGCTGAAGTTCCCAGCCTAGGCATTTCCGGTTTTATATAGCGATCAGAGCAACTGGCTCAATAGAACGAGTAACTATTGTTGTATGTCTATTACTTGGTAACATCAAGGCAACAAATGCTGTGTATATCAACAACCTCTAGAATACATTAGCAGTTTGATATAACTGACGTAGCGGTGATTTTATAGATGTGTATGTATATGGTAGTTCAATTGATTTCCTATACAGGTCGATATGGATAGCGCGTACTGGCTCACCCTTAGACTATACTCATTCACATAAAACTCAGTCACTTGCAGGTCACTGAGGTTAAATCAGAATGCGTGTACAGTTCCACAAAAAGTCTATGTCTTATTTATTACCAAGGTTAGTATGATTTATGGTCATATAATTGATAGAGCATACCAAACAATAAAAATACGACCGAAGCGAGAGGATGAGTTTTTAGTTGGCTCATGAGCTATGATTCCTTCCATGCAGCTAGCTAGTTCATGATCTCTCATTTGCTTATTGTGTCCATGTGAGTGACAAATTCACTCGCCTTGCTCATGAATTTCTCGCTCATTTATACAATGGTGGTCTCTCCGCCTTGTTCCTCTCCAATCTCAAAACCATCCACTCCACCGCCTCCCGCACCCCCTCCCCCATCAACCCGCTCACCGGTAACACCCGGCTGTCCCGCGCATTCAAGTGCTCCGCCACTTTATTGAAGATCTCCTTGATGTCCTGCACCTCTAACCGGTCCTCCAAGTCCTGCTTATTGGCCAACATGAGGATCGGCACCGACCGGTCCACTCCGTTCTCCTCTTCGTCAGACGCCAAGATCCGGGTAAGCTCCTGCGTACACTCTTCAAGCCTCGATTTGTCTGTACTATCTACGAGGAAGATGATGCCGTGAGCAGCTTCAAAGTAGTTTTCCCACATGCTGCGGAGCTCTTGCTGGCCTGCAAGATCCCATATTTTGAGTACGGTTTTCTTGTTCACCTTTATGTGGCCCACATTTTGTCCTACAGTTGGAAGGATTTTCTTAGGTTTTTTGTATGTGTTGGGCTCGGCGTAGAGCTCTTTGAGTTTTTCAAGGAAGGTCGTTTTGCCCAGGTTCTCGAGACCAAGGAGAAGGAGAGAGTATTCTTCGTGTTTGTTGTAGGAAAGGTAGAGGCTTTTCGTGAGGTGGAACACTGGTTAGCCATCGGTACTCGTTACGAGTAAAGTGACGATTTATAAAGGCAATCGCTCACTTAGCTTGTTCGCTTCAAGACATATGAAAGAAGCACTGGATGAACGAAGTATTGTGAAGAATTTAAAGGATGAGATAGAAGATAACAAAGGGAGGATGATAGTAGGTAAGATGATTACGAACTAAAGGCTTCACCTATTGCACTCCAAAGAATCACAAAGAAAGGCTTTGTCTCATCACAAGACAACATATCAAACATGATTCAAAAACAAAACTTCAGAAATTGGTCCGAACTTTAACTAGGTTTTGAACCAAATGTTTATCCACCTGATGTCCATCACTTAATGTGTGCCAAATGATCAACATCAAAAAACAAAGAAGGGACATGAAAATGTAAAATCAACAGACAATTCAAAGAGAATACATATTAAGGACAAACAGTGATGGGATGGAAAATCCAAAAATATCCACAAATAAATCAAGGATCAACTCATTATCATAAAATCAGCTTCACATCATGAAATCAACTCACTTTTGTCAAACACTTCTTATTAGAAATTCGGCTATATTCGAAGAAACTTGTAAACAATTATGTGATCTGTCCAATTTAAAGCCGAACTCTATAAATCACCTTGGATTATTCCAATTGGCTGTTCAATCCTCCTGATCTCATCTTTTGATATCCGATTGTGTGCCCTGGGGGGCTTATAGCGGTTTGTTACATACACTATAAAAGTATCAAGAATTGGTCAATTGATGGATTCATACATTTAGTGTCTTTCAAATTTCACGGTTTACTGTTTTTCTTTGGGTTTTCATGATTTAGAGTGTATAGCTTGGGTTGTATGGCTTGGGTTGTGATGTTGTCGTGATGTCAATTGCTTACTAGCGTATAAGTGTTATCAAATGAATGAAAAAAGTTTGTATTCTGCGATTGGTTTTAAGGGTTCGCAAAACAGATCATTTGAGTTTCGAGGATTTTAGGCAGTTGTGTAGTGATTTATAGTGGATAAAGTGTGTGCTGAGTTTTGGAATAAAAAGGCCGCAGTAGTTGACTTTTTGAAACCTTAGTACTTTAACCGAATATGGTATTTAGCAAATAGTGATATATCTCAGTTTCAAAAATGTATACCCTCTATTCGTAGACTTGCTATGCGCACTTCAACTAGAAAGTGACAACAGTCAGCGCAGAATATAGACGTTTTTGTAGATTTGGTTCCATGATATACACATGAGGCATCTTTGAAACATATATAATCTGGAAAAACGAAATCTTCTTGCCCAAAATACCACGCAAAAAAGTAGACCCTCAGAGAATCCCAAATATCAATCTACAGTAATAACAACCCTGGAGCACACAAAGTATAAGGGCTCATCGCTTGTGAAAGTATCCTCCTCCAAATATAAACCCCCAAATTCACATGTACTCCCCACAATAGGCTCCCTCTAAATCAAAAAATCAAAAAAAATCAAAAATCAAGTGAAAAATCAGCCCTAAGGCATCTGAAAAATCGATGCTCCGCCGTTCCCTCCACTCAAAAGCGGCTGCGCTTCTGCAAGTGCGTCCTCCTGCGCGGCCACAACCTACTCCCCGAAGCTCGACTTCTCTTGCGACCTACGAGCCCGATTTTCTGATCACGCCCCAGACTTATGCATACCAACTACCTATGGCAGGCGAGCCTGAGAAGCACATCCAAGTGTCAGCGCTGCCACTTTCGCTTCTATTTGAATACACTGGAGTCGAGACACTGACAAGAAATGGTGGGAATAACCAGAATGTTTTTGACTCGCACCCACTCAGTCTGTACAAAGCTCTAGCACAGCGATATGCACGAATAGTGCGTGCGAAAAAAGATGCACAAACCCAAGGCCGAGAGCGTCGAATTACTATAGAAAGACCTCGCAATTTGAAAATGACGACCCGTGACTTTATAGATGACCTGCTTTACAACCCGGCCTATGGATACTTCAATCGTGATTTGGAAATCTTTCACCCTGAAAAGCCCTTCGAATTTGCAAAGCTCAAGCTGATGGACGCCTTCCTTGATGCGTGGGCTGGGGCAGAAATGCATTCAAATAGCCCAGAGAAGAAGAATAAGCCTAAGAATAGAGCCACCCAAAGATGGCATACACCTCTGGAGCTTTTTCACCCATACTATGGTAGGGCTGTAGCACACTATTTGGTGGATAAGTATACGAAAAAAAATATACAGACGCCAATGAAAATATATGAAATTGGAGCTGGTAACGGGACTTTGATGGCAGATATCTTGGACTATTTAAAGGCCGATTATCCCGAGATTTATGCATCTGTACAGTACAATATAGTTGAAATTTCCCTGCCGTTAGCACGTACCCAGCAACGTCTTCAGCGCCACAAAAACAAGGTACGCATTCTCAATACGGACATTTTTTCGTGGACCGAAAACGTGGACCAAGATGTGTTTGTGTTGGCTTTTGAAGTGTTTGATAACTTCTCGCATGATGTGATCCGCTACAACATCGAGCTGGGCACTCCGTACCAAGGGTATGTAGTTATAGACAGAAACAACGAGTTCAAGGAGTTTTTCAACCCAAGACTCGATCCTTTGTGTGAGAGATACCTCTCTTTGAGACTGCAAACAGACAAATTCAAGAAGCTGGAAAACCGGTGGTTTTTTCAAAAGTGGATGAACCCTCACTACCCTCCCCAAGAGTTCGCAGAGCTCAACAAGCTTCAAAATTATTTGTGGCCGTTCCGTAACAAATTACTGCGTAACGGCGAGTTCATACCTACAAAGCTTTTGAAAATTTTCGAAATTCTTCACAAGCACTTTCCAAAGCACATGCTTGTGGCCACTGACTTTTCGGAGTTTGGAGGACGCGTTCCTTACAGTTACAATGGTCCTGTAGTCCAGACGCTTTTTCTGCGTACCCCTCAGGACGAGGACTCTACAGTTCGCGCTGTGCCAAAGAATGCCCTCGACAAGAAAGACACGCTGGAAGAAGAGCGCAAAAAATTGGAGTACCAAATTCTGCGGGTAACCCTGGACCGCATGGTCAACGTGACCCTGTACATGGTGCAGCAGGGGTATTTCGATATCATGTTTGCGACAGATTTTGACATGGCTAGTCAGGTTTATGGGTTGGTGGCGGGTAGGGAGGGGGAGGTCAGTAGCCACGGTGATTTTTTGAAAAGGTGGAGTGTGGACTTGGAAAGGACTAAGTGTGCGAATGGAGAGAATCCGATGGTTGAGTTGTATCGGAATGTCAAGTTTTTGTGTACATAGAACGAACATAGCGTTTTCACAAGCCGGGCGCAGCGAGAAGCGAGTGGAACACGCAACATTAATGTAATATATTATATGATATTGTTGTAGGAGCGACGAGAGTGAAGCATGTGTACATGTTGCCTATGAACCAAATATACTAAGCATTGATAAGATAAATTCAACATACTATAAAAGTTCTTCGTAGAAGTGATAAGCAGGGAAGACACAGGAAGCATAAAAAACACCCCATTAACTTCTTTTTTTTAGTAGCTTCCTACTGTTCACGATTTTTTGGATCAATAATCAAAAAATTGCAAAAAAAAATGATTTCGCCCAGGATCGAACTGGGGACGTTCTGCGTGTTAAGCAGATGCCATAACCGACTAGACCACGAAACCATCTATGAACAAAATTTTGTTCATCAAAAATATCTTATGGTCTTGTGTTTGTTTTCAATCATATACGAATGTCCTTATTTTTTTTAAAGGGCAATAAGTACACAAATAAGGTAAAATGAATAATACGGGTACCTACGCTTGAGAGAACCGCCGTACCAATCACTTTAATCGCAGCAGAGTAAACTTCCAAGTAACAAGAAAGTCGCTCCCTAACTTGAAATGTGAGTGAAAGTTCTAGGCTGTACTATTCTAACAAAGCCGTCCAAACAACCTCAAATTCAGTAACCAGATAAAGATATAAACTCTAGCCAGACAATTTGTATCAGTCTAATCTTGGTGCGCTACAATCTTACTAATCGCACGCAATAATTATTATGTCTGGTGCCCCTTCAATTGGGGACTTACAAATCCGTATATAAGTCTTTTAAGATCGGGTCAACAAACAGTCCTAAAATACTCAAATGCAAAGGAGTCTCAGGGTGTTAAATCTTCTCAAAGCTCGAAGGTATTCTACAGATCCTGAGAATGAAAAGTGCAAAGAGTTTTTAAAACAACTTTCTAGAGAATCTATCCCCAAAAACAGCTACACACTCACATATAGTAGAAGCTCTGGCTCAGGGGGTCAGAAGGTAAATAAAGTATCGAGTAAAGCAACCCTCACTCTCTCAGAGGCGTTTTTATATAGATATCTTCCTAAAGGAGTGTGGAGCCAGCTAGTGGAGAAGAAGTATAGGTATTTAAACAAACTGGCACTGGCTATCATTTTACAATCTGATCTTACTCGTCTGCGGGAGTCCAATGCTGAGGACTGTTTTCTGAAGTTGGTTTCTCTGATTCGTGAGAGTGTATATTTCAGAAACACAGAGAACGATGAGCAAAATAAGCGCAAGTGGGATAATATTAAGCGTAGAACTAATGAGGCGAGATTGGAACAGAAGAAGAGATCTTCTGAGAAGAGGAGAAGTAGAACTATTGATTGGTCTTGATACGGAGCCGATTTTTGACTCTAGAGTTTTGATTATGAAGCTCATGGAGGTTTAAGAGATAGTTAAAAGCTTTTGAAGCCTTGGAATACAGTTCATTGTGTAATTTAGGGGTTATTTGGGGCAGGGTAGATAATAGATGTTTTTTATGAAGTTGACTCGCCTACTCTGATTCATATCTAGTGAATGGCTCTTAGAGGCTCGTTTTCCAATTTTACAAGTAGTAAAAGTGGTGGTGTCGTAGATACAGCGCGTGTGATAGTTAATACGTCAATTCCTGCTCGATACTAAATAAACCAATGATATAAACAACGACCAGTTGACAAACCTAAGCTCAAAGCTCTTGCTTCGGTATCAGCTCAGCAAAATTACACTCTTGCTTCACTTAGCCTGTATCTCCCGATTAGGTGTATCCATGTACGTGCGTGTTTGTCATGGTGTTAGCGGTGATACTTTGATTTGTGGTAGTTTACCCATTTTTCCTACAGTTTCCTTCACTTACAGTGAATATAATTAACTACAAAAAGTCATAGAAACTATATTAATCCGCAATATTATAGTACAACTATTTTCTCGCTATTGATACATGATTTATACGTTGATGGTAGTGTAAAGATTATCTCAGGATTATCAATATAACGATCAGCTTATTATTATTAGTAAAAAGGATAGCTCGCTTCGCGTGTTAAACTCTAAACCAATAAAACCTCCTCATAAATTCCTCCCTCGCTCTCTACACCCTCATAAAACACCCTCTCCGTAATCCCCTCCTTATTCTCTCCCTCTTCCTCCCCAAATTCCCCCCGGCTAGCTCCTGAATAAACTAATCTTCTTCCTCTCCACTTCTGCTCATCCGCCCTATAATCCCACCGCTTCTTCATAAGCTCCCCTTGCTTTCCTCTCTCCTCCTCCTTGATCTGCTTCTCCAACTCTTCGATCTCCCTATCTTCCTCTTTCTCTGACTCAGAAAAGTCAGAATTCCCCCTCTCTTCACCCCTAACCTCTTCCAAAGTCGCCTTGCCTCCCTTAATATTCAACAGCATAACCTTCTTTCCCCTACCCCCTCTCTCGGCCTCCTGCTCTTCTTTTCTTCTCAAATTGCGCTGCTGCTTTTTCATCTCCAAAATCCGGTGCAAAGAGGACTTGGTCCACATGTTGGTTGCGCCGGGTAACTCGTAGTCCGAGACCTGGTCGATGATGCGAGTACGAGCAGATGCATTTTCCTGGTATCCAAGAAGAGTGTCGAGCTTTTTCTGTGCAATTTCAAGCTCTTCTTTTTTCTTGTTCTCACTACTAACTTTCTCAAAGAGACTATTCTGTTGCTTATAAAAGGACTGTTTACCTGCACTCCCCATACTAATCACCATCTTCTCTTTTTTCTTCTTTGGCTGGGCTACAGGGGTACTTTTCTTCTCGGCCAAATCCTCTTTTTCTTGTTGCAAAAGACGAATCATCTCACTCTTCTCTTCACGTGACAAGAGGGGGGACTCACAAAAGGAACATGTGGTTCGAGCACTCTCTTTCATACATACAATTTTACCACAGTTGAGACAGTTAGGAATCGCTTTGTTAAGTGGATGGCGCGTGGCCATGCAATCACATTTTACAGAATCATCGTTATTACCATACTCTATTTTGTTAAGCAATTCATCGAGTTCTGAAATATCATGGATTTTTTGTTCTTTTGAGTTCTTTGGCTTTGAAGTAGCCAGGTTTTTCTTCCCGTTCTTGAGTGTGTTTTGTGTAATTTTTGATGAGTTTATGATACTTTTGACAGGTTGATTTAATAGTGTAGAGGAAGTCTTTTGAGATGAACCAACAAAGACCCCTGTTTTTCCTTTTGTAGGGTTTTCATTTTGACTAGAAATCTCGCCTTGGTTTCCCCATTTATCGCGTTTTCCTCCTTGCTGTTTGTATTTCATAACCATCCTTATAAACTCTCTCACAAGCGACGAAGAGCCTACCAAGCTCACAAAATGGTTTGAAACCTCTTCTTCAGTAGATAGAGTCATTGCGTAGTCGATGATCTGGTCAAGAGACTCATTATCAACGGGTAAAAGCTCATAAAGCTTTTTTCGAAGGCCTGCTTTGCTGATCATTGGGGAAATTTTCTTTGTAATTTGTGGTTTCTCTTTGAGATATCACTTCTTCGAAATGGTTTGTTCTTTTGAATCTCTCAAATTGCTCAAATTCTTTGAGTTTTTGAGATCATGTCTTTAACTTGAAATCTTACCCAAAAAATTGGCGTGCGTTTAGTAGATGACGTGAACCATCGACAAATACAAACGAGCGAAGCAAGTATACGGTTTACGATATTCCTCTAGTTCCGTTAGTCGTATTAAATTGTCGCCCTCTTCTTCAACTAATCTGTAAGCTTTGTTCTTAAAATACGCCCGAAACTAATCATTTCTACGCCTCGTTAAGTCTTATGATTCAGAGGCTTCAGACTTATGATTGTGTATTTGCGTCATCAGATCTCTTTCTTTCTCTTTTCTTTCAACTTCCAACTGGTATGGTACGGATCGTCTCGTGCGTTTTAGGTGAAAGGCCTAACTATCTTGTGTACGGACAAGTGTAGTTGAACGATAGTGTTAAGTTTCTGTACTCTTGCGTATCAGCTCCATTGCAAATACTATATTACAAATGCCTCTAGCTGTTTCTAGTTTGGAATAGATTGGAATAGATCTACGTCTCTTAGCACATGGGAATTATAATTCTCAAAAACTTCCGAATCACTCTTTGAACATGATTAAACACAAACTTGAATTGAACAGTAAAAACAAGCTTTTCAAAACCAAAACTTATGAAGCAGCACCACCTACGCGAGATTTTCATTAAAAACATGAAATTGAACCACCTTTAACTAGAATCAATCAGCCTTTCTCTTTCTCGCCCCCTCCCGAAAAGCGTTCCAAACTTCCTTCACCTTTACAACAAACCCACCAGAATCCGGAAAACTCATGAAAAACTCCCCACGTGTATACTCAAAACACCCTCCAAATCCCAAAGCAGATGCACCAAGAACCAACTTTCCAGGCTCATAGGAATAGGGATATGCATATAAACCCAAATCCAGGTCATCAGTACGGCGAATAAACGAGCGGTTGCAGTTTATGGGAAATATGGATCCAAGTGCCTTAACCAGAATGCCTTCAGTGGTTGACTTAGCCGTCCCCACATACATTCCAAGGTCTTTATCAAACGACAAATCCCTTACGAAACGGTCAAAAATCAGCTTTTCTGGAAATACTGTCACAATACTTCGAGAGTCAAGCTCAATCATATACTTCTTCTCAGAGACCATCTCCTTGTCTGGCCCGAAACTTCCATACTCTACCGACGACATCAGAACACCCGGTATTATCGGGGCAGCCAAACTGTTTGGTCTCACGTCCTCACCGAAATGTAGCATAGCCTTTTTTGTATCCAAGTGGGCTGTTTTGTGTTTGGTCACGCCCTGCTCTGCTAGTTGAGCAGCCACACAGTACTCTTGGCCAATCCCCAACCCTAAGTACCCGCCAGGGTGACCCTGGTCGGTCTTGCACATTATTTTGTGCGCTACTTTACCAGAAGCCAGAGAGAAACCTATAGAAAGAGCTTCGCCGGAATTGAAGCTCAATTCTTTTGCGGTTTTCATGGGAAGACAGATACCTGATTTTTTGGTACATACTGGTAAAACTATTGATATAGCATCTATGCTTATTTGCGTGTAGAGGGGACCAATATTATAGTTGTAAGTACTGATTAATTCTCCTTCAATTTTAATCGTTCCAGCGACACGCTCATAGAAGAGGGGAAGAAACACTGGCTCAGGGCTGTAAGAGTTCTTCTCAGAAGAAGGTGGCTGTCCATATGGAGGTGGGGCTAATAGATGCTCGTATGGAGAGGGGTCTTCAAGGAGTTTTTCTGTTTTTTCGGGGAGCATTTGAATTTGTGTAAAATGTAGCTCTTTTCAAGGAAGATGAGATGTTGCAGTGTACTATAAAGTGAGGTTTAAATTTGGTGTTTTTTTGTAGATAAGCTGATTCATTGTTTGTAGCGCCAAGCATTACGGGGACAGATGTGAGGTAACAGCCCTGCAGGATGCTCCAATATATGATTATGTACTAATAGTCTATCATTCAAGCTGAATCTAGTAATTCACTACATTGAACGTTTTCTATTCATTAAAGCATTTAAATCCACTCCAACGTCTAACAAGAATTCTGTTGCGTGCTTATAAGCATGTACAACCAAGAGACAGAAAGTCCAATAAACCCGGCTGCTGATAATAAAGCATATTCTGTTCCAACGGTGTATCTTGCTTTGAGTGAGTACATTCAATCACATGTTATCAATATATTAGGATTGCGGGCTCATGTGTCTAATTTACATTGAAGTTACTTTAGAATGAATACCTACATCACTGATCAAGCAAACAGCCGGACTGAGTTTCTCTTGACAAGCACCCCTCATTCGAACTCACGTTGCGGATTGCTCATACTATCCCCTATGTACACAAAATGAAGGATTACCAATCACGAAACACCAGATACACAAATTACTTACGATTATGTCAAATTTCCGAATAAAAGTGTTCCTTCATGATACATTTATACTCATACATCGAACCTCATGCCTCATGCTATCTATATACACGATTAAACTAGTTTTAGTACTCCACTATCTGTAAAGACACCTCATGACTAGACTATAACCCTCCTCAAATAAGAAGCAACGTCTCATCTCTGCCCTCTCTTCCAAACCTCACAAGATCAAAAACGCGACTCGCAATCACCATATCAATGAACCGCCACGAACCACACCCAAACACCTCTGGCGACTCATCTGCCAACTTTGGGAAGAGCACTTCTTCCAACTGTTTATATTGTTCTATTTCGCTAGTTTGAAACTGCGTAGTTTTAAACAATTCAATTTTAAACCACAAAAAGAGGTTAAAAATCTCCCCAGGCAAGACAGAGTCAAAATCGGATTTGGAATATTCAGGATAGTGGTTCTTGTTCAGACATCTGGTGAGCCATAGGATGGTTATTTGCTCTTGAAGCATTTGCATGTCTTCGTCGGTGCTGCTTACAACCTGCAACAAAAAATCGTCCTCTGAGTATCCGAACCCTTTGGCGACAGCCTTCAAGAATTTTTCATCCTTGTTTATGATCTTCTTAAGAGTGAGTATTTTTCCGGAATGTTCCAAATCTTTCATGATTTTTTTTTGTGTACTTTTCAAGGCTTTTAAACTGGTCTTGTAAACTTGAATTTGCGAATGTTTATATTCCAAGACCAAGTCAATCTTCTCATTTTTCAGGTTTTTGAAAGCTTGAGTTTCTTCTAGCGAGTTGAGTTTTGCTGTCAAAGCAGCTGTTAAGTTATTTATAGCTTTCAACTTCATTCTGTGGGTAACACTTATATCCCCTATTTTAATGATATTTTGTCCCTCCTTTAAGTGATGAGCATCCAACTCATCTTTTGAAATCAAACAAAAGAGAGCCAAAAGTTCATCCGCGATAGGGCTCTCTCTAGACAAAAAATACAACAATCCATAACCAAACTTGACATCGTTGTTGGCCTTCAAATTACTGTAATCCGAGGGAACAGGCAATTTCAACAGAGGATACTCTTTGGCTATCGCTTCAATCTGGTCGGATGGGATTTTGAGTTTCAAGGCTATCGAATCGTACGGATTGTCAGGGATGATAAACCCATAACCTAATAAAAGCTCTTCATTATTTTTAAGTCCGTAATTGTTATAGACCTCTTCATTTTCATTTATCTCAGCAATTGAGTCATTTGTGAAAGCAAATGAGCTTTCTACACTGCTCCATTCTACCTTTTCACCCAATTTATGGTTGAGCAAATCGATTATCGGGATTAAAATTCCCTCGTCAGAATCCGATTCCAGAATAACTCGTCTTGGGAAAGACCGTGATGTCATAATCACGTGGCCCCAGAGGAAGGCTTCGAAACTAAGCCAATTTTCAATTTTGGCTTCCTTGACTGCCTTTACTTGATCATGGAAGAGATCTAACTGAAGATACGACAAGTTCAATACACGCCCTTTGTCCTTGAAAAACATATCGTAGAATTGAGCCTCTTTTGGGTCGACAATAGGCTCAACTAGCTCGTACCACTCTCTCACTAAGATAATTAACTTATCGTCTAGTGAAGAACCAAGATTCGTCCCCTTAAGAAGCTCTTTGTCTTTCAGACTCCATAATAAAGGTGTGTCAGGCATCGATTTACCTGAAGGAAGACACTCAACATAAGGATTTTTTTGTGTGCTGAACTTGAGATAACTCACATATAACTTTACCAAAGAGTTAGCATTGAAATAGTTAGCGCTCTCTAACTTTTCTTTATAATGTGAACTAAGTTTCGGGAACTTTTCAGAAAAAAATTCGAGCGCTTTGTCGCTATCTAAGATGATTTTTGAGGGGACCACTATTTGAGGTGCTCCTCTTTTTTCTCTTGCTACTTTGACCGCCGAAATCCCGTGTTTAGGAATTTCACGGAATTCGATCCGAGGATCAATATGAGCCCCATTTTGGGTGGCCCACGCAACTAGAGCGGATATATTCAGCATGGTGTAGATGAGTAAATTTTGAAAAGTTGTATAATTTTTTGACAGGCAGAGGGATGCGCACGAATGCAAATAAAGTCTAATATTCTGTTCTTATTTGATTGGAACGAGGCTCCTTATGTTTGTGAATAATTTCATCAAGTATACGTTTAATTGAAGAGTCGATCAACAGTGTCAAGATTTCTCGGTTGGAACTTTCTAGAATCTGTTATGAGGGTTGCACAGTCGCCACTCAAAAATGTTCATGGTGGCTTGAAATGGGTCGTAAGTTTATAAGTTAAAATGACTCGTGTAATAGTTCGACGCATCTTTTCAAGCATACCGTACAATATATAAAGGTATATACTTATTGTGGAAAGTTTAAATGGTGGACGCTTATCTAAGCAAACGATAAGCGAGCTGAGCTTCTTCTCTAGCTTTTCGACCTCACCCGTTGGCTTCTCAACTGGGAAGGCTCGACTTGTAGAGCCGTATCTCAATGAGTAGAGGCTTTTGTCCTTATAGAAATGATCGACTGAGTGTTACTAGTATTCTACTCAAATCCAGTGTCAATTCTCTTGGCATCTGATAAAATACATAACTAAATAACAAATACTGGCTTCACTAGGTATCGCTGACGTACATAGATTCTAGATACAACGTATCACGTCTACAGCTTGAGAATATAATTATGGTGAGCCTCCACTTGAGTTCTACCCCTTGTATTACGTAGCTGCAAATTCTCTAGCCAACTCACACTAACTTTGTTCGTGAGTTTGGTTGGGTAAACCCCCCGTTCAACCCCCTCACGTGAAAACTAAAAAAAAAAGTAGAAGTAAAAATAATTGGAAATTCAATTCAAAGGTTAAACAATGTTGAGAACCCCCCTTCTCCGTCTAGCTCTTCGTAGCACCCCTCTTCTTGCCCGTCCCATCGCTTGTGCGCCTCTCCGCGCATTCCATGTGAGCGCTACCCGTTTCGACCGCCGCGCTGTGCAGCAAACGCTTGCGCTGGAAATCAGACTCGAAGGGGAAATTGATGAACACAAGGAAAAACCTGAGGCAATTGATACTTTCCTTGACTCTTCAGGATTCAAAATTGTGGACGCTGGCGAAAGCCGGTCGCTCGCGCACGTGCTCAAGGAGACCGACAAGGAAAAAGTGCATGTGTTTTTTGATATCTCCCAAGTGACCAACATCCCCGAGCCAGCGCCTCTTGAGGAAGAGGGGAACGAGGAGTACGATTTTGAGAAGGAAATGAACGAGGAGTTTGCGAATGTAAACGTAGTCGTAGAGAAAAAGGGAGCTGGTAGTGCTATTTCCATAGAAATGTTGTTCAAATTGGACGATTGCCTGATGTACATAGAAAGCGTGACGCCGTATGATGACGCTGCGCTTGCTTTGCTGGAGAGCGCTGAAGCTGAGAGCAAGCGTCAGTTGGCGTACCATGGGCCTGCGTTTAGCAATTTGGACGAGCAGTTGCAGGAGGCGATGGAGGGGTACGTGAAGGAGTTAGGAGTGGATGAGGCGTTGGGAGAGTTTATTGTGGCGTATCTGGAGTATGAGGAGAACCGGGAGTATTTTGGGTGGTTGGGGGGGTTAAAGAGATTTTTTGACTAAACGAGTGAATCGAAACTAACCGTGAAGCCAGTTGACTTAATGATCAATTGTGGCTAATCAATTTGCGTTAGTGAACAATAGCTGTTCAACTATTTCTTTTATGTGAAGCTAATAATTAAAATACTTTTCTTGGTTAGTTCAAATATAAGCTAATGAATTCTAATTAAGCTTTGCGAGATGAACCAATGTTTTATCAAACTGAGCAGCTTGTTTCTAACATGAGGGCGGAATTATCTGCTTCATCTAAATCGCGTTCATTTTCAAAAAGTAATGTTTTGGGCAGGTTAGCCAAATAACTTATCTTGCTTGAAATTAAATAACTTATATAATAAGTATATAAGAAGTTGGTTCTCAGAGCCAAGTATCTGTAAATAGTTAATTGACATGGTCATGTTTTGTAGAGATGGGTATATCTGATTGAGTGATCATCTATTTAATTATCAGAAGATTAGCTAAGAAAGTTGCGATTGATTTTGTCGTGCCACTAGATCAGAAGAGTAAGCAATGGACTAAGATTTGTTTTTGCCTGATCAGCTATACCTGATTTTCATCTTGTGTCCTTTGATCAATTTTGGGACAGCTGTATTAAGAGTGTAGCCGTGATTAGTCAAGCAAATATGATTGTGCTCGTTAGTTGATAGACCGAGCTAGAGATTAGCTTATATGAACGAAGAGAGTTGGCTTCGAAGTGGCCTGTTGATTTTCGGTTTTTGGTTGTTTTGAAAGTCAATATATATTGTGTTAAGCCAGCCACTTAGTAGAGCTTATTGATATTTTCTGGTTTACTGCTCATTCGTGGTCAAAGAGAGAACAATTAAGTTTATGTGTTTACAGACTTGCAGTTACTAAGCTCGTTTCCTTTGAGTATATTTGCTCAGCTTACTTGTGAGAGAATGTGCACACAAACCTTGAGACAGACTTTCTGACCAATGAGCTGAGCAGGCTAGTGCTTGAATACTTGGGTGCTGTGAAAAAGATCTGAAGCTTATTACCTTTTTTGGATTTAGGCTGATTAGTGGAGTCTTCTGATTGTGTCGTTTTTTGGGTTAAATTCTCTTTTATTTCTCAGGATGTTCACTAAAGTAAGCTTCTTGGGCATACTCACAACGAACTTATATAGATGTATAGGTCTCCCTAATAAAAACCCAAACTGAATGCGTAGCTGAGTTTGTTTGTTGATTGAGCCAGTTAGTTAGTTTATCAGTGCCTTAGTCAGTTGGCTAGACTCACTTTCCATCGTCGGAGCAGAGTTGATCAAATCAGTATCTTGCTCAACTCAAATGGCAAACTTACTAACAATCAAACTAATCAACCAAGTTGCCAATAAACTTCTTGAATAACCTTTCAGCCAACTTATCAACAATCGGGGCTCACCCATAAACCGCTCCGTAATAAAGAAAGCCATCTACTGCTAGCCCAGATTAAGCCATGCAGCTGTCAACGTACTGACAGGATAAACTGGAAATGCACACTGGCGCTTCGAAACATTTCTAGGAGGGTCAACTATGCTACAAACATTTAAAGCATCTACTTGATAAAATATCTACTCAGTCTTCAATCTTCAAACACACATACTATTCCTTTCTGCTTCCTCTGATTACATAAGAATCCACCTTGCAACCCTAAAACCAGTCAAAGACAGCCAGCCAAAAAAAACAAACTTTGAATAACAGTGAAAGACTATTTCTGAAACTGACTGTTAGTTACATACGAGTAAAGTGTTAATAACAACTCTTTCGTAGAAGGTCACGTGCAACTTCACAGGGCACCAAATATATATTTTTAATATCACCAATTTTTCACTGTAACCATATACACATAATGTCCGACGCATTGGTTTCATACGCCGCTTTGATTTTGGCTGACGCCGAGAGCGAGATTACTGCTGACAAATTGGTTAGCTTGGTGAAGGCTGCTGGCGGGTCCCTTGAGCAGGTAAGTTGATTATGTAATGCATGAGAAATGCCAGCATCGAGTGAGAAGGTATTATTGGTATTGCTGCGAGTTTCACATTATTGGGAAGTGTTTTTGGTTTATATAGACAGTCCTATTGGATAGATATCATAGGGTGTTTGGGATATTGGGTGTACATTGGTTATGCAGTGTATTGAGTGATACTGTGAGTGATATAGTGGAGTGATATTAAGTAGAACTTAGTGCGCAAAGAGATCTTTCAATAAGAGAAAGCGGTTCAAGTTGATATGGAAAGGTTCGAATGGTGTCTATCTAACAAATTTGTGGGAAAAGTAAAGCGTTTCTGTGTTCAATCTGTGATATTGGAGGTGTGAATAGAGGGAATAGATGATTGAGGCAACTTATTTTCATTTCGATTCTCATTCTTCTGCTTATTTTTGAACTAACTTTTATGATACTTTCACTTATTCTTGCTCTATCTGCTGATCTACTTACCACTTCATCTCGCCTTCATATACTTTACTATGATAACTCACTATGTTTAATTTTCGCATACACCGCCATACATAAAATGACACATAAATGACACATAGGCCACCAGCACATACGACGAATATCTTAATGATGTCCCACAACACCCTGTTATTTTTTTTTTGTTTTTTTTGGGAAATTTTATGCTCAGTGCAACGGTTTGATTCATGTTCCATCTATCATCCAGTTAGTCCATTATCGGCCTGTGCATATCAAATCATACAAACTTTAATTTCCACTTAGTGTACACACCAAAGTTGCTAAGAACGCTTCACAATTCGAATTCTCAAAACAATACCAAAGAAATGCCAAATCAAATGACTTCGAAATCTATGAGCTTCGCTGGTCAAGCACTGCTCGTGGAATTACTAACCAGATTTGGGCTGACGTCTACGCCCAGGCTTTGGAGGGTAAAGACCTCAAAGAGCTCCTTCTCAGTGCTGCTTCTGCCCCAGCTGCTGGTGCTGCTGCTCCAGGTGCCGCTGGTGCCGCTGCCACCGAGGAGGCTGCCGAGGAGGAGGCCGCTGAGGAGGAGGAGGAGTCTGACGACGACATGGGCTTTGGCTTGTTTGATTAAGTAATTTGAATGAGTGATGGAATAGTGTAGAAAGCCACCAGCCACGAAGTGGCTGATTGTGCGTGTTTATGTAACGGAAATGCACTCAATAGTGTATGGAAAGCTGGGAAATCGAAGCACTGGAATTGTGTGGCCCAACCGGATGGTAGAGCCAATGAAGGAGCGAATAGAACCAAGTAGAATCAAGCGGATGCCAATAGAGATCAGGCAATGTAACTAGATTCAAGTAAACCGAGTGCACGGTAAGTACGACCTAGCAATCAGGGAGAGCTGCTAAGCAGCCAATGACCAAGGGGGACCAACTAGAGACCAACTGATGACCAACTGACGACCAACATAAAAAATAACAATCCCCAGAAAATGCAGACAGCCAAGCTACTGATTAGCCTGTACGCCGCCTGCGAGACTCCAGGTTTCTCATTTTCACTAAAATAGCATATCTTTTTCTTAATAGGTTTGGATACTAATATAAATTACAATCATCCTTCGTACCTTCGGATAGAAACTATTATTAGTGATTCACCACTCCACGCTCGCTTAAAACTTTCTGCTAATAAGTTTCAATGCCTTTCCAAATCTAATCTCTATAGCATTTCATTCAAGTGCAGTCTGGAACTTGCCACCAACCAAACTACGATTAACTAGAGCATTTTATTAGAATACAACTGTTACTGGGTGGAAAGTGGAATAATCGGGTACAACTCAACGCCACCAGCTATTCGCTTCCCTCATAGCTGGCTATACCAAGTTCAAACTGTGCCCTACTAAATCCCTCCATACCCCTCCATACCCTCCCCTTCCCGCTCTCTCTGCCAACCCCTTCCGTCTCTCAACCCCCAATCTCGCAAACTCACCCAAAACCTCAAAATCAATAATACTCTTCTGCCCCGCCCGGAACATCGCATTCGCGCTCTCGTACCCACTTGCCCTATTCATCCGTGGATTCAAGCCCAACGCGTGGCCCTCCTTCTCAGAAATTTGCTGCTGGAGAACGTACATCCGACGATACACTCCCTCCGCCACTGGCGTCACCGTATAAAACAGCCCGTCCAAACACCCTCCAACAACCTGGAAATCCGTCCCGTTGCCCATAGGGATCAGCCGCATCGCCGTGGCAATACTGTGTATGCAAATGGTGCTCTTTCTAACAAGCCGCTGGCCACTCAAGGAAGCAGGGTCTTCTGGGTTATACTGCATAACGTGAAGATTACCAATATTGTCCGCTACTGCTATGTAGAGATCCCCATCGTGGGCTATGAAATCTGCTGCACTCACATCTACAGGAACCACGTCCTTCAGAAGATGAATCATGCGATACGGCTCGGCATCAAAGCCAACCAACCATACACTCTTCATCACGTCTCCTAACAAGAGAAGACTCCCAAAAGATTTGGCTTCACTAACGTATATTGAAGTATCTGTAAAGGCTACAGGAACTACAGTATTATCTTCCTGCAAATCTCTCACCATCACTCTCTGACCCAGAGCAGTCAAAAATCTGCCGCTGATTTCGGTCATTGCAGTCACAGCCCCTCTGGTCTCTTCATTGAAGATTTCCTTCAATTTCCGGTCTTTTTCAGGATGGCCAATTTCGGGAACAATGTCGACGATCTCGTACAAATAGAATGTCCCATTGGCCAGCAAATCTTCAATTCTGAGAGTGCCAGTGCCCACCAACACCATTTCCTTTTTTCTCATGCCGTTGCCAAAGCCCAAAGCTGCCAGCAGAGTGTTTAAACGAGCACTCTTTAAGGCCATTGCAACTTGATTGTTGGCATATTCAACACTATCAAGGATCTCTAGAGAGTTGACGTCTACAAGATGAAGCAGCCCTTTGTACAGTTTTGCGTGAGGCTTATCTTTTTCAGTGCCTGCCAAAATATTTCCTAGCTCATCGAGACATGCATAGTCCACCTCAGCGTATGCAGCCACTACAAACAGATTAGAAGTTTCGTGGAAGGCCACAGACTTGATGGACATGCCCATTTGTTTTTTCTTGATGGGAAGCGAGTTAGTGTAGTCTACCGTATCATCTAAGGTACAGATCCGTGCACCCTTCTGACTATCCACGTATATGAACCCAGAGCCTTCATCTGTAAATTTAAACACCAGCAGTTTTCTAGTCTTGAACTGAGCAAACGAAATAGCTGGAAGAGTGCCAAACTTATACACTCTAGGCTCTGAATGTCTTGTTTTTATGACTACAAATGGAAGAATTCCCGTGACAAAGAGGAGCTTTCTTCCGTTTCGGAAGGCGTCTATATACACAAACCGACGCTCCACTTTAGTCCCCCATGCAAAGGCATTCTCAGGTGCGCCAGTAATTAGTGTATTTTCTGCCTTTCTGAACTTATGTGTATTTTCTATAGAGTCGTAAAAAAGTTCATAAAAATATGTTTCCCCCCCGATCGTGAGCACCAGAAGATACTCCTTATAGAACCCCCTCTCGCCCAACTCCACAAGCATTGCCTGTTTAATAAATGGGTCTGGAATGGTGTCTCTCTTAGAAAATTCAGCGAGTACCAAAAGCTCCAGGAATCGCTCGATTTTATCCAATTGAAACGCTTTTTCATTGTGTTTCTTTTCGAAAAAGACCACCCGATTGTCAGCAGTGATTAAGGAGAAAAGAACCTTTTTGTCTGAAAACGCAGCTCTAGCAGAAATGCTTCTCTTTTTGGAGGCTTCCAAATTAAGGGCAGTCTCCTGAATATATCCTCCAGTGAGAACAGCTTCAGAAAGTGCTTTGGGGATCGAAATTTCTTTGTAAAAAACAGTATTTCCTTTTTTAGTGATTTTTACGCTGCACTCCATGATGCATGCGTTTCCTCTCAGCGTAGTGACCAAGCAGTACTTGCCATGAAAACACGCATACACAAAATCCTCTTCCACAGTGGTTTTGGTCTTTCCCCTGCGGCCCATCACGTAGTCAAGCCCAACTGTTCTAAGAAGCTGGAGACGCAGATCGTACAAATATACAGTCTTCAGAGTTACTTGGATGATATTCTTCTTTTCGGGTCCTGAGAAGCCTATAGCCACGATGTTCTCGCGATTTTTGAACTCTGTGCTGAGCGACACGTTCTTGAGGTTTTCCTTCACCAGGTACACGTCGGACTTGCCTGTAGCGTAGTTTGTAGTGAAAAGATATCCCTCCAAAGTCCATATTCTGTCGACATCTGCAAACTTGAGAGTCAGGAGAACTTTGGGCTTCACAGATGGCATTACAGAAGCAAGCAGGCCAAGCTTGTCGCGCCCGCAAGAGGCCACAATAGTTGCTTCTCCGTAGTTTGGGTTAGGAAGACCATTGCTTATACGCGACGGGGAGAGGTTCGCCAATGTGAAGTTTGTGACCGGCGCAATGCTAAAAAGCTTGTCTGAAACAGAGAACGAAAAAGGTGCATTTTCTGAAGATTTTTGCGTCTTCTCTGTTTCTTCTTCTGCATCGGAATAATCGATATCCGACGACAGCGGATCGTCAGCGTCTGCACCGTCCTCTTCTTCTTTTTTCTCTTGTCTTTTACTGGTCTTCTTATCAGACGTTACAGAGATATTGCCTCCAGTAACCTCGACGAACAACGAATCGCCATCCTCAGAACCAAAGAAAAGAGCTCCAGGACGCATCTCTACCACGCAGCTAGGTTGCCCCACAAGAACCCCTTCGTACTGAGAAGCCTCAATTTGCTTGATTTCGAAGTTTCTCACCAAACGGCCCTCTACTTCAAACTCTATCCAGTACATGGCCCCTTGGCTGGTGACCAACAAAAGCCGCGTAGGACTCAGAGGAAGCTGGTAAATGCAGCAGTTCTCGAGCTCCAAATTCAACGAGCTTTGGTCTTTCGAGAAATTCCGGTAGTCTGTAGTATTCTGAGTATACTTATTGACTATGATACCTTGCAGAGACCCGGATGAGTCCACATGAATGATTTCGTTACACCCTACAAGAAGAAGCCCATTCAAAGGAGGCGCCAAAGGTATAATGTCATACAAATCATACGGAAGACTTTTAAGCAGAATGACAGAAACCGAACTCTGCTTAGTGATATCTACACTCACAACCAGTAGCCTAACCACGTCTTTTTGCTTCTTCAAATTCCCTGCCCAAGTGTGCTGGGGCAGATGAAGAATGGCCAAAGTGGGTTTACGGTAGTCGTGGAGAAACTTGTATGCGATTACATCGGCAATGGCAGAATCGAGTTTCGCTGCAGGTGCAGTGTAAGTTGGAAGAAAAGGGATGTCGCTTTTCTCGGCTTCTTGTTCTTTCTCTTTTTTGTCTTCTTCGATCTTCATTTTTTCATCTTCATCATTTTCTGCCCCTTCTTCCACCCCCTCCTCAACCCCCTCTTCGGCTCCAAACCTAAGAAACGCAAATACGTCATTATATTGCATACACAAGCAGTTCTTTTCTGGATTCAGTGCGAGGTCGGCAATGGAAGCTCCTTTAACCGGCAGAGTATTCTCGAAGAAATTGTCATATAAGTGTAAAGAAACGGTTTCCAAAGAGTGAGAATCAAACGACCAGCGAACAACCAGGATCTTAGCAAATTTCGTGGCAACCGCTAAATATTCAAGCTCGCTTTCTTGGGTCTTAATCAGGGCCAAGTGGCTGACCAAGCCGTGGAGTTTTCTACGAGTGAGGAGCGTAAGTTTCTTGTTTTTCTCTGTGTATATCTCGAGAACCTTTCCTTTTGCTACCACGAGCGTGGGGTAGGAGAGGGACGTGAGGTGGCACGTGAGGGCGTGCAGAACCTGAGTTGGCTCGACGGTTTGTCGATAAACGTCCATATTTTTGGCGGCTACGGGTAGCTTATGGAATTACTGGAATTGGATGGTTTTCTTGGGGGTTTCTGTGGATTATGAGATGATTTATGGGGTCCTGTATCGTTTGGTTGGTGAAATATTATTTTGGTGAATTATTTTGGTGAAAAATAATTTGGAAGAGTGAACATGAACTCAGCTCGTAAATATATAGATTTGTACAGTATATACGCAAAGTACTTAGCTTTTCATCTGCTGAGGTTGTGTTGTGTTCTTCAGGTCTTTATCATCGAAATACCACATATTATGAGTACACTCCTGAGTTCTAACAAACTCGAGATTTTCAATCACCAAAACATTGAGGAGTGAAATTCAATACGCAGAAGAATGAGAAGCGAGCTTTTTGGTATTCTAGTTAGATTTAAGGCATCTACAATATTTTCAGTGCATTTCACAGGCGTCTTTTTTGGGGAAGGTTCAAAGTGCCTCGATCAGCATGTTTCCACTAACAACTTCACGCCCAAACACAGCTTCTTCATTCACCCCACATATTTCGGCTTCAGCCCTAGAATACTCAGCTCTTGCTTCGAACTTTCTTCCAAAATATGAGCCATGTTAGGAGATCGACCTTTTTTATGTCATTCAAGTCACTTTATTCATTTTCCTCGTGCTTGTCTCATTCTTAGTAGCTGTATCCTCATAATCTAAAGGACTATAGTGAACATAAGATCAGAAGCTTAGATTAGAAGCTTACCTAGTTACCGTGCATTCATAGATTTCAAAGTATATGCCTGTTTAACGAAAGGCAGTATTAATACTCCTCTGCTATACTGAATCTCACATATCACAAATTGCGGTCTTCGTCTTTCCAGATAATTCAAGAAATGATGTAGTATGAGCAAAATACCATAATCAGACAGAAATTTCCATAAGATAAAGACACATGAGATAGATAGTATAAAGCCATCACTTCAGGCAACCAAAAGTAAGCGCATAAAAGATGTCTAACAGTACTTAACTACAATCTACAACCAAATGATTAGGATCAATTAAAGTACATAACCGCCAGGGAAGAATTGAAGAAAATGAAATTAGAAAGATCCGTGCTTAGGATCCTTTGGACCAGGCTTTGGCTTTGGCTCTGGCTTTGGTTCAGGTTTGTGGTCTTCTGGGAGGCCTCTTTTGGATCCGTGGTGAGGAGGCTTTGGCTTTGGCAGGTCCGGCTTTGGGTGGTCTGGCTTAGGTTCTGGCTTTGGCTCCGGCTTTGGTTCAGGTTTATGGTCCCCTGGAAGACTTCTCTTAGACCCGTGATGAGGAGGCTTTGGCTTTGGCTCTGGCTTTGGCTCAGGATGCTTTGGCTCTGGCTTTGGCTGAGGTTGCTTTGGTTCTGGCTTTGGCTCTGGTTGGTGGTCTTCCTCGAACTCTCTCTTGAAAGATCCGTGCTTTGGCTGAGGGTCAGGGTGGTCTGGCTTTGGCTCAGGCTTTGGCTGAGGGTGTTTTGGCTCAGGCTTGTGGTCCCCTTCAAGACTTCTCTTGGATCCATGATGAGGAGGCTTTGGTTTTGGCTCTGGCTTTGGCTCTGGCTTTGGTTCAGGTTTGTGATCCTCTGGGAGGCCTCTTTTGGATCCGTGGTGAGGAGGCTTTGGCTTTGGCAGGTCCGGCTTTGGGTGGTCTGGCTTAGGTTCTGGCTTTGGCTCCGGCTTTGGTTCAGGTTTATGGTCCCCTGGAAGACTTCTCTTAGACCCGTGATGAGGAGGCTTTGGCTTTGGCTCTGGCTTTGGCTCAGGATGCTTTGGCTCTGGCTGTGGCTTAGGTTTGTCGTTCAACGCATGTCTTTTAAACGATCCGCCTGGGTGGTGGTCAGGGTGGAATCCCTGAGGAGGATGGTGGAAACCAGGGTGTGGTCCAGGACCATCTCTGAATCCCTCAGCCTCGATACTTTCGTTGGTTGCTCTCTTGAAGTACCCTTGCTCGTGAGCAGGGTGTGGAGCGTTCGGAGCGTTTTCAGGATGGCCCAAGAAAACAGGAGCGCCAGCTGTAAACGTCAAGACGCTGAGAATAGTGGCTGAAAAGAAAGTAGACTTCATGGTGAATCAAGTGAATGAATGAGTGTGGAGGAAGGATAGAAGATAGAAGAATGATGATTATGATGAGGGGAGTATTGAAGTTTATATAGCGTTCGATTACAAATGAACGCACAGCCACTATGCTTCGAAGATACTGCCGTGTTTTCGGAGAATGGGGGCTTACTTATAGCACCGGCTGAACCATTTTCCATTAGATACTCAACAAGTATTGTAAGCTTTTTCACTTTCAGTTTTATTTCACTTCTTCCTATGTTTGCTCTATAGACTAGTCCACTTTTTCATCAAGCCTGTCTTTTCTCCACTAGTTGAATATCCTTCTTTACTTGCACTAATCTGCCAGGATGCACACGAGCCAACCGGGCTTTGAAATTTCCGAAAATGAGCCGTGGATGCAGCTTAGTGTATACGCGAACTTATATGTACTCTGGGGAGGATATCTATCTCTGTGTTTACATCAATTTTGGTTTGTTCACTTGTACAAATTTGCACTAGCACCTCTTCTGCTTCTACAGACAACTGTGAATCAGAAAATATTCTCATAGTGGATGATTTTTCATATCAATTCCATCAGGATTAACAAACACTTCGCTATGTCATAGCCCGGCGATGCTCTTCGGCCATCGGAATGCGGGTTATTACCAGTGTGCAGGACAGTTGGACAACCGAAGAGAAGATGTGAACTTTTCAGCTTAGGAGACAAACACAATCTATATATTGAATCTTCATGTTTTTACTGAACGGTAGTATAATAACTGTCGGCATTAAAGATGCTCAGGAAATTCAAAGTCTGTACTTTTTATTGCAGCTTATAATCGATCCCGATCCTGCATTCATGAACCCTGTTATATTTAATCTATGACGGCACAACAGCGGCAAAGAGTCAACATCAGGTCAAGCCCTGTTATCCATACCAAGTAAACGAGGCTTGTGCAATCTTAAACCAATACAGCAGCTACTTCTAAGAGTGTCGAGTATTTTTGTGTGAACACTAAGATCTTGCGCTATCATAATGTAGCGGTGATTATAAGTTGATCTCTCTTTAATTGAACTAAGTAAACATTTACATTTCGCCAGGGTCTATATTTACAAGTTCGTCTAGATCTATATGGTATGACCACAGAAATACATAGCCTCTGGTTCAAAGAAGTTCAAGTGGCTGTAGGGTGTGAGCTTCAACCGCTACAAGGGAATCCGGAATGTTCTTTTGCTGGGTGGCATTAAAGATGAGCCACAATATCTGTTTCTGGGGTGAAGGCATCAGATTCAGGGAATAGCTAAGACTATGAGAATAAGAAGTTCTTTTTGTGTTCCAATTATATTATCACAACACAGGTTATACATAAGCTAGAGAGCCTAGACTCGTCCAGAGCATCTATCTAAAAAAGTTGCTAATTCTTGAATTACTGTAAAAGGAAAAGTCATCATTTGAGGTTATCAACCTAAAGATACGGAAATTGCTAAACTCATCCAGAATGGGAAGTTCGGGGAAAATCGTATCAGTAGATCTTGAAAGGCCTAGCCGCTCTGATAGCTCTATATTATGTGCAGCTGTCAATTTTTGTTTCTGTTTCAGTTACCTAATCGCATTATCGCCTCAAATGATATGAAGAAAAGAAAACACCAAGAATACCAAAGAGGCTATTCAAAAGCTATATTAAAACTTTTATATGGTCCTAGAACACAAAAAGAACTCAAAGTAGTTTGTACTTTGCTGCTCCGGCCTTTCAAGAACACTATAACAGAGCTACAGTTTTCTATCGAACCATCAACACAAAATGGCTAAACACTACAACGCTATCGACTTACATGGATGTGATGAGTATAACTCTGTGAAGAAGACTCAATCTTTTCTCAGTGGAAGCTATGGTAAGGTGGATATCATCACGGGATGGGGGGCTCATTCATGGAGGGGCTACTCTGTAATACGCATTGCCGTTGAGAGGTACTTGAAAAGTAAAGGATATATATTCGATGCTCATAAGGGAAGTTTTACTGTTTATTTACTGTAGAAGATTTTTATAGATGTTTAATTTACGTATTTGAACTAATCGTAGAAATTGTGAAAACTCATGTATAGTTTTCTTATAAACCATTAGAAATGCTACATGCGTCAATTGAGTATATTTTCAAAGCATTTTAAAAGAAAATTATATATACAAATCATCCTCACGAATCACCATTCAAAGAAGAGAGCTTCTCTGCAAAATCTAGCATTCTCTCGTCATCTCCATACTGTCCAATAACTTGTACAGAGCTATCTCCCCAAGGAATTGTAATTGCTGGAAGCCTGCCCAAACTGGCTGGTATAAGAAAACTGTCATTTACATATGTACTTATAGGGTCTTCTTCTTCAGCTTTGCGAAGAGACTCTAGGCTAGGAGGTCCAGTAGCTGACACAGGAGCTAGGATAAAATCTATTTTTTCAACTTTGGGCGAGTCAGAAACAATTTCTTCTGAATTTTTCAACACATTTTGCATACGGAATATATTATCAAACTCTGATATAAGCTGACTTCTTACCTTTTGCGCTTTTACAAAATTGTCTTGATACTTCTCACTACTGAGGTTGTAATTCCCCATCAAGATCCGCTTTTGGACCTCCCTACCAAAACCAGCGCCCCTGTTTTCACTGATAAACTTTTTGTACTCGCCGGACTCGTTCAATGAGAGCCCGTAACGCACCCCATCGTAGCGCGCCAAGTTAGACGCAGCCTCTGAAAAAGCCAACGTGAAGTAAGCCGGAACAGCAATAGGTATACTTGGAATGCTGAGTTCATATACACTGGCCTGGGTTTTTTGCATGAGTCTCTCACAAATGTCAGATATACATTTTATTATGTTTGCAGATACTCCTTTTGCAAAAAACTCTTTGCACACACCAATATTTATGTTAGCACCCCCAATTCTCAAAGCCTCCTTCTTTATTGTTTCCCTTTGTGAGCTGTTCAAACATGTGAGATCTTTAGGGTCTTCCTTATCCAAAATAGTATATATTCTTTTTATGATATCTACTGACTCTCCTAGGATACCCACTGTGTCCAAAGATTGTGCGTAAGGAATGACTCCCCATCGGGAAAGTCGTCCATACAGAGGCTTTAACCCATATACGCCGCAGTAGGCCGCAGGTAGTCGAACCGAGCCGCCTGTGTCTGTGCCCAACGCAAAAGTTGCTTTTTTTGCAGCAACTGCCGCGGCCAGACCGCCGGAGGACCCGCCCGCCGAGTGCGGTGTGTCGAAGCGCGGATTCAACGTGCTCCCAAAAATTGAGTGTGTGGTGTAGCCTCCCATGCCAAATTCATCCATGTTAGTTTTACCCACTATAGATGTGCCTGCAGCTTCAAGTAATTCTACTACAGTTGCGGAAAAGGGTGACCTATATTCTTTGAGCATATTGGAAGAGCATGTGGTTGACTCTTCAGTGGTGCAAATGTTGTCCTTGATGGCACAGGTTGTCCCCGAGAGGGGGAGGCCTGAAAGCCCCCTGGGAGCTCGCCGAAGCAGTGTGAAGATATTATACGGAGGCATTGAGGAGAGTAGAACTCAATTTAGTGGTTGTTTTTGTCTGGGATAATTGGTTAATCTGGTGCAGTGTTATCTGTGTTTTGAGAAAGGGTAGTTACTATGTTTGCAGTGACCCTATTCCCACAAAAACTTTTGTGATAGTTTATTAGCGTGAGGAAGGTGAAATTTGCCTATTTTCACAAAGTTATACTTCGCAGATAACGAGATCTCTAGAAGGTTGTTCCTGTTGGTGAGTGAAATTTATAAATTTAGAGCCGACCAGGTGGGTCAAAGAATCCATAACTATTGCTTCACTTCTGTCCAAAGAGTTGTAAAGAGTACAGTTGTCTCTCAATACACTCAAATTAGTATGTAAAGTCCAAAAAAAACCCTGAAAACCTTTCAAATCAGTTTTCTATACAAATCACGTGACTTATCAAAACCGCTGCTTTACGCTTTCATCATTCAGCGTAAGACCTCAAGATTTAAACAGCGAGTTCGCATCAACTCCAAAAACACTATATTCAACTCTCAGAAAAATGTATCAGGTGTAGCGCAAGATCAGAAAACGTGCTGTGAAACTGGAAATTAGAATGCATATTGGCAAAAGGAGTTAAGAAAGACAGAGAATAGGTATAACAAAGGCGTTCAAAAAGGACCTACAGAGTCTGGAATTATAGTGCGATTGTATACTGATTTCTTATAGTATATCCACAGGATCTACTAGTATACTCAGTTAGCACTGCACACCAAGCTAGCATACCATATCCCATCAAATAAACGAAACAATGCGCTTTTCAAAAACAATACTCACAGATTATCTTCTGCCTAATCCCTCACTCAAACTTCTAGCCGCACTTCCCCTTGCACCCCGAGAGTTAGCCCCCTACACACCCCTACCCAAAGGCTTTGAATTTCTCTATTTCACTCCCGCAAATCCCGAAACGGAACTTGGAAGCGACGGGTATGACAACTACCAGGCCCCAAGAGGCTATTCGCGCCGAGTGTGGGTAGGGGGATCTCTTAGTTATAACGTGGAAAATCCCCTCCGGTACGGACAGCTTCTGAGCTGTATAGAGTGTGTAGAGAAAGTCAGAAAACTTAAGAGCGGCATGCTCACTACTATAGATCGTAAGTTTTTCAATGAAGACGATATTTCACTAACAGAGCTGCGTACTCTTCTATACACCAATGACAAGTTTGATCCAAAAGCAGCCAAGACGTATGCGGCCAACCACGAGACGTACAGTAGGTACGAGGAGAGTGTTCCATTCTCATTTACTCGAACTGCGCTTTTTCGGTACTCTGCGTTAACATTCAATGCACATAAAATACACTACGATTTAGAATACGCGAGGGGGGAGAACTACCCGGACTTGGTTGTGCAGGGACCGCTCACTGTGACGATGATGTTGAGTTTTTTGGGGGGTGGGGGGCGGTTTGAATATAGGAACAGGTTTCCTTTATTTGCGGGTGGAAGAGGGGTGATGAAAAGGAGGGAGGGGTTGGTCTGGGTGGAGAATGAGGAGGGGGTTGTTTGTGTGGAGGGAAAGTTATCCGAGGTTTAAGCTATCTTAGTGAAATAGCTTGTACCTCGGATAGCCTGAGAATAGCTTATTCCTCAAATAATTTACTCCTTATAGCTTATTCATGAGACAATATTGCTCGAATAAGCCAAAAGCCCGAAAGATAGATTTTCCAAAAGATCTTGAGTTAGTTATCATACTTTTTTCATAACAAAGCGGACTTACACAGCTAATAAAGTTGGCTACTCCTTAGATAAAATCTTCCATTCTACGGTTTGAATGAATAGCGCCATAGAACTGCGCGAGTATACTCATTTTAGTGGATATACTGCAGTAGATTTTAAGGGGACAGAGAGACGGTGATAGATTATGTAGTGTGTAGAGTATACATTTCAGTAGAAAGAACATATTTTACCTTACTCGGCAGATTTGATACACTTTCAACTCCTATAAACAGCATGTTGAAGTCTTTGTGGGTCGCAAAACCCTCATAAATGCTTCCTATGATCTGGTCTTAAACCTAAGCATTTGATCGATGAATCTGACAAGTACGCTTGATATATACCGAGGCTAAAACAAAAGCCAATTCGTTTATTGTAGAACAATCTTCTCATTGACAGTTTCTGATAAAGGCTCATCATAATTATGATTATCCAAGATATGCATAAATGTATAAATGTACATATAACTAATTGAAGGCTCTTGTGGAAGCAGGTGTCAAAACGAATACATGTTCATTTGTAGATTACTTTACATTATCATCTAATTCGCTCCTATCCACTACTATGCATTACCCTAGTTGCTAGAGCTGCTATCTAAGGAGATATCGAGGACAGCTCAAGAGTTTATCATAGGCTTTCATGTTAAGTGCAGGATAATATATATGTCCATGACTCCGATCTCTCTCGAGTCTACGCATCAAAGCTTTGAAGGCTATATAAAGTAGTATACACTCTGAACACTCAAATATCTGATTTCTGGAGTGTTTTTATAAATTTCAGTGTACCTGAGATAATTCAATGCTATTGTACAGTAATATATTATATTATGCTTGATTTAAACACTTATTAAGCTAGAAGTATAGTATAATTGAACCTATTCGCTTTGCTCGTAGGTCCCACTTTATTGGTCACTGGCCCTCTTCCGTCTCTTAACCCCTCCCGGCCGCTCAGGTAATCCAAGATCCAATCCGTGATCTGGCCCATGGACTGACCCACTGATCTTCCTTCCACCCCTTTCCATACCCCTTTGAATGCCCCCTCTATGAGGCCCCTTCTTGGGAGCTCCTCTCTGAGTAGACCTCCTCTGAGCCCCCCCTTGTTTAGCAAACTTACCTTTGTGAGCACCCTTCTTCCCCTTCTCCCTCTTCCTCTCCCCCTGAACAGTCCTCACCTTTTCATCATAAAAGTCGTAAAAGTCCCCCCTCCTGTCAGCTCCCCTACTTAACCCCTCCACCTCCCACGCCCTCACCCACTCCTCGCATATTCTCTCTACGTCATCCATCCCCAACCGCTTGAAAAGCAAACACAACATTTTCAAATCCCCGCCAAAAGTGCACTGGCGCATTGGCTCAAAAACAGTCTTCTGGAACCGAGCCTCGTTGCTGAGCACTCCGCACCAGAACCCCAAGAAGTAAACATCGGCCTCCGTGCAACGAACAGAGTGCTTCTGAATGTTACCGTGCATCACCCCGATCACATGCATGCGCCGGAGTTTCTCAAGTGCTGCAGGGAAAAGACTTGGTGCATTTTCTGAAGATAAGTAACCTAGAAACTTAGGAAATGTCTTGTAGTATATATACATCCCCAGGGTGATTTTATTAAGATTGCCCCACGTTTCTTTTGTAAACACGTCTAACCTGCGTCCAATCAGTCCTCCTCTATATGAAGACTCATCTCTTTTTAGGTACCCCCAATTGGAAGGTTCAAAAGTTATGCCTTCTCCTTCGAGTTCCTTTACACACGCTAAGTGAATAAGGAAACTTCTTACGCACGAAACCTCTCTTCTGGCAAGCATTTGTTTGTATCCTCTGTTTTTCAAGAATTCATGTCTTTCCTTGTGTCCGTAGACCTCTCTGTACTCTCCGAGAAAATCAGAGTTTCCTGTAGATCTTACACTATCAAACACCTGGATAACCCCAGTTCCGAACCCATACGAACTTTTTGAAGAACACGGTGCACACCCTGATTCGTGGGACACTAGATAATCAAGCTCCGAGTTTTCATCTAACACAGGGGGTGGGCTTCCTTCTTTTATAAGCTCTCTGAAGGGGTGGTAGCTGTTATAGAGGCCCACTACCGTATCTGACAACTTTGTGTTGTTTTTCGACAACTTTCCTTTTACAGTGTTGAACGCCGACTCAAGCAGCCGGTCGACGTATGTAACCCAGTCAGAAGTTTTCTTTGCTGGCCTTTCCACCATGGCGAGAACTGCGGTTTGAAAACACATTTCTCTGTTGTTTCCATGAACCTTATTACTTTCCACAATAAAAGCCAAGAACCCCGCTAGTTGCAGCGCAGAGCTAAAGCCATCCGTCTCTGCAACCTGCCAGTGAAGCATCCGTAAAGGCGGGCAGACCGAGCTGCCTAGGGGGGCCTCTTCGAACCAGCCTGAAGATACGCTTTCAAAATCATCGCCCAGGGCAAGATCCGGCATTCTAAAAAAGTGCACCTCGCTTCCCCTGAGAACCACAGAGCCAAGCGAGTGGTGGTCTGCCATGAGCCCGAAGCCTAGCGTGAACAAAGCACTGTTGCCTGCAGGAGAATTCGGGTATATCGATGCACGAACCGCATAGACCGGAACTTTTTGATCCCCTGCCAAGATCCAGTACAGTCCAGGTCTTTGGCCATGGGACGAGACGGTTAGCATTTCTGAGGAGCCATATATGAGTCCTAGAGTAGGAAGAAGGAGTCTTCGAACAGGATCATTTTCGACAAACGAAATAAGCGCTTCTGGGTTCCACGAGACGCAGAGACGCGATTCCACTATTTTTTGGGCGCTTGCATCGATTTCTTGGTGTAGTTTCTGCGATTCTTTGTGGGTTAGTAAGTTTGTATCGGGAAACGCGATTGAATAAATTGGGGACATCATGGTATTTTCTCGAGGTTTAGAGCCAAATCCAGCATAGTTCCCAGCATCAAGGTCTGCACGGAGAAGATATGTAAAGGGTAATGCACTATCTATAAAAGTATGAAGATTGGCTTGATCTTCAGAAGAAAGATCCAGACAAAATTCGACGAATTGTTTATGGCTTTCCAGGAATGTCTTAACAACCTTTCCGAGAGCCGTATACACCCTGAGGCCTTCTAAAAGGTCCTTTTCTGTAGCTACAATTCTGGGGCCCCAGTACACGGGGTGTATGAGAAACAGCTTTAGAAGTAAGGGGCTCATTAAGTCGTTGTATGTGAGGATATTGAGGGGGGCCTCTCGTATCGGTGGGAGATGAGGGGGCTCTGAAGAGTGGACATTTTTCCAGTGAGTAACGTATTTTTCAAGAAGTTGAGAGAGAATGGCGTTATTGTCTGCTTTGAGGATATTAGAGAGAGATTCTTGAGCGGCTAGAGATGTAGGGTTTGGGGGGGGCATTGATGTATAATTGAAGATCTAATCGATTGAGCTATCGCGAATTATTTCAATGATGAATTATTATTACCCCTTTCAGTTTAACAATGAATCTATCTAAGGGGGACGTTTTTGAGCTCAATCAGTTTTTGCCTTTTTTTAGATTGATTTTTTGATGGCGTGCTATATGGTTTGTGACGTGTGCGTATGTGGGTTTTGTGTAGTTGATGTATATGCTGCAGTGAATACATTCAGGTATACACAGCTACCATAAAATGGCATTGTATAACCACATATATGTAGCTTTAGGAAATGCATATATGTTCCACTCCCTTTTTTGGCTAGTTAAGTAAAGGTCAAGTATGAATAGTAAAGGTAAGGTGAAGATCTGTGTTTTACAATATACTATTAGCGAATACCATCAGACTCAAGAGAATTGGCCTGTTTTACTGAAAAGCTACTCTCCCTCGTGGCTATGTTGATATTAAGATGGCTCAGTATATGTTTGGGCTATATTATGTAGTGTAGTTTCCTACCGATTACAGTCTCGGTGGGGATTATGGACTCATCTGAGCACTTAAAATAGGAGACTTAATATGAAGAATTTTACGCCATAGTGCTTGATTTGTGAGGATGGCAGTCTCAACTTTTGAGCTTCTTTAACAGTTGTTTTATTGTGTTATTTGGTAACTTAGAAGAAATCTCTGTGGAACGTACATCCTCGCTCTGTTGCTCTTCTTAAAGCTGAGTAGCTCATTTCAAATGACTCCGTTCATCACGCATTTATGGGAATTTCACCTGATATCTTCTCTTTTTTTGGCATTTTGATGTGTATGTGATCCTCTCTTCGTTGTATGAAAGATACGCAAATATTGGAAGAGGGTTAAATTGCATATAGGTTTAGTTTGTGTGTGTGCTCTATTTCAGTTAAGGTCCAATAAAGGACTTACGTTTTAAGGTGATGTTTGTAAGCATATATGCTAAAATTGATCTACAATAACACTGATGTTTATCGATTCATCTAAAAGACCCAAGGAATGAAACGATATGGGCACTCTTTCAAAAACCGTTCCCAGTCCTTCCCGTACTTCTTTGCACACTTGGCCTCATCTCTATAGCATCTGTGCACCAAGACAATGAGGGAGAAAATTGGGAAGAACCAGATAAAGGGCGACCCAAAGCCGCAGTCTAAAGACCACGTGAAAGAAAATATCCAATCAGCGGTGTAGTGGATCTTTCTTGCGTATTTGTACCACCCGTCAGTGAGCAATGTGGATCCGTTCTCGCATTTGATGTAGCTTGGGTCCTTCAAAACCTGCCATGGCAAGTATGGGAACGTTCTTCTGATCTTCGAATTTCCGTTCATCTGCTTACGGAAGCTGCTTTTTGTCCGTTGGCCGTGTCGAAGATGTAGTACACTAAGAGCAAGAGACCATAGCAGAGACCATTGTACAGCGTAGACCAAGCGTACTCAGTTGGCTTGTGGTAGTACAAGAAGAGCGTGGTCTGGCAGTAGGCGAACGGCACCCCGGCAATGTTCCAGAACAACAACATGAACCCGAACTTCTCGTAAGCCATGTCCCAGGTTGGAACGACGAGCTCCTCTCCCTTCAGGCAGGCGTTCGCGTAGAGGAAGTGTGCAAGCAACAAGAAGCACACCTGCGCCGAAGGCTTGCCATAGTCCTCAATCTGCTTGAGAAAAGTACCGTATGTGAGGAAGAAAAGAATAAACCATGGAATACGGATCTCAAAGAACATCTTGAGATCGATGATCCCAATGCGGGGGTTTAGCGGAGCGCCAAGGAAAAAATCGTATAAATGGTTACCTGTCATACGATAGTAGTCTCCAGACACATTAAGTGTGTACATATACAACACAGACGCCATCGTGAAACCCAAGATGATTGCTACTGTCATGATCTCGCCAAAAAGGTCGAAGATCGTGTAGAGCCGGAAGAGGTGTGTGAAGTGAAGAATGGATACGATCACAATGGACGTGTAGAACAGAAGAAACGCGTTACAAAAGTAGGGGAGCTTCTTGTTGTCGAGATGTTTAAGAGGCTGGCCCTGGGTCCAAATTCCAGGGAGGGTTACGTAGACCATTTGAGTAAGGAAGAAAACCACGAAGATGGACCATGCCTTGAGAGATGGAGGGAAAGCATTTTCGTGAATAAGCCCAAAGTAGTGGCTGAAAAATTCAAGCCACGACTGATTGGCCGTAGGCCAAGCAGGCAGGCCGTTGTAAAACTGTACATGAGACTGGGGAACCCCACAAGCATACCACACACACCTAGAGGCCCACCAAAGTCCCACTCGATTTCCTCTGGCTTGAGGTAGCGAGACTCATGCTTGATCTTGGGCACACTCTCGTTGAGGAGCGTTTCAGCTTCTTCTTGGGTCATGTTTACGTGAAGAACTGTGTAAAATCAGCACAACATATATTGCTTTTCGTATATCGTATACGCCTGTCAATCTTTTACGGAACGCGCATCGCGGCTATGCCATTAAGGTTTAGTGTCAGGTCTTATTCTGCTGGATCAACTTTGTGTTCTCTTATCATCTTAATCAGTGGCTCTGTTTTGAATTGAAGTTTGAGAAGATATCACTCTATAGAAGAGCTCTGTATGGGTCTACGTCACACGTTGTTCTGATCCAAAGTCCTATACTATGGACAACACCCCCTGAATATATAATTAGCAGTATACCTATCTAACCTATAGATAGAATAAGATCTCCATCTGAGACCATGAGATAAATGAAGTTTAGAACCCTTTACTTTGGCCTGAAAATCTCCAGGCAATCCACGTATTTGAGCTCGATCAGTACACAGAGCCCTCTCCTTGTCCCCCTACAGAACAGAAACGCGTACGTCATTAGCTACGTTTCCGCCCTTACTACCCACGACCTTGGAACCTAAATCGGAGCCCTGCTGTCCCCAGAATCAACCCAACGGCCCAACAATAGGCACTGACGTTGTGCCACGACCACTCCAGACCTTCGATCTGCTGCACTAAATATGCAGCATAATGCATTCCGTGTACGCGATATCCAAGTGCGTAAGGTATACCAAGAGCCCTCGTCTCAGCTTGTGAAGGGTGTCAATCTTCTCTAGAAGCGCACGTACAAACTCACACTCGTCGTGTTCTACAAACAAAACTTCCTGTTGACGTTCTATCAGCTCGATAGCAATAGCCCGCAACTTCAGAAGTATCTCCAAGGTGAGTATTCAAGAGGATCGCAAGATCCTGAAGGAGAGCATGATCTGCAGAACTTGTGGTCTTGTAGGCTTCGCTAAGATCTACAAGGGGCAGAATGATGCCACCGATATGCTCCAACAACGATAGAAAGACCGCTGCAAGTAGGGCCTCATTTTTAGGTATCTGAACAACAGAAAAAATCGTCACAAAACGCTCAGCTTTTGCAAACTCCGCGACTCAAGAAATCCAAGAGATTCGTCTAGAGGATGTACCCAATAGAAATCCAGTGAAGGTGGCCTAAGAGAAAGTTGAGTGTTGCGGCCAACAACGAAGGTCTTCTAGCATATTCAAGAGCCTCATAACAAAGTTTGGAGATCTCTTGGAATAAGAAATTGACTTCATCGCTCTGTGGGAAGCTTTTATCTGCGAAATGGATTATCAGCTGCAAGACCACTAGAAAGTATCAGAAAGTCAGCATCAAAAATACCCAAGAGACTTGCATCTGAGCTATCGATAAACTCCGCTTTTTTACACTACATTCTTCGTTTTCCAGCAGCTTATTGGTGTCCTATCCAGCAAATTTAAGAGTTCCTTGAGATCATTGGGGCTACTAGTGATTCTATGTCAAGGTGAATGCTAGGGTTTCTGTATTATGTTGTGAATCGTTTGTATCAGTATTACAGAAAATTTTCTCATTACAGCTCTATTTATGGGTATATGTGACTGACATTTTTATTCATACTGATGGATGTATCTGTCTATGCACATATACACTGCTTCCTTTCGCTTCACCAAGGCACTTGTTCATAATTTAGCAGCCTCAATCTAGAATGAGGGCGACCTATATTCTTAGTTACCTTGAATCTTCACAGTTCACCGTTCGCCGAGTTTGAAAACCGCTTGAAGCTCGCAGCGTATCCTTTGAAGTATGCTCAAACTGCCTGGGTAAATATTACAATTGTGTGTATATCACCCACGGCTACCTTGCAGATGCATAATAGCTATAGATACATCATAACTATAGCTAGAATGCCTGTCGCCATTTAATTTTATATATTGTATAGTGCAGTTGATTAGCAAACCGATGCTCGCAGCATACTAATTCAAATTAGCACATAACTATACGCATATTCTCCGTATCATTACAAAAGGCACCTTCTTGTATACTCTGGCCTCCCCAGCTGACAGCTGACAGCTTACACACAAACCGCAAACGATCTGTATACATACATACATGATGCTACCAAATGCACATTGAAATCAAGCGAAATCAAGCGAATCGCGCGAGCTCCGTTTTCTTCAACTGATTCAACTTATTTTCATTGTAATCGAGTATAACAAAAATTCACGTAGTAAACACAAAGCTCAAGAATGCTCTGTTAGGTCTATATTACATTTACTACCCAATGCCTAGCCACGCTAGCGCAAGCTTGGCAGACGCAAACGCAATTTCAAGGATATCCCGACTTTCGATCGAATCGTTCTAGAAAACCTCACCGCCCCACTTAACTAGTGCATAATTCACGCAAATCATGATCATGACTGCAATGCTATCCATAGTCAGGGTACATTGATAGATTCAAAAGTACAAAAAGATAGACTTTCAGGTATGTATGAATACGATCATAGTAGTTCCATCTAATAGATAATTGAAACATATACCGGCAACCATTTGAATCAGTAATTCTAAGTATGTTATTGACTGCTCTGGCCAGATCGGCCCACACTACCCCGTATGTACGAACGCATGCCTCAATTTCACGTCAAAAGAAGACATATGAAATTCTCTAAGCAAGCACTAATTTAGGAAATGACTTATATAAACAGCCAACAGAACCTCGGTATGATCCCATACACCTGTACCTCGGCGTCTGCACACTCAATTGACGATCATCGAGTCACCCTCGCTTAAGCGATAATTATTTAAGCGAGCACTTGTACCCAAATTGGGCACAGAAAAATTCCAACCCGCTAATTACTCGGCATTGCTGGTTTTCCAGCAGTTGAGGACGCTACCCTATAAGAGATATCTCGAAAAAAATACTGGAAACAAATTTTACAGTTCCAGAACTGAGGGTCCTACATTTCAAGTTAAGGTGATACTCCTGTATATCAGGTGATCAGGTTCAAGGTGATCTCATTGAAGGTGATCTCGGAGGAATTGATTGTCATACACACTCGAGTGTCTTACATTACATAAATACAGTGTATTTTACACAGTACAGATCACTCTTGTTTGTCTGAGAATCGCTGATAGTTTCATACAGGTATTAGGAAATTGATGCCTCAATTGACGGTTTTTGATTCAATCTATCTATTGATCCGACCGATCTTTTGATTCAGGTTTCTACATAAGAACACGTTTTCTGCTTAATCTTGTCTGGAATCGAATTGTTGACCTCTTTTCTAACATTTCAATCATCTCGTATTCTATCAGTTGATCTGCAGAACTATTCAGTCATACTCAGTCATATTCAGTCTATACTGTTATCCCACAAGCCAATATAATATCAAACTAATATATATCCATATATTGTTATATTGACTGTTATATTGACTGTTATATCGATCACATATATTGTGAAAACATACACTTATAACACATTCCAAGAATAACGCTCTGCGAGCCATACCCTACAATACCTTCGCTTCGCTCAGTACGTGTAGAATGTTTACCTACTTTGCCCAAGGAAATGCAAACATTCTCCTCGACACAGGCTCTAGCCTTCTACGAGTCCGCAAAAAAAATCCAGAAAATTATCAGTCAACTCAAGAAATATACTCCTTTCTTCGATTTGAAATATATCCGCTACTAGGCGCTTATGTAGTCCCCGTCGAACTTGTTCTGCTTAGCGCTTACCTAAACAGAATCCCTCCCCAAATCAGGCCTTCAATTGAGCTTAATGAGCCATATGCCTTAGAAATGCGAAACTGTCTTCCTCGAGCAGCCACTGTGTCTTACTCTACCTGTAAATACGCCACAGTTCATTCTTGGAATGGAGGTATAATGCTTGAACTTAAGCCTAAATGGCTTAATAGAGGCATCAGTACACTCTACTGTAGAAACTGTGTACTGAATCGGTTGAAGAAAAAAAATGCCACGTTTTGCTCTATAGGCTTACTAAGTAGGAAAGCAGAAGTTGTAGAGAAAACTGTCACCCAGATATTAGATTCCCTGGGGTGTAGAGAAGATATGCGCATACTAAGGCGAGTTTTGGTTGAGTATTTTCTCACCCAGAATAATGTGCTTGATCTCCTAGAGAGAGAGCAGAATAGAGGTGACAATATGGAGCAAATCTCCGGACTTTTGGGAGAAAGTAGTGTATCTGACGAGCTTCTATTAGGCATGGCTTTGAGAGATGTAACTGTGTTTTTCAGGCTAGAGGAGGGCACATTGAGAGAGTATCAAACAAATTCTTTTCAATATGGAAATTACGCGTTGACAGTGAGTATAGTTGATGTTGATAAGAAGCTGCGGAGAAAGTGGCGGTACTGGCGTGATACGGAGCGGGATTTGACTAATTCGGGTTTGTATGGGACGTACGATCCGGAGTGGCCGTTTTGCTTGAGGGTATAGCTTATGCAATTGAGTAAGTTACTCTCTTCATTATCTTATACTACATTTTTATATAAGAAATGTATATAACTGAGTCTTAATTTATATAATGACTTCCATCCAGCCGTTGGATATTATGATAACGTTAAATTTGATTGATACTTTAATAGTCAGTGTGGGATTTTAGTAGAAAATATACCCCATCTTGCAGTTTTTGGTGCATCCAGGTAAGCTTCTTATGTATCATTTGTTGTGATTGTGTATCCTCCTTAACTTCGAACTTGGTATTTAGCCTATCTATGGGCATACTTACAATCCAGCCACTCCAGGAATAAATCCCTATGATTGAATCAACCACTTTCTCGACATATCTTGAGCCCAGCTCATTAACTATTTTATGTACAGGGTAAAGGAGCGTATCCACCCCAGCAATAGACTAACACACGCATAACACAAAACTCTACAAGGATCGGTTCATCAAAAGAATGATATATAATTTCAGCCCTGATCGAAAATAATAGGTCCTATACAAAACTTTCTTTGAAATCAGTTTCACTCACTGAATACGCCTCACCAAGATATTTCATTTACACAAACAAGATTATATTCAAGACTGCGCCGATAGCTCAACACACAAATTTGAATCTCAGAAATTACATTAATAGGTTCCCTTGAGCTCTCCTACTACATTCATCTATCCTCCGAATTCTTAGCCTATCTTCTAGCTCCCCCTCATCCTGTCCCTTCCCTCTAAAAACCCTATGAAACTAATTCCACTACTTTTTCTTATCCATAGTGTTCTATGTTCTCTCAATAAACGTGGCGTACGCGCTACACGCTCTGCACGCGCAAGAGGCCACTTTTCTATCCCTCTCACAGAGAAAAATGGTCTTTTCTATGCCACAATCAAGTTCGGCACCGTGCGAAAAAAGCTTTCACTTCTTCTAGATACGGCTTTCAACGAGGTACTAGTCCCTGGCACAGCTTCTCCCCTCCCCCGCCAAAAAGCCTTCCAAAAGATGCTTTCCTCAAGCTATCAACGAACAGGTGATCGCTTGGAAGTTGGGTACCCGTCTCCTGGGTCTTTGATTACTGGCGAGTACGGGAGTGACACTGTCGACCTTGGTGGTGCTATAGTCCCGAGTGTTCATCTTGGGGTTGAAATGGCAGGCAAACTCGCAGAGGGAGTGCTCGGGCTTGAAGGGGATCTTCTTGAATCACTTAAAAAAGAAGGTTTCGTCAGAAAAAAGGTTTATTCTTTAGCCCTTGGCCGAGGCAATCCGAAGCTATATTTTGGTGGCTTCGACAAGAACGCTGTGGCAGGACCGCTTGTGTACGAGCTGTTGGCCCAAGGTGAGTTTTTTGTGGACTCTATTTCGTACAATGATGTCCCTGTTTCGAACGTGGGCTTTTATGCATGTTTTAACTCAACAGAGAAAGAGATTGTTGTGCCTCATAAGCTATTTCAAGATATTGGGGCACACTTCGGTCATTTTGCAGAGGACCTAGGCCGCTATGAGGTAGACTGTTCATTAGGCGCTCCTGGACTCCAGTTTTCGATCGGCGGACAGTTTATATCAGTACAACATAAGGCGATGGTTTCTGTAGCGGCAGCTGTTGGTCCAAAGCGATGTGTTCTTGGTCTCAGAGGGTCTGAGGGAGATGAGATAGTGTTGGGGCTTCCTTTTTTGCGGAGCAGTGTCGTAGTGGTGGATTTGGAAGGGGGAAGAGTGGGGGTCGCACAGGGGAGAAGGAGTTATAAGGGAAATGTGGAAATGATATATTAACTAGAGAGTAAGACGAGCAAACGAGCAAGCTAAACGAATGAATGAGTCTTGACGGTATATCTGAGAAAGCGCAACTTTCTAAGCAAACTTTAAGGTGCACTGTGAAGCATATACTACTTCTTTAAGCATGATTCTATTCCTGCTCTTCTTCAATCTGCTCAATCTGTACTAATCTATTTCTTTTCATCATGTTTCTCTCATTGTAGATCTTTGTTTTTCTATCAGCAATTTATATGTATCACAGTGTGTTGTGATCCTAGTTATAGTCTGGCTGGCCATATAAGTGTATGTAAGTATTTATAAGTATACAGCAGTCTGCCAATTAACAAAATAAAGGAACAAAAGTATTAGACCTTGGAAATGCAGGAGAACAAGCTCAAGGTATATATCTGAGCTTCGAAATATTTCAATATAAAAGGGTAAATAGATGCGCCAATCAATCGAAATAGCAAGCGAAAGGTAGGGAGCAAAACCAAAGCATATACATTGAAATGCAAAATTTTCACCCCTCTTATTGAATATCTGTGATTTTAATAATATTCATACGAAAATGAGTATGTAATATATGCTTTTCTTCCTCTTCCACCCCAGACTTGTCTATTTACACTTCAAAATATTATTTTTCACCAAAACAAACAGAGTGCAACTCGAGCGCATTTCCCAAATCCTCGGTCGATACCCCAAAATACATCCCAAAAATCTCAAAATATATCTAATTCTGCATCAAAGTTCTATCCTTCGACTCTCACTCACTGAAGTACCCCATAACCTGAAATACTCAAGCCTTTACCACCACTTGCATCAAACTGAAAACTCGTCCCAAAATATTCGAATCACGCTGAAACTTGAGACGTACCTAAATGTTCTCTCCTGAATTGTCTCTGCTCAGTTTGGAAGATCCCCGGCCTGTGCCTATGGAGTTGGACCTGGACCAAGAGATGGACATCGAGGTGGACCTGGACAACGAGATGCTGGAACAGTATCTGCGGCATGTAGGCAACCAGAGAGTAATAGAAGAAGAGCCGGAGCACGTGTTTCGCAGAAGAGGTGTTTTTGGCGGCATACTAGCCAAACGCTTCATGCTGCCGAGAGTGCGCCTTACCGGTCACGTGGAGACGCCGGGGGGCACTTCAGACGACGATGATATATACAGTGAAACCCCCCTCAAGGGCAAAGGGGGCAGAGGGGACAATCTTATGGCGGATTTCATGAGATTTTCGGGCGAGCTGACTCCAGCCAAAAAAGAAGGGCCAGGACCCACAAACGGGGGTTCTGAAAGCAGGGCGCTTCATTTTACCGACTTCGGAGCTGCTATCAGGGAGATCAATGAAGACGGTGGAAAGTCGGAGGGGGATATTCAGCCAATGGACGAGGATGTTCCAGATTTCGACTCGCCATCGAAAAGTAGGGTATCAGAAAATAGTAAAGACGCTATTCCTGGGGCTGGACCTCTTTTGTCGGAGGAGGAAAATAGCAAAATCGAAAAAATCGAAGAAAACACAAAAACATCAACTTTCAAAGAAAAACAAAAGGAGGAGCAAGATGTCATTCTCCCAGAGCCAGAACCGGAAATTGCACCTTCTAAAGTACAACTTCAAGGATCTTTGGAAACAAGAAATGGGAAGTATCATCTTCTGCTACACAATCATTATCACTATCACGAAGCAGAAAAAAAGGAGTCCGATCTGGTACTCCATCTTCTGCGATTCATCAGTCTCGTCTTTTCTACACTTGTAACTTCTTTTTGTTTATACGTTATGTACACGATATATAACACGATAAAAGGCGACGTTCACGATCGCATCGAAGCGCGCATTGCAGCAGAAGGAGTGCGTGCTGCGGAGTGTGCGCACCATTACGTGGAAAACAGGTGTCAAAACGCCGCCCCAGCACTTGTAGAGCGCTGCAGAGAATGGCAGCGTTGTGCACAGGGGGGTGGTAGGGGACGTTACTATGCGGCCGTGGGGGCAGAGAGCGTGGGGGTTGTTTTAAATAGTTTTGTAGAGCCAATAGGAGTGAAGGGGTGGGCGGGGGTTTTTGTAGGAGGGTTAATATTGTGGGGGTTCAGGGAGCAGGGGGGGAAGAAGAAGCTGGAGTATGATGAAGGGTTGGTGGGAGGGTTAGAGAAGTTGAAATTGATTAAAGATAACTAAGATGAGTGACAGTTTCTTTACTAAGCTTGTATATTTCACGATCTTTATGACATGCTTTTTTTTGGTGAGTTAAAGGCCAATCTCAATCAGTCATATACATCTGGCTCTGACTTAAGTTTAGTTCATGTTTTTATAGATTTTAACGCAGTTTTACGTACTTTATGTATTTTGCTTTATCGTCTGGTTCTCTTCTTTATTTTCGTTTCTATGTAGTCTTCAAATAAATCTACTACAGTCGAAATAGACTTGGAATCGGTTCAAAATACAAACGTACAGTTTCAGTGAATCCATTCGGATGGTACTCTATTACTAGTAGATGGCAGAGTATACTTCTTATTTGTTTTTACAGATCAGTCATTTTGTATGAGTGAAGCCTACTGTTACAGCACATATCATTAGAGGTGAATACGATTTGACTTCGGAAGTTTATTTTCGCCTATACCAAGCTTTTGTTAGTATTTTATGATCATTTTAACTGGTTGTATTAGTAAGCATACGCCACTCCTTAAACAATCACATCTCGGAGCTGATTGACGGATCTGCTGAGTCTTCTTATTCTTCAAACTTATAACCATTATTCTATAGAATAACATCATACGACCCAATTTCCGGAAATTTCTATCTACGCCTCTTCTAGAACTCTCCTCTCTGCTGAATATTTTGTGAGATTGTCAAGGGACTCAGAACTGCGAATCCGTGTGTACACGTATATTCATCTAGGTATATCAATGGTAATATATGGCATATCTGTACTATCAAGAAGCACACTAGTACTCTAATAGTACCAATATAAGGTAAGGTTAACCTCTTTGCTTGCTGAGTAATTTCAAATTGCAGTGCATAAAAAGGGCAATTGCAGCCATTACAAATTGCATAAATTGAGCGAAAATCCAACTAAAATCAAATCAATTCCAACCATGAAAGCTGCAGTAATTTCTGGAGAGACCGACGTGTCCAAACTCGCAGAGGTGATCACCCTCCCGGACCCCGTACCAGGTCCAAACCAGTTTGTCATCAAGACCGAGGCCTTTGCTGGCAACCCCACGGACTGGAAGCATATAATCTTCAAGCAAGGCAAGAAAGGCGACATCACCGGCTCTGATGCTGCAGGCGTGGTCACATCTGTGGGCGCCAATGTAAAAGGCTTCAAGAAAGGCGACCAAGTCTCAACCTTTATGCACGGCAACTACAGCACGACCAGAGGTGCATATGCCGAGTACGCCATCTGCGACCCTCTGACCAGCATCAACTATACGCAGCTTGGACTCAGTCTCAAGCATTTGAAGCCAGAAACCGAGGCCCAGCCGGGCAAGGTCGACTCGTGGGAGGGCGCCGCAAGCATCACGTTAAGTCTCGTAACCATTGTTCTGTCTTTTATTGGCGAAATGGGGATTACTGGTGACAATTCCAAAAAGGCCTTTCTCATCTGGGGAGGCGCCACTTCTGCAGGGATTATGGCAATTCAATTGGCCAAGTACCTTGGTTTTGGCAACATTATTGTCGCGGCTCTGAAGAAACATGAGGCGTATCTCAAGGGGTTGGGAGCTAGTGTAGTTGTAGACTACCATGATTCAGATGCTGTAGAGCAGATTAAGAAGGCTGGAAAAGGAAACATCAAATATGCTTTGGATACTGTTACTGAGGGCGAGACTTACCAGCTGGTCTATAATGCCACTTATGGCTCTGGAGAGGTTCACATTGACAATCTCTTATTCAAAGGAGAGAAGGATTTGAAGTTGGATGACAGAACTGATAAGGTTCATTATCATATGACCTTAGCTTACGAGGCCAATGGTGATAAGTTTGACCTCTTTGGGTTGTCATTTGGGCTGACAGAAGAGACTTTGAAGAGATATGGCGAGTTCTGGGGAGAGGTTGGAGAGGTTGTGAAGGGTTTGGAACATCCAAAGTTGCGGGTTTTGAAGGAGGGGTTGGAGAGTGTGAATGACTCGTTTGTTATTTTGAAGGGGGGAGTGAGTGCGGAGAAGGTTGTTTGGAAATACTAAGCATTCGAGCAGAAAGGTGCGTTAGGCACACATTTGTGAGCGAAGCGACAAACGATTAATCTGATTTTATGACATCTGAGAGCGAACCAAATAAGTATGCGCTCAACTGAGTTTACATTCAAGAGCAAAGCGACATTTGTGAACGAGACGAACTAACAATTGATTCTCTTCAAGAGGTTTGATAGGTTCACTCACAAATGGATGCGCAACCTGGTTCACATTTACAAGCTAAGCCAATGAACGGGTGCTTCAACTTATAAGTGAATTTCGAACCCCAACTTATAATGAAAAGGTCTCCCAAGTTGGTGAGTAAAGTCTGAGTAAAGTCAACCTTGTGTTTAACAGTATATACGAATGGATATGTATCTTTATTTGTAAGAGAAGCTACTATCACTATTTCACGTCTATAAGGTTGTTTGCTATAGCATCTTATAAGCTGAGACGATATCCTTTGAGACTAAACTAAACAGAAGAGTGTTTACTTGATAATAGGTAGCGTATTGGATATCTCGGGTATTCATAAAGAGAATTAACAGTTTCAGCTCAAACATTCCGGCCTATCCCCGACTCATGATGAGCAAAATAACTTTGACACTTCATTCTCCGCACGAGCGAAGTGAGTTTGACTTCCCTTTATAATGAATTCAGTACTTTCAGCCCTCTCTTGCAGTTTTGAAATGGTTCTGTCCTATGGTAAAATCATTGAAAAAACTGTTGATGAAAAAAACCTCTTTCCATTGACGAACGAATTGAGTACTTAAGCTGAGGTGGTGTGTGATCGCTCACTAGACAATTCCAACAAGCACGCTCGAAGTTCCCGCAGGTAGAGCTCATTAATGTCTATATGTTGCCGTATAAAATAGGTGTAAATACTACCCCTTTCGAAGAAGCAAATCAGGGATCATACCAGGACGCTTACTGTAGCACACTATAGAAAACTTTTCTTCATAGAAAAGACTGGATTCACTTTCAGACTACAGCAATTCATTGTTATAGATACACAGCTTGTATATAGGCGCACTATAGGTACACGCCTCATTTGACCACCAACACAAGCTCTCCACGCCAAAAAATCCAAGCACCTGACACACCTTAAAATCTACTTTTCAGTAGAGGTTGGTCACAAGTCCCCCAAACAGCACACAAACAAGGCGCCATAGCATTGATACACTAAATCAGTTACATATTATATATTATGCATTCAGTGTATAGATCTGCGACTAGCTAACCAACGTATTTCATCCAATCCAAGGTTACAACCTACCCGTAAACAAGCACTGCAAACTAAGATTTTAAAGAGCAAAAAATATGTATTTGTATACCAGTTTGCTTACTTAATGGCTCCACGTGACTATGCAGCGGACACCTCATGAGTCAATAGTGAAATTCTCACCCTTTACCCACCAAAATGCCTCCTCCCAGCACCCTTCGGGTGCTTGATAAAATGATGCGCGAGCTCTCGGGTAAAAACAGTATAGGCAAGCTTGTTCAGTATGTTCTCAGACTCTTGGTGCACTACTCCAAACTGTTTCAAACTTCTATAAAAGACCACACACTCAAGCTTACCCCGAAAAATTGGCTTGCAATGTTTCTAGTGGACCCCATAACCACACTCAAGGCCTTCCACTTATACTTTTTACGTAAGCACGTTGATGCGCTCGACGGAGTAGCAGGTGGTCTCTCTTTATTCCGCCAAACATTACGTTTTGGGCTCACTCCTTTCCGGATCCAAAAAGTGAACGCTGTTCTTAACACTATTTCCAAAAATGGGAACTACCGGAGTCTTTTGGGCGACGACTTCGTCACTCTAATGATAGATACGCTTTACGGTGTAGTGGACGAAATAGGCCTTCTTTTCAAATGGCTGTACTTTGACTCAAAGGCCCTGCCTCGGTTCAAGCGGATCATTGGGAAATCTGATGAAATCATATGGATGGCCGATATTATGTACCAGTTGAAAATTGGGTACACAAACGTCAGAAAATTGCAAATGCAGAGGGATTTACTCATAGAAACTGAGACGCAGGACGAAAAAATCCCGGCGGACGTGTACCTTCAGAAATTAGATAAACTTGAGCACGAAATTGGGGTGGCTAGACTTGGGCTCTGGAAGCTGATGTGTGATTTTGGATTTGATTTTATAGACCTTTTTGAGTTGTCTAAGGTAAGCAAGTTTGTATACTACGGATTGGGAGCAGGCTCTGGTTTGTGTAACACTTTGAAGACATATAAGGTGGCTAAGCGTGCATTGAAAGGGTGATATATCATGTCTTTATTGATATTTGCATGTATATTTTTATATTAATTTTGATAATTAATTTGACAGTTGTAAATTTTTTCAATTTTCAAAGATTCTTACCTTTGGAACTGCGGCAGTAGATCACTGCATATGATGCTTCTATAGTGCTCCTTCTATTTGCTTTTTCAAAATGGTGAATTTAAATGATTGGTGTGTATTCATTTTGTTCCTTCATTAAATTGTACTTTAATTTTGACAAACGGCAATATTACATTTTCCATTTTGGTGTGAACAACAGACACTGGTTTCTGTATTCTAAATATGCTTTGAGCTCTGAAAAATTCAAAGTAATCATATAAAGTTCACAGTTACTATTTGAACGTGTGTGCGGGTAGCAAACTGAGATCTCTCCAACTATTTATCAAAAATGCACCCATACAATACTAAAGCCCCCATCTATTTTGACGTGCACTAATTATATCTGCGCCTCTGATTGAGGACACCCATGCCTCTCCTGTCATAGATTACACAGCTTATATGCTGTTCCACAGAAATATCTCAGAGGCAAAAGCGGATAATCTCATCAGTTAGCCTGAAAACATCTGATATACTTCAACCGCTATAAATACATTCTAGTCCCTCGACATCTACTGCCGATCCTTAGCTGACGTCCTTAATTGAGAACACATGTTGTCTCAAAACTATAGTAGCACATCAAATTATTTAGCTACATGATGTGCCCTCCTTAATCTGAGATAGATGTTCTCGATTTCGACCCAGACCATTTCTCTTTCTTGAACTGAATGCCCACCTTCCCACCCGCGTCCACGAGAAGTCATATAAAATTGGCCATATTCCAAATTGACTCTCTGTTATCCAGTTCAGATTTGGATTCCGTATCAAATGCCGTACTCCGTGCCCTTCTGGCGATTATAGGGCCCAAGTTAAGACTGTCTCCCTACTCTATTTTTGAGGGAGAATTGGAAGGGGTAGGTTATAAACACTTAGCGGAAAAACTCTCAAAGTTACTCAGTAACGATGCAGAATCACAGCCCAGCTTTTTTGAGGGGTGGCGTGATATCATACGCTCGTTTGCGGGTAACGAGTTGGACAAGCTGTACTTCGAGACCAGCATCATAGACGTCGTGACCGGCTTTTTTGCAGACGTATTCTCCTTGTACTGGCCTGTCTCAAAGCAGCCTGGGCCAGTTTTGTACAACCGGCTCTTCATCGTTTTTGGTGATGCCGCTTTTGTGGACTTGGTGTATCAAGCTATAGTTGGAGGATTTGGAGAAAAGCAGGTACTGGGGAACATCAAGGATAATCTCAAGGTGATTGAAATTTATAAGCAGCATGTTTTGTTCCTTGAAGGCTTGGCTGATTAATCATGTTTGTGTGTTTGTATTCTATCTTGAGTTGTTTTATTATATGAAGATGTGAGAGGAGTTGAAACAAATATATATATAGATACTAAGTACTCGCAAGTTAGGTTGAGAGGTATACAAATTTTATAAGCTAAGGGCTATCCTAATTTTGCCTCTCATTTGAAATGAAGAAGAGATGTTATGTCACCTTTCACTTAAAAGACCACTAAATCATAGTTTAGCCGATATTTCACTATTACACTTAAATGAAGTCCAGCCAACTGGCTGTCAATATGCGGTTCTCGCTACTTCCAAAAGCCTCCGTATAAATTTGATGACAAAATGAGCTTCTCGCTGCACTAGACTGGCCAGATATTTATATTTACGGAAAATCTCATTCATTCATTACCCAAGACTCGCTTGGTCTATTGTCTAACTATACATGTGAGGAAAAATCCTCCAACCCTTTCTGTTAAAACTGATTCTTTTTCAAATAGTATATCATTTCCCAATCATTCAAGCAAAGGGAAAGAGCCTTCCGCTGAAAAATCGGCTATGAAAATCAATATGGAACACAAAACTAAAGTTTATGCTTAATATCTTCCTCCATAGTTCACCACTCTCATTCTCTCTTCACCAGGCATCGCTACCAACTCTCTCAAAAGTACCAATGGCGGTTCTGGTGGTGGCTCCAACGCAGGAACACCTCCCTTCCCCAGCGCCGCAGCCAAGAGCGCCTGCGCACGCTGTTCTAACCGGGCATGTCCGCGCGAGTCTCCCGCCATGCTCGCATACTGCGCTGCACGCTGGCACGCATTCGCAGCATCATGGGCCTGTTTATCACAGCGCTCATACACACACGCCAACCCCTTCCATGTGACCACCGCCGTTGCGTACCCAACCATGTCCTCTTTCAACTTCGCTGCCTTCGAGTATGCCGCCAACAGGTCCCGGAGCTGGTTCAACTCCAAGTACAACGCACCCACACTCAACCAAGGGAAGGCCAGCGTTGGCGCTCTGCTTAATGCCACATGGAGCGCCTCGTACGCTTTAGGGGCATCTTCCAAGAACGCATGCAGGTATCCCAAAAGGTAGTAAGGCAAGAAATCGCCCTCCTTGATGTCAGGATGGTCACCCGTCCGACGTAATGCCTCCTCAATCAAGTACACCGCTTTCTCGCAGCGCTCTCTGTTAGGTTGAACCAAGAGAAGATACGCCTCGGTGATAAGAAGTCCTGGGCATATGCCCAACGTGGCGGCGACCAGCTCGCACAACTGAAGTGCTCCGACAACATCGCCAGTGGCTTCTCTTCCAACAGCTAAGGCGCTCCATGTGTAAGCAAGCTCATTCTTCTCGCGCTCACTAGGAGGCGGGAGTGCAAGCGTCAGATTGAGCTCTGCAGTTGCGGCTTCCGTGTCGCCCTCTGCATAGAGTACAGCGGCAAGTTCAGAGCGCGCAGCACGCAAAGTGGCTGCATCTCTTTGCGCTCTTCCTGCAGCGGTGCGCAATGCCGCTACTGGTATATGGCGGGCAACGCGCATTCTAGCCAAGGACCGGCCATCCAAGAGCCAAGCTTGCGCATCGGCATCGCCCTCCGCCGTGGCCAACACTCGCTCCAAAGTTGCGTGCGCCTGGTCAAAATGGCCTCTGGCATATTGACAATGAGCCAATTCTTTGAGAACCCTTGGGTCGTGCGCAAGTGCAGGGTATGTGCCGATAGCGTCTGCAAGAAGCGTGGCGCCTGCGTCTGTTCCGCCAAGAGATTTGGTGCGCGCATCATCTTCTCTATAAGTGGCGGAAATCGTGCAGAGAGCTACGGGGTTTGCAGGATCCAATTCTAGAGCGGAGGTGCACGCTTGGAATGCAAGATTAAGATGGCCCATAGAAAGCGCACACAGACCACACGCCGCCCACGCCGCACTGGTTTCCCGAGTAAGCACAGCTAGGGGCGGAGGAGGCGCATTAGCGAGTGGGTGGGGGTGAGGGATGTGGGGTGGGTGAGGGTGTGTCGGGTCATGTCTTTTGCGGGGGGGTGAAGGTGGGGGAATTTTTCTTGGGGGCATTCTATTTTATTTTATATTTATATGATGCTCTTTGATAATTTCTTATCAAATAGAGAATATAGATATTTGTCGTGGCTATATGCTGTTCTCCTTATGCTAGTTTGATAGTTAGCTAAAACTAATCTATGGGTTAAATAACGGTAGCAGATGCTATATAGCTTTGAAAAATTTTGTTCTGGTTAGTACTTCTGTTGATTGAGTTGATAATTGCTGCGTTTGATTTTCATTGACTGTATCTTTCTTGGAATTCTGTTCATTCAATAATGATGGCCCATAATTAATTTGATCACACATATATATGATATGACCTTAACTGATAAAATAAAAAAGTAAAATATTTTCTTTTATTTCCATTTTGGATTAAAAAAGACAGATAGACAGGCTGATCATATAGTGTGAGTATCAATACCAATTTCTTTCCCTATGCTCGCTCCTTCCTGCCTTTGCGCATGCTAAATGGTAAATCTAATACTCACTAAGGAACGAGAAATTGGATAAAAATTGATTCGATTCACTCCTCAATTGAAATAAAATCGATCCAATTGAAAAAATTGAGGAAAAAACTCTCAAAATTTATAAAAAAAATGAGCTCATTCTTGAGATGAAATGAAATAGTTCAAAAAGACACCTCGCGAACTTCAAATGTAACAACAAACATCATTATGATAGCCACAGACACAGCAAGAAAATCACTTTTCTAGGCACGTCTTCTCACCATACTAACACCCATTTTCACATACCGATCAGAAATTGGGCAAGTGGCAAATGACACTTGTTTTATACGCGAAATAAGCGCGAGCGGGGCTCCCAACCCGGTGGAGTTGCCTTGCAGAACAATGCACGAGATTGTCATGCCAAGACTTTGGATAACCGAGGCCAAAGATGTGACACGAGAGTATGCTCAACGGCTCTTAGTTCTCGTAAACATAATCTATATCTACCTCAAAGAGTAGCTTTACAGAGTCAATTTTCATTGATTTTGAGGGTTCCTCACTCATGCAGTGTTCCAGATTCCCTGATAAACGTCACACTCGGGCTTGGCGCATGATGCATGCGCACGCACAGGACAATAAAGACAATAGAAGATATGCACGGTGCAAGCATAATTGGTTTAGGGCCTCAAGAGAATGTGTGGTATACTGTATAACCTTTTTTTCAAGATTATTATTTTGCCGGTTTGAACATTCTCGAATATAAATTGCCACTAGACAGTTTGTTGTTTAATACTCTCAAAACTTACGTCCTCACCCCAGATCTCCAGCGATTGCCGAGTCCCATCCAACAATTCTGCATGCACCAACGCATATGCGTGTTGCCTGGTATCTTGGCACGCACAATCTTCCCCATTAAATAAATAGCCGCATTTGTTATCATTCCATAGCATGTGAGAATTAGAATACACAAATCGATCGACACTAGCAACTCACTGGCTCAACAGGGTTCTATTTACGCTCGCCGGCATGTGACGCATGTATGCAGAGTTTATTTAACATACGCACCCACAGCTGCATGTACATGCAAAAAGTAACAAAGCAAACCTCCCAAAAATAGCATGGCTGAGATCACTTGCTGAAAAGATTGGCGATATATGCATGTTGCGTCTTGCGCCTACAGGGGCCACCTGCAGTGCCCTATTGAATCGGATATAATGGAACATGCACCCTGCGGGGGATTAAGAACAATTAAGTGTGTGAGGCCTTGATCGTTGGAAAATCAAATGTACATGGTAGATCTCTTGGTGACATGATCTACTAGGCTTTTGGATGAAATGTGTTTTAACTTAACCTATTATGGCAATGTACCAGTTATCACGCTGTTATTATTGTATAGCACGCAAATTTCTTTTTTAAAACGCCTTTATTTTTCGGCGCGACTCGTATTAATATTTTTTTCCCATGCAAAAACGTTGATATCTCCGGACAAAAATCCGACCGAGCCAAGTAGGCCGGGTAAACATGCAGGGCCGATTGTGACACACATATGTGCGCATACATCTGTCATGAAATACCAAAGGTGGTTGCATTGCGAGGACTTAAATCAGCTATTGTTTCATGTAATCATCCGCTGGTGTACCTTACTTTTGGCAAATATTGCTTGCTCAATTTACTCAAATGTTTTGTAGATTTGGAATAAGAAATTCGTTTGCTGATGTCATGTGATTTTAGGCCTCGTCTAACCGATAATTTATAGGTTTTCCGCATGTGGAATCTGAGTTTAATTTAATTCCGCTGCAGGTTAATAAAATTTTAAATGTGCTCGTACAAGCAAGATCATTGCTCTATTGATCTGAATATGCAGCAAGTAACGGCGCTTCAATAATGTTCAGATAGAATCTTAATGCTATAGATAAAAGGAAGTCCTCACATTCAACTAAAAACTCAATCTCAAATTAGAAATGAATCCACCCGCATTTATCATAGTTATAGTGTTCATTTCAAACATGGCTGTTGAGTAATTAGACTTAGACTCGGTACAGTAAACCTCGTGTCCTTACTTATTTTCGTTAATACTGGCCTACTACTCTTGGTACTGCTTACTAAAGCTTTTAAGAGTATACTTATATATATTCTCCTACACTCTCTCATAATTCCTACTAACTGTAGTGGTACTATTATGATTAGGATTTCTTGCTAAGTGCACTCCATACTCCGCCCTGTTATGATTGCATGTGTATGTACACAGAAATGAGGTTTGAAACTCAGCACTTGAGGACACAGTGTTCAGGTGATGGCTCGATGAGGATCATGTTGGAGGGGCGGCTATTGATAGTATAGAATACCTTACATTTTTGAGACTCTTTTATATCAAACGCTATACATATAATACATAACTCAATCTATGGATTCTTGGCCCAATACTAGCGTAGTCAGGCTTGCTATTTCAATCCGTATCTCAACTCAAAAAAGCATTTTACCAACAAACCCAATTTCTAGCCAAAGGTTATTTAGTGCCGTTTTTATGCAGCTTGAAACTTTATATGAAGCTTGAAATAGAAAGTTGGGCATTGATATCTGTCAAATGTACACGGACATAGTAAACTCATTGATTGTTTTCAAGAGGCAGCTTCAAGGTCTAGGATCTGAGTGTGCTTATAAATTTTTGCAAGACTACAATAATCAATTGCGCGCATTAACATATTGGGGCTCCGACGTCATACAAATCTTGTTTCCGTAAATCCTTGTATCAGTACACTTGCACTTAAAAGACGTTGGCTTCAATCAAAAGGCTATTCTCATATGTTAGAGTGTATGCTATAAATCCATTATTGATCTTTTTTCTGTAAAGAAGTATATATATGCTTTCATAAACAAGTCAAGATCTTGATGACCATTACAAACCAAATTAAGTGGCAGGGAGAGCAAAATCAATGAGCCTTTTTTTGTTCCCAAAACCCCAACTTTGGAACGTTATAACTTGCTAGCGTAGGGCTACTCGATTCACCAAAAACTACAAAATATAAGTCGTATATTTTGTAGTTTTCCCCCGTATATAATTAATTAGGTATTATCGTGATTCATAACAGCACAGTGTGCCTATCTATTAAAGAGAGCGTGAATCATAGCAGAAAATCTAAATCTAAATCTAAACAGCGGTCTCGCCAGAGCCTCTAGCTGGATCTGGGTCCAACTGCTTGGCCTCCTCTGCATGAGTAGGAACCTCAGGAACTGGAGACTCTTCCTTCAACGACTCGTAGGCCAAAATCAGAGGGATCAAAGCAAACAAAATCAAGTCCAAAATACCGTAGAACACATGCTCTGAGTCTGGCTGGATGACGTTTCCGCCCTCAGACAAACCAAACGCAATAGGGTACAAGATCCAGATGATGTTGAACAAGGCAATGGTCAACTTGGTCAAGTTCAGGAGCGTGTACTTCTTGAAGGCATTGTAGTTGATGATCAGAAGAATGAACAACAAAGCCGCGGTCAGGAAGGTGAAGTAACCCCACTTATAGGTAGAGTGAATCAAGAGAGAAATCAAGAGCCCAAGCACGAACACTTCACTTCCACCAACCTCAAGAGCGTAAGTAGCGAATGTCTTTGTAGTGAAGTTCTCAAGTTTCAGTCCGTGACCAACAAATTCGAAGAGGAACAAAAACACAGGCCACGCCAAGAACCAGCCAATGTATCTAGCATAGAACACCTGTCTGGAGTACTCGCCTGTAACGAGAGGGTCGGAAACCGTCACATGGTGGAACTCCACAAGAGTGGTGGCCCAACCAAGGTCCGAGGCTAAAGTAAAGTAGGTGAAGGCAAGAATAGCAGAGGTCAGAAGAGCAGCAACATGTCCAATGGAGTGCTTTCCCTTAAAGAGGAAGAGCAGCCCATGGGCCACAGCAAAAACAGCAAAGATAGAGAACGCGGCCCACAACCAGTCCAGCCCATGACTGGTGACATGAATGTCCGCCCCTGTAGGAGGGTTGAGGGACACGGCCTCGTTGGAACGTTTCATGATGTCGTAGATTTGCATGATAAGTTATTGAAACTGAAGAGAAATGGTTGCGAAGGACGCCCTTTTATAGCGCTTCTGGGAACCTATAGAGATTCCTCGAATTTCCAGAACTGTGGAAAAGGGCTACATGTGACGTGCATAGAGATGCATGGGAGTCAGATCCCGACCTGTTTTTTTGAAGGGGATGGCAAGAAGACTACAGGAGAGGTGTATAGGTAGAGCTTTCGAAATCGTGCTTCGGATTGTTATTTACGTACCTTCTCCTTTTAGGAGCTTTTTGAGGGCCATTTTGGTGTTCTTTAGGGAAGGCTTCTTTTTAGTTTTCGGAACGCGCGGGATTATGCATGAGCCATAATTGAGGGTGTGGCAAATAAGTTCTGCTCTGTCAAAAATGGATGCTTTCCTTGAAAGAAGAAAAACAGATCTCATTTACTACAGGCTCCTTTCTGATAGTGTATACAATATATTTTGTATATTTACTCCTTTTCACGTTGGACTTCACATCTCACCACAACTAATAATTCACTTAACGGATATTGCACCCAGCATCAGGTCACTGACACATCCCCTGATTCACATAATTAGACATGCGGTTGAGTAATTGAGGTGTTGTTTGTGGTTGTAAGCTACTGGATGTTTCATACTCTATGTTTCATTCTATATTCTATCATTTTATAGGCCGTCTACTTCTATTGTGTAGTTGTAGTGAAAGCTGTGAGAAACCTTTATTCTCTTAACTGACACCGGAAGAAAAGGATTTGCGCACATAACCCAAAACTATGGATAGCTTGCTTACCTCACTAATGACTGTGTGAGGGTTCGGATTAGTAATGAGGTAGGGTGTGGAAGGGTTTTGTACTTTATGCTGTCGTTCATATGTGTATATACGAGTATGTGCTATACACATGATTACTCCCTTGAAATGGATTCTTGATTCAAATGAATCAAAGCTTCAAAGCAAATACGCACAGATCTGCATCGGAGTTCGATCCTTTCTTTTGACACATCCTTGTACAACTGACCGATTTAGGTCTATCCCTACTGGACACTGATTGGTGAATTGTCACCTCATCCCATATTCGGATGTACTCGCTTGTGTAGACTCTGTGATTTTGAAGCTAACAAGTCTTCTAGCAGTATACCACCAGATCACCTGTTTTACGATCAAACATATCCCGCAACCACATGACTACAATTAACCCTTTTCTGCTAATTAATGATCATTAAGAAAGGTGTATACACATTTCAATTTAGGGGCTTTGAACGTAGGACTCACTTTAATGTATACAAGTTATGTTGATCTTTAACTCGGTCATGTCTATTGGCTCATCTGAGGTGTTCACATGGAATTTCACTTTGTTGGATAACTGGCCAAAATGGCTCCTGACACTTCAAGTATCTTCTAATTGACAAAGTCCTTTAGTTCCGCTTTTCCCTGATTCCCCGCCTTTCCATAAAATTTTAAAGCCCAAAGTTCCCTCGCATTCTATACCGAATTCATATCCGGTACCGAAGTCAGAAGCTTTGGCCATTGTCTGTAAATAGAGACGATCTGCTCTGTGCCCTAATGGATATAGCGATCCGGAACTCTTTTCTTACCTCACTGGGTGTTTCCAGTATTATTTGCTTGTGCATTTATATATATCGAATATTCTCCATATATCAAGAAAATCAAAATATGGGAGTTTTGTGTGGTCTTTTATAAATCACAATACTCTGTGTTGACCTTCCAGCTTTCAGATTCGGTCAATTATAGGAATTAATCATTATATAAAGAACTTGCTAGATGTGCTTGTACTCGGTTCAAGGGTGCACATGGTATAAGAACAAGCCGTGAAACTATTCAAATGCCACATTTGTATACTTTCTGCTCTATTTATGATAAAGATTCAGTCTCGTTCGCGGTGGGAACTAAGAGCCAGTATACTTGTGTTTTCATGTAAAGGCTTGAACAACCTATCACACTAAAAGAACGCGGAGGCTCGCTTAACCGAGACCCAAGAATATCAAACAACAATACTTCATGCCCCGCTGTTGTCATCCCTTCTCTCTCTCCTCCCCCTACCTCTCCGCCGCCCGCTGGCGCCTTTGACTCACTACACTTCAGCATATAAGGTCCCAAATCGCAGCCAAACACATCTTCTCCATTAGTTCCACTTATTTCAAGAAATGGCTCTAATTTCCCCATACATTTACATAGAAATTACTTGAATTAACGGCAATCACTGTGAGCCATCTAAAATTTATCTGGTATTAATTCGTCAACCACCACATCTCAGCTGCTGGGTGTTTCAGCCAAGTACTCAAGTATTCGGGATGTCAATCATTTCAGTACTTGAGATGTCTACAATTATTGGCTGAAGCTTGAGGTTTGTGAGAAAGATGAACAACCTAAGACAGCATACAAGTCTAGAGTACTCTTCAAAAAACTACCATAAAACTTCAATCTAAAATGTAAAACACACTTTCCCCAACCAACCTCCTGTATACGAGTTCGGATCCATCGATCTAGCTAAATCTTGCGCCGATGCAAAGGCGAATTCCCAAATGCATGCATGCAATATGCAAAAGAAGTGTCGTAAACAACTGGGAAGTAAATGTCTTACAAAGCCTTCCTAAACAATACGGCATCTATAAATGCTGCATTTTACAGTAAATTTCTTTTAATTTTGATGATCTATTGAAGCACATCCAAGCACTCTAGGCAGCTTGCTGTGATAGTTCTTAAGCTGTGAATATACTATAGTTATATATTCACAACTATATATCCATACATGCTAAGCCATTAAGCTTACTGTAATCTTTTATTGGAATATCAGCAACCGGCTATAGATATAACTTGCTAGTTATAGTTGCACTAAATTAATTGTGACAACTCCTTAACTATAATCATGAGAACTAAGCACATTTACCCACTTTGCTGCACTATGCTTGCGAAGGTGCTAGGAGGTTGTCTCACTTTCTCTTCAAACTTTCTCTCACTGCGACGTTCTTCACCAGGTTTCTCAAAAACCACTCGCTAAATTTGCGAGCCATCTTCGTCTCCACCACGCGAATCAAGTCCCCGTCCAAAACTATATCAAAGTCGTAAACGCTTGCTGGCTCTCCGTTCACCAAGCTTTCCTCCTCTTTTTCCTCAGACCACTCGATCTGGGAGTTAGTCAATTTGAAGCTCATCAAAAGCTGTTTCAATTCGTCCAAATCCGCGATCTGGATCTCCTCGTCCTGGAGGAACGCCAACAACTTATTCAACTCAAGACTCAGGTACAACCGGAGATATGTCTTAAGGGTGTTGTTGTACATGGCGTTGCGTACAGGAACCATAAACACCAGCAAATGGAGATACACAGCGTCCACGTTCACTCCTGTTACGTCAAAGTTGGGCAAAGATGTCAGCATGAATTTTGGGGCCCCGAACACAAAAAGCTCTTCGATGGTTTTGAGTCCGGCTTCGCCTCCTCTGTAGATAGCTCCCATTTGCTCTGAGAAGCGGGTCTTCATTTCGGTGAACAAAGCATCGTCAAGTCTGGTTGGACAGAGGCCGGCCAAGAGCGTGAGGAGAGCGTACATCTGCTCGGACCGCTTCGTCACGGCGTCGTACTGACCAACAACTTTGTTCTTTTTCGTGCGTTGGACGTGCAGCAAAATGTGCAGAAAGGCGCGGATGGCATCAGAGTACCGGTGCATCATAAGGTAGCAGAACCCTACGTAATAGTAGGTGGAGAACTGTGCACCTGGAACGTTACTGAACGCTTTTTTGCCCAATCCGATGTCGTCCATCGTCTTCAACGCAAGGGCGAAATCACCAAGAAGGGTGTGAATTCTGAGCAATCCCACGAGAGAAAAGTAGCCAAGGTTCCGGTACAATGGAAGCAGACCGTAAGGACCGGCAATGTCAGGTTTTGTGCAATTTTTGAGTTGTTCGCAAATTTTCAGACGGCCAATGAGGGAGTACAAAGCATTGAGGACGGAGTAACAAGACCAAAGCTCCGGGTGCTGCAGGACAAAAGCCCATTCTTGGGCATCTGCAGCTGCCTGGCCTGCGGCAACAAGCTTCAGTCTATAAATGGCAAACTGGTTGCACTGGTAAACAAACTCGTCCACAATGTCCCAGAGCCACTTGGCAGGGAGCTCGAAGGTGACAGGGCCGCCTTCATGGTTCAAAACTAAGTTGAAGAGATTACAGTAGTTGGTGTACAGGTTGGCTCTGTCTTTGATTGTAGGACCCAACTTTGCGTAGATGTGGCGATAGTACACCTCGGAGTAGAACACGAGGAAGACCTGGTCATTCTCCACAAGAGGCGCTACTTCAGAGAGCGGTTCAGGCCACGGCTGTTTGGCATAGTACTTGTCTGTAAGGCGGTTGAACCCAGACTCGTAGTCTGCAAGGAGCTCAATGGTGTTGTTCTCTGTGAAGTGACGGTGGAACAGAAGAATGAACTGCTTGACTGGAGGGGGAATTGACATGATGGTGGTGTTTTGGTGCTTCGATTTGACATGAAAAATTTTGGGATTACCCGGTCCATGGATACCAGCGCAGCGTCTTCGCTCAACTTATACCGACATGAACGCAGCGAGAAAAACGCAGCCAACCGAATGAAGCACGCTGGGAGGCTAACACGCTAATATACACGCTCATCGTTGTTTAGTCAATTTAAGGATTGATCTTTTGAATTCCTATAAATTCTCTTGGGTTGTCGAGAGAGGTTAACGAGACAAAGGAAATAAGCTTACAAATTAACCTGTTGTTCTTCTCTTATCAGGGATGTGACTTCTGGTCTGTAAGCTTGTCGTTCTGTTCTACTGATGTGAAAACAAATCTGAGAGCAAACATATATCACAAGATGAGTACAGAAACAAGACTTCAGAAGAATATGTCTGACTCATGTATCAGGTAACTCTCGGCCTGTATAGTTTTTCTTTTTCTTGTCCTAAATCAATGCCTTGAATCTTCTCATGCAAGTTTGTAAATATCTATAACTATAGCCCAGTTTCTATGTTGCAATCTAGCCTCTTCCTCCTACTCACTGCTACGCAACTCATTTCTCTTGAATCTCTAACAGTGTGAATCACTCTATCCTCTCAAATACTTCACTGTTCGCTCTGTTTCTTTCAAAGAAAGTGTGTACAAAGCCAAATCAAATCATTCGCAAACATAGTCTGCATTTTACAAGTTTCCTCGGTCATCTCAATCTGGACGGGTGTGCTTCAAGAAGAGATATCGCCCACCCATTATAACGATTCACGGCTGTTGAATATTTTAATGAATATTTGTCAAATTTGATGCTCTTTTTACTGTGTATTTAAAAACATCGCCAAACAAAAACCAACCCAATTCAAAAATAGAAAGTGACGGGGCAGGAAAAGGGACATGGATCAATGGATAAAACACTCTGCTAAGCCAAAAACATCTGATAAAACATCTGATAAACCCCTGTGGCTAGCAAACACGCAACGTCCTGAAAGAGCTACCAAGATTACCGACGGCAGCTAAGCCAAGATTCCCTGATCAGTACGTGCGTAAGAGACTAGACTATTTCATCCATTGTTTTTTGACAGCTTCTATCAACCTGCGTCATCATCTGGACCGCAACGAGGATTTTTCATCAAGGGTGTTAGATCATTTGGTATATATCAATATGAAGAGCGATAAAATAAGTATCCAAGTTATGGTAGCTCTTCTATCATACACGGTGGCTGAATTGTACAAAGAATAGAGGCAATTTAATGTACAGAGAAAAGTCCCGTCAGATAAAAACCTCACCATCAAATCAGCGTCTAACGGCGATGAGCTTCTCATTGTATAGAGAGAAGCAAAAATCATAAGTTTTACGCGAGATCTTTACACATTTGCTAGAACTGATTTAGATCGGATATCTGAGGTTTTTCTTTGAGTATCAAGTTTTCAAGTGTCATGCAGCTTATACCAATAGCTACTACTTACAAATTAACGCTAATCACAGCGACAGGGTTCTGATTTAAATCATATCAAGAAACGTAAACAAACAAAACAACCCGATCGAGTGACGGGCTTGCCTTAAGCGAGTGGCACTTTCGAAATGATCTCACACCGTTAAACGAGCTTAGTCTGTCATCAAGGGGGTGTGCATGAAAAAAAACACCCACAGAAAAGACTATAATTACAGCCAAAAAAGATTACTGCGCAATAAAAAACATCCAAACTTACTCAAACAACCAATTGTAACATATATACCAATTTTAAAAAGTTTTCACTGGTAATTCACTAAGATACAGGAAACCTCAAACCCCGTCTGATTCTGGGGGTGTATGCATGCGTGCATCGGGCTTCAACATAACAACATCGGTTAGGCAGGCAGCTCCGATTTCTATATAAAGGATGGTTTGTCTTACTTTCTCATCATGCTCTCGAAAGCTTACATTGTTTCGTTATTGGCCTCGGCCTCTGCTGCTTCCTTGGGTTATAATGCCACAGGCAGCTCTGTCTCCAACAGCACGAGTGTGAACACCACCTCTAGTTCCACCAGTTCAGCCAGCAGCACCAGCTCTGCTAGCACTACTGGTCTTACCGGAGTTTACCTTGCTCTGAACTCTTCTCTGTACAACTCTTCTCTGACTTCCAGTCTGAGCATAGCATCTGTTAACCCTGTTGCTGCTGCTGCCGCGTACTCCAACACAACATTGGGTTCTTCTCCTTACCTGAACACAACGCTCACAACCGTATCCAATACGGTTTGTTCCGATGGTGTTTGTCTGACGGTTGTGTCCACCGAGCTCATAGAGACCACCCAGGTGACCATCACCGACGGCGACCTGCTTCTCACGACGTGGATTCCGGTCCTGACCATCACGCCGACCTCGGCCCTGAGCACTGAGACAGGGGTTGCCGTGGTTGCGACCACCACCGACGCGAACGGCGTCCTGACAACAAAAACATCCTTCGCAGACATGGTCGCAGAAAACACCGCTGGGTTAGACAGCACCATTGTTACACTCGTCAACTGTGAAGACGGCGTCTGCTCGACGATGACGTCAGCGGTATTTTACCTGACAACCCAGGTTACAGACTACGACGGCGACACAGACGAGACAGTCTACATCCCTTACCCATCTGCGACTGTCTCTCTTTCGGCAACAAGCGACGTGGTCGCTCTGGAGACCACGTGGGTTGCATTTACCCTGTGCTCTGACGATAAGTGTGTGACCGGATCCAGTGCAACCGCCAGTGCCGTGAGCACATATCAGACAATTGTCCCAGTTACGACTGTAATTGCTGGCTCCGCCGTGCTCACCAATGTTGTTGCCCTGACGGTTTCTGCGTCCACGTATGCCACCACTGCTGTTGTCGGAAACGTGCACTACGAGAACGGGTCCAGCAGCAACTTTTATCTGACTTTTACAACTACTCATGCCAACAATGTGACGTACATTCCTGTTACAACACACGTTGGTTACAATGCGACAACCGCGCCTGCTAGCAATTTGAGTATCACTCTCACTTCTTTCAGCGCTACCAGTTTGTCTACAAGCATCGCTTTGCAGTCTGTGAGCCCAGAAAGCACAAGCTCTGTGGTTAGCACAGCGAGCAACGTGATCCAGACCGCCAATTCTGGAGAAAGAGTGAGCGGGGGCGTAGTGGCGTTGTTGGGGATGGTCTCTGTATGGGCCCTTTTGTAAGGGGCTTTTAGTTTTTCTTCGTAATTTTTGGTTCTACTGCTCGAGTACTAATCACTTTTCACAAGCTTGTGGAGCGAGTTTATCTGTATGAATGAGCGTTATGTTAATATATGAGTACATTTTCCGATCGTAGTTGGTTTTAGTGGTATTCAATGCTACTCTTGGACATACGTCTAATACTCCAATCTAGATTCTCAGACGATCCGCCCATTTAAATTGAACAAAGATGTGATTTAGAACTACTTGAATATAACCATACGGGGACATATATAGCACTTAATCTAATAAAAACATCAACCACTTTCTCACTCCAAAAGTAATTATCACTAATAGTCTGACCTACAAATAGTACAAAGAGTATTCTCATACTGAACCAAAAATGGTTTGCATCTAGTATTAGTTTATAACCCCCTCCCGATCACATTCTAAATCCTCTCCTCCATAAAATCTCCTACCTGTGTATTCTCTACATTTCCACCAAAACGCCCCACCCCCCTACCCCCCTCCCACCCATACACATTCACGTCCACCGCCGAGTGCCCATGCGTCAGCCACCCCACCTGCGCTCTCACGTTAACCATCCCCACGAATGCATCCATACCCCCTACCATGACCCCCTCCAACTCCTCTTTCGTAGCGTCCGTGATCCCGTACTCTTCCACTATTTTGCGTACGTCTTCTCTTGTGAAATCGCCCTTTTCACGCATTTCACGCATCTTCATCACCATGTACTCCCCCAGATGCTGCACCTGTTCCAAGACCTCCGGCTTCCAGAGATACTCCGGGTAGCTCGCGTGCACCTGCTTGGCAACAGAGAGTCCCCCTGTCTCGTGGTCTGACGTGCCCAACACAACGATATCGCCATCGTACTGCTCAGAAAACTCCACTGCTGTTTTCCAAGCCTCATCATACGCCAAAACCTCTCTCACTTGGGCTGCTGGGTCGTTGTAGTGCCCCGCATGGTCGATCCTAGAGCCTTCCACAAGCAAGAAGAAGCCTTTTTCGGATTTCTTGAGCAATTCCAACGCTTTTTTCGTTTGCTCAGCCAAGGTCGGATACTCGTTGCCTCTATCGATATCGAAAGGAATATCGTATCCAGCCAATAGACTAAGAAGAGGAAGTTTTTCTGCACTCAACATGCTCTCCTTATCGTTAGCTACATTCCACCCTGAAGCCTCAGCTTCCTTTATGAGGTTTCTATCGTCTTTTCTACACCCATGGAAATGACATTTGCCCCCTCCAATGATTAAATCAACCATGCGGCCTTCGCCAGATCCGTAGATTTGCTGTACGGCAATCTCATCCTCCATCAGTCTGTAAGGAACGTGCGCCGAGAAAGCGCCGGGAGTCGCGTCGGTGATGCCAGTCGTCACCACCATGCCGGTCGCGTAACCGGCTTTTTTGTACTTCTCCAAAAGAGTCACACACGGCTTCTTGTTGCTGTCCACTCCAATAGCGCCATTATACGATTTGAGGCCGCACGAAAAGGCGGTGGCGCCTGCCGCAGAGTCTGTCACTAGCGAGTCCAGAGACCGTGTTCTGGACGAGCCAATGAGGAGCGAGTCAAGAAAAAGCGTTGTGTTGTAGGGTGACTGGTCGCGGTACTGAAGGTACAGCCGGGTAAGAGAAAGCGATGCCGGTCCCATTCCGTCGGAAACGAAAAAGATAACAGATTTCGGGGGGGTTGATTTGGTGGTGAGTTTAGAAAGGTTGAGGGGTGTGAGTTGGAGAAGGGCTAGTTAGTTTGAGTCGCGTCTTCAGAGCGAAGTGACGAAGCACGCTATTGATCTTTGAGAGATATAGTCTGTTGGTCTTTAAGAAAGGACAAAGTTGAAGGGCGTTTACCTGAATTGTCCATCATTTTTCAGACGGCTATTAATAGAATTAGTTTGGCATTAAAAAGAGAAATCAAGTAACATCATTAATTGTTGTCTTAAGTGCGTCAATATTAAGACTAGGAATATATATTTGTGTGACACTACTCTCAACTATATTAATAGGTGAGCATAGCCAGTGCTAACTAGCTAGTAGAAAGTGTTAAAATTTTGGCTAGAGTTGACTTAAAATTGGATGACACAAATAAGTATATTGGTATGAACAAGAACAGAAAAATAATGAAGAGAGTAAACTCTTTGACCCTCATAGATTCATGTGCCCTGTATGTAAACCATATACTCTCTCTTTGATACCATGTATAAATATAAAGAGCACATTTAGCGAAGCTAATCACACGTTAGGACAAGAAACACATAAGACTGATAATCACGAAAAATCATTAATTAGCAGCTGATGTGTATAACAAGAATAATAGTTCGTATAGTACACTAAATATACTATACTGTTATAGCACATACGCTCTGCAACAGGGACACCAATTTAAATCAACCCATAATATCCAGCCACACAAAAAGCTAGAAACACCAGATATAGAATACAGCACTTTTCATAGCCCATAATGATAACGAATGCTAGAAATTGATCAAAACAACCTCACCACCTTAGATATACTTACCAATAGCCAATAGAAGAGCTATCAAAAAGCGTCCCCTGCTTTTTCTCTGAGGCACAGGCTCGTGCTCGAGCGTCGGAAGAAGTTTCTCCTGCATTTCAAGGTTTTCAGATGATGTGTTTTTGTTAACATGACTTATCGCGATAAGCACGTGGGTTACCCGAATCTATGAGATATTAAATACTTTTTATATATATTTTTCATATTAGCTTTGACGCATATTTAAATTTACTTGAGATTTTGGTAATACATTTTAAGTTGGACTATGTTCGTGAGACAGTGTTTGAGCTTTTGGAGTATTTTCATTAGCAACTTTTAAAGTCTTTGAAAATAATCCCTTACCTGAAGTATTTATGCTGCCTCTTTACATCTACTTTGAATAGTACATAATCACTTTACAAATGAGAGATTCGATGTTTGCAATGCACAATCAGTTGAAGTGAAAAGCAAGTAGCAGCATTGACTACTTTTCATACCTTTCTACCATACAATAACAAGACATATTACTAGCTGCACTAAAAACAGTTTTACACATCACAAAAAGCACTCTGTAATATGATTACAAAAAACAGAACCTTCAGTCTATCGAATAGTTTTCTCGAAAACAAAATCTCATTCTTTTCTAGTGCAACCTCCAAATATAGTGTTAAACACAATAATACATAGGGCTAAGAATTAATTTAAATTTTAAGTTCAATATCCCCAGTTACCCAATTCAACTAAAAAAAAACGCCAACTTAAAATAATACAAAAACCCTCCAAAAAGCTCAATTTTCATCTCATATAAACGAAAATGGCAGGAGAAGACTTTTTTGAGCCTCGGAACACTCTTACTCCCTCAGATGATCCTGGCAATGCACCTGTAGCCCTGGCACCGCCTCAGCCTAACTACGTCCCCATATCAAGTGTATCGGCACGAGCAATCACAGAAAGTAATTCTGTATATTTCAGATGGCCCAGTTCTTTGGAAGAATCGGGTTCAGATCCTCGGCCCATCACGGGAAAGCTTCCAAGACGTGTTAAAGGTCCTGAGACGCGGTTAAAGGGATCATTATATAAAAAACTTACCAAAGATGAAATCTTAGTACTCATAGATTGTGTAGGGGTGTGTGCACCTTTTCCCCGGCTTCCTAGCCCGTTCAAGCAGTTCTCGACTCAAAACAGCGGGTTGGGAAAACAGGAGGTGATTCGTTTGTATAATCTTTGTGTGGACGACGATGTGAAAATCAACAACATTGGGTCTTTCGACAATTTGTGGCGCAGCATCATGAGTCGGATGGGTAAAGAAATGGCTGGTAGTGGATCTCACACTCCCCGGGCGTTGGATGGCTTATTGACAGTCTATAAAGATTTAATAAAAATGTATGAAGAAGGTGAGCCGGCTGTGAAGGAGTTCAAGGCCGGAGGTAGGGAGGCTTTAGGAGGTTTGTATGGGGGCTCTTCATCCCCAGCTTGGAAAGTTCTGAAAAAGATTACCCAAAGTAGCACGGCTCGTCCACTCACTTTTCGCTTTGTAGACCCTGGAAAAAAGGGTAGGGGACGAAAGGAAGAACACTCTCTAATGGAAAAGTCTGCTGTGAGAGCGGCCCAGGCTGCACAGGCTGCCCAAGGAGGAAGATCTGGAGCACACATAAATGAGAGTTTTTTAGCGCGTCAAGAATCCAGAAATGAAGATCCCTTAGAAAGAGAAGATGATTCCAGTAGTGATTCTGATGCTAAGGAGGGCAGGGTGATTGATGGTGCACGCAATCTTGACTCTAATGAAGAAAATCTTCAGACCAGTAATAATATTGAATCGTCACCTGAAAACTCAAGACTTGATGCCGGAGAACCAGAAAATGAGTCTCCACAAGTTGGGTTCCACAGCGATACTTTGAACACTTTGGGTAGATGTGAAAGAACACCAGTTCGGAGACAAGAAAACAAACAAAATCTGACATCTGAACAAAGATCCGAACAAATTCCAAGGCCAACATCAATACCTGAGTCAGGGCCTGAACCAACAACAATGCCCCAAGTCGGCCTTGGTGATCCCTCTGAAGCCCAAGATCAAAATACCCATTACCAAACTTCTATTCCCTGCTCCTCTCGCTTCCCCCATTCATTAGCTTATAATTCTACAAACGCCGCACTGGCGCTGTTACTTGCAGTGAGTGCGCTTCTTGAGCAGCAAACCCAGAGCGCGCTGCGCGCTGCGCAACAAGCAGAGCGGTGGTTTGAAAACGAGCAAACGCTCTTCAGGGCGCGGATGGAAGCAGCGGGGGGGGAGGGGGTGAGGGGATTGCTTGAGATTATTTTGGAGAAGTTGGAAGGGATAGAGGGGAGGTTGAAAAAGTTGGAGGGACATTACGAGCGAAGCGAGTAGTATTTCTCAATATCAGATCAGATCATCCATAGAATTCTGAATCTGAGAAGAGAGCGATCTTTTTCACAAATTGAGTAATTATGAACTTTAGTTTGAACTGATACATATATAGCCTGGTTAAGACAACTTTAGAGCTACTCAACCTATATAAGTATAATCAATATACTAACCTGATATCAACAAAGTTAGCTGACTTAGCCCGAATCACGTTTTAACATATCTTCCTATACCGGTCACCATCCTTCTTCAACTGTTCCCTTTCGTAGTCTTATTTTCCAGTAAACAAAACCCACCCATAAGCCCAAATATTACAGGTTCTCTGTTGTGTCCTGGAATATCCCAGTAACTTATATTTCAAACATACACTTGAGGCCCCACCTCAATTTCTGGCAACTTCCCACTAATTGCAAATCTGTTCTATACTTTTTTGTTCCTTTTCGTGGAACTCTGGGATGTCGCTTGCATTCTCATTAAAAGTAACTTGAAGCCCCGAAAAGTCACATCCTCAAGATTTACAGGCATTCTTTTGCAGTGAAAGGAGCTGCTTACAAGTGTCGTTTGAGCATTAGCTATCTCAAGTCTTTTCTTTATCCGGTGTTTTGTTGAATCTTTGAATTTATGGTTTTCTTTATTGAGCGTTTTCTGTCTTTCTTGGTTTTCTTGACTTTCTGAGTCAGCATTTGTTTTTGTTTCTTCCTTCTTTGCCCCTTTCCTGCCTCTTCTTTGATTCTGCATTCCTTAAGTTTCTCTTTGAATTATCATAGTTTCTTTCTCTCGGAAACTTTGTTGAGTAATTTGGTGATCATTATGAGTTTGCTCTGAGATTCTTTTACATATATGCTGAGCAATATTTATAAGCAACACACTAGTGAGAAGATCTTACTGAGTTTAAATATTTTTCTCAGTAATATCTAATCAATTTTTTGAACAAATATAACAGCTATCTTATATAGCATCACATCTCGTTCTCTTCAAATCCTATACACTATGATACTAATCCGCCTTGGCTTACGCTGTGAATAGGACAGCACATTTAAAACTTTGAGACCGAAATCTAGCCAATGTGCTCTCCACAGTTCAGCAACCGTGAATCGCCCCTTTCACCAGACCTTGAGTTTACACTTTTAAGTTTGCATGACAGCAATTCAAAGCAAAATGTCAACCTCGATACATTTATTTTTATGACACTATATCCAAATACAAGTATACTGAAACATTTACTCTCAGACAATAACAAAAACACTGATTTGACATACTCAGCTGTTACAATAAATCCTTAATACTATTATAACCATCAAAACTAAACGTTCAGTTAATCCTTCTTGGCAATCCTAGCTATTTTGAATGTTCCTTGATGAAATTATGATAACCTTGCGCACATCAACCTCAAATTTCCTGAGCTAGAACTATTGTAAGAACCTATAAAAGGCTGGGCTATGTATAGACATGGAAACCGAATCAATACTACTAAATATGAAACAGTCATCAAGTCCGTAGGTCCAATGAACCATATGAAGCCGCTTTAGCGGACTTATCAGTAAACTTTGTCAATTGTAAGCCAATGACGCAGGCCCTGCATTTTACCTTTCATGCTCCGGACTTTATTGCTTATTCAAAAATACTAGTCTTTATGATGTTCCATAAGTACTATACTAGAATTTTATGAAACCAAGATTTGCGAATTTTCGTTCAACCAATCTTTAATCTATTTTCTTGATCGCTAATGAATATTTACTTAAGAACTCTTTTACAAGTTCACCGTCGATTCAGCGAATGACCTCACAAATAAAGCTGCGTACATGCAGATACAGCCCTGATTCACTTACATCATGGACACATTACTGCAGTCGAGATTGGTGGGGGGTGCATACCTAAGCGAGAAAGCTTATTCACTCCGAATTGTGTATTATCTTAGTACTTTATTGCTTAAGGTACAGGTACCCTCTACTTGTAGTTTGTGTCCATTTTCCTGTCAAAAAAAGGAATTCCAGCCATATTTCACTTTTTTTCAACGGTTGGCAAAAATGTGTCAAAGCTGTGCACATGTACAATAAATCCTAAAATGACCCTAACTCAACGTTATTCGTGACACCTCTAGATATAATGAAGGAAGGTCTGATGTTGAGTGGGGTATTTGTCTGAGCTTTACATTTCCTCCGTTTCCGGTGATGACTTAGGAAATTTTTTCCACCGGAAATTGTATGGCACCAACGCATGCTGCAATGCAGTTTAAATGATGGATACCTTAACTTCCTCCTATAAAATTGACATAATCTTTGTAAAAAATTCTATTTCTACCTTACGGAATCGCTTGGCTTGCTCAGCTTCTCAGAAATCCACCAATTTCTGACTTTCTTACTGTGCTCCTCTTACTTCCTCACTATACATACGCCTTCCTGAGTGTGCAGCTACTTCTCGCATATAAAACCCAGTTTTCCGCTCAGCCAGAAACCTAAAATGCTGAAGAAAGACTCGACTGAAGTATCTGATGTGCCGGACCTAAAAGTCTCGCTGCTCAACTCGCCAAAACCCTCTGCCTGGGGTCGGTTCACCGATAGCTTCCGTCGTGAGGAAACCGACCTCGAGAACCAGGCTCCCAAGAAGCAGATCAGTCAGAGACACGTGTTTATGATTGCCCTCTCGACCGGTGTAGGCACCGGTCTCTGGGTGGGCTCTGGTAAGTCGCTTGCTGGTGCTGGCCCAGGAAGTCTTCTTATAGGCTATGCTCTTGTTTCTCTGATGATATACTTTGTTATTGATGCTGCGGGCGAGTTGGCTGTCGAGTATGGCGGCCTCCCTGGCTCTTTTAACGCCTACCCACGCAAATTTGTAGACGAGTCGCTTGGCTTCGCTATTGCATGGAACTATGCGATCCAATGGCTCACCGTCTTTTCCCTCGAGCTTGTGACGGCGTCCATGATCATTGAATATTGGACCCCCCTCAACAGTGACATTTTCGTTGCCCCATTCTACGTGCTTATTCTCGGGATTAACTTTTTCGGGGCAAAAGGCTATGGCGAAGCTGAATTTTTCTTCAATTCTACCAAACTTGTTACTATTATCGGTTTTGCGATTCTCGCTATTATTGTGGACGTTGGTGGTGCAGGCGATAAACAGTATATCGGTGCAAAGTTTTGGCATAACCCAGGTGCTTTTCACCACGGGTTCAAGGGTCTTTGCTCTGTCTTTGTGTCTGCTGCTTTTGCCTTTGGTGGTACAGAGTTTGTGGCGCTCACTGCAGCTGACCAGGCCAATCCAAAGAGAGCCATCCCACAAGCTATCAAAATCGTGTGCTACCGGATCGTGCTCATCTTCATGTTGAGTCTTACAATGATCACCATGCTTGTCCCTTGGAACAGCAACGAGCTCATTGGCAGTGGAGGATCCTCTACACACGCTTCTCCGTTTGTTATAGCCATCAGTTCGCACGGAATTCGTGTGGTCCCACATATCATAAACACAGTGATTTTGCTCTCGGTGCTCTCGGTAGCTAATTCTGCTGTCTATCTGAGCTCCAGAACCCTCCAGAGTTTGGCCAAGCAGGGCTTCGCGCCACAACTTTTGGGGTACACAGACCGTGCTGGGAGACCATTGGTTGGTCTCATAATTGCAGCTGTTGCTGGTCTTTTTGCCTTTATTGCAGCGTACGATAAGCAGGAGACTGTGTTCACATGGTTATTGTCTATATCCGGTTTGTCCTCCATTTTCACTTTCACTGGCATCTGCATTTCGCACTGTCGGTTCCGGGCAGCTATCAAGGCCCAGGGCAAACTGGAAGAGGAGATTGGATACCGTGCTCGCTTCGGGGTATACGGCTCCTTATATGCGATTGTGTTGAACGTGCTTATTCTTGTGGCCCAGTTCTATATCGCTTTGTTTCCTCTTGGCTCTGGAAAAGCTGATGCTGAGAGCTTTTTCCAGAACTATCTTGGTGCATGTGTGTTGATTGCGTTCTACGTGGGGCACAAGATGTACACTAGAAACTGGAATTTCTACTTCAAGGCGGACGATATCGACTTGGAGAGCGACCGCAAAGTGAATGACGTGGAGTTGTGGAAACAAGAGGAGGAGGAGGCGGTAGTGTATGCCAGCAGATCGTGGGGAAGGAAGTTACAAAGCTTTTTCTGTTAGCCAGAATTTTGACAATCCTGTTTAGCCGGTTGTTTCTGGCTTCATCAACTGATCTAGCTTTTCTGTTTTATGGTCTTGCTGGCCGCTAATATGTTATGTGATATGATGTTTGCATGGATTTTTTGTAGTCGTCGGCGTATAGTTATCGGATGGGTTTACCTACTAGTAGTTACATTTATATGCCACTCTAAATTAAAAAAGAGGTGTGTGTCATCTCTTTATAAGGTCATAATGAATCTCTTGAGCCCCAGATATGCATTCTGAGCGCCTTGAACGTGAACATACAAATACTGCGTCTTTTAAGATGAATTCTCATATGATTTGAGAAGCCATATAGTCCTCTAGAATTATACCAAGAGTATATTTGTATCTGTTAAAAATCGTAAAAGTAAGCACTCGAAATACAAGAAAGACGCTTTTCAAAGGTTAAATTCTTTTTCTTTTTTTTTTCTTCAAAATTCTTACTTTATGTCCTAAAATGATTAACGATGATTTTAAAGAGCTGAAAAGTATCCATATACATAAGAAAAAGTCTAGAAACACAATCGTGTAATTAAATTTCTTCTCATCAATATATGAGCTTTGAAAATTTCAGAATAATTTACGCTGACGCGAAATAATTAACTACGCGTCACTATTAAAATTTACGCCAGTAAAAAGTGTTTCGAATGCAAAAGAAATGCTTGAATCTGTTTTAGAATGTATTACCTCCTTGACTAGTATCATTAACCCATAATTATTAAAAAAAAAACATATATCAATGGGGTGTTTCTCTTGATTTGGTATTTGAGTGGTAGTGTTCATAATAGTTAGGCTAGCCACAGCTAGCTCTTTTTGAGCAAAATCTCTCCAAATACAGGTTAACTTCCACAGTTTCAAGACTTACTAAGCATGCAAAAATTACCGCTGCCTTCTAAATGCACTCCGAGGAGGCCACAAGCAGAGCGAAAATTAGAGCTTAATGTCGTCATAATGAAACAAAAAACCTAATATATATATATATATATTTAGTCTAATTGATATTTTGACCTTCGACTTCGCGTAATCCCGCCAAGGCATTATCGGAGCATGACTCTTTTGAGCTTTTACGAAATTTTATAAGCCGGAGGTACTTCGGGGATCTGTTAACACCGGTAGGACTATTCACTACCTTTAATATATAGCAGTAGACCTATATAATAGCAAATAGTGGATACAGGATTCATAGAATTTTTCTCTAATTTTAATTTTCTGTGAAGTCAATTTACAACAGTTCATCTCATCGCCTTTTACCTAATCTGGTTGAAATTTGTGATCGGCAAACCATCTCCGGAGGATAAATCAGTAATTTTAAGGCACGTACATAATATATAAAGAGCGATCTGCTGCTCTAAGCAATATGGACAGAACAATTCTTTTGGAAAAAGGCTTGATACGGCATCCTGGGCGGATGGAGCTGGTATTTCTTGCTAGAAAGATCAATTCCTTTTATGATACTTTTGCTGTCTTTGGTCTTTACAACCAAGAGCTTACTCCTCAGATTGTTCATAGCGTTCTTCTGAAAATGGTGCTCAAATACAGTCTTTTGGCTGTCAACTATGACCAGTCCTTGAATGAGATGCGGCCAATAAGCAGCTTCAGCTTTTCTGAGGTTGTAGAGTACAAAGAAATAGAAGTAGACTATACTGCTATGCTCTACAACTTGGATAAGTACACTTTTGACTTGGACAATGGCACACCTCTTTTCAAAGTGGTTATCTATAATAAACGCTACTTGGCGATTGTCTTTGAGCACGCCTTTTTCGATGGTGGGTCAGGCCCTCTATTTCTTGAGATATTCGTAAAGTACTTGAATGAACAGCTGCCAGAAAAAGTGGATGTTAAAGTTCCAATTTTTGAATTGAAAAGAGACATTGAAAAATTAGAGCCGTTTCCCTTGGCAGCAGAAGGGTACGTGACTCATGAGCCAGACCTAGTCTTCAAAGCAGAGCGTTTCTTGAAGTCTGTGTTGCCTAATTCTGTGGGGCAGTATGTAAACGACCACAAGTATACTTCAGGGCCTCCAGAGGGCTTTGAAAAATGGCCGAAAGAGAAAAAAACGTTTCCGGGTCAGAAAAGCTATTTCAAGTTGGTCAATATACCAGCAGACACGATGAAGGAACTTATTAAAAAGTGTAGAGAGAGAAAGATCACCTTGACTCCGTACCTAGAGATCGTGTACTTCCAGAGTTTATACAAAATGGGTCTTTTAAAGAAGAACGACTATATGCATTCAATGATGCCGGTGAACTTGCGTCGATTCATCAGCAAAGATGCTGGTCACAACGCCGAGCTAGGGGTTAGGGTGTACCCAGCTATTATGAATTTTTACTCACTGGAAGAGTTGAAGGAGTCTCTAGACAACAAGGAAAAGTTTTGGAAGCTTGTTGCGAGATCTTATGCGTGCACAAAGAGCAATTCAGAGGATCCAAAGCTGGTGATGAACCAGCACGTGCTGTTGGAGGGTGTATATACAGAAGAGAGTATAGAGAAAATGGTGGAGCTGAACTTGAGTGGCTTTAAGAAGTCTTCTGGGACCAGCACAAGATTCAGTAATTTGGGGTTGGTGAGAAATAAGACACACGGCAAGTGGTTTTTGGAGGACGTAGTTTTTCTGCAAAATATTGGAGTCAATGGTGGGTTTGTTGTTTTAAACTTGATTCTGACGGAGTTGATGGGAATGAACTGCTGTATTTCGTCTTTACTGCAAGTCTGGGAGGGGGAGGAGCAATTTGAAGAGTTTTGCAAGACTTTGATTAAGGGGATTAAGGAAACCATCGATGAGTAAGGCTACGTTGCTTATTATTGGCTCTTTCACTGATGGTCTCTTCATTTGTGGTATATCAGAAGTGCTTTTACTGACTGATAGGACGGAAACACGAGAAAAACTTTAAAACTTTTCTTCTACAAAACAAATTTAATACATTTTTACTTTTTTAGCTTCTGTATAACATGATATCTCTACTTGAATAACTTTGATACTTTTCTTTCAATTAGTACAAGAAATTCAAAGAAAGCCTATTCACACTTCTCAATCAAGCTTATGATACTAGCGTAGTCCACGGTGTCAAGATATACCTCACGCAATCCTGCCTCTGCAAAAGCCGTATGTAAAAACAGTGCATCATCAAAGCTCATCGCTGTAATCACCTCTATAAGACAGCTGAGTACTTCATCTTTACACTCGATAGAGAATCTGCCCTGCTGGAGTGGCCTAGATTTGTCTCGTCCACCCAAAAGCTCTCGTTCGTATTCTATAAACACCCGCAGTAGCTCGCGAAAGCACTTGGCCGAATACTTTCTTTTTGGGGTATAGAGGCTCGGCTGGCACTCTGCCGTATTTTCAAAGATGAAGGGTTTAGATGCAAGAAAATAGTACTCACTTTGGGGGCCTGAGAGGGCATTTACCTGAGAAACTGCGTACAGTTTACAGGGAGAGGGGGTGTTAGAAGGGGGGCACGAGTAGAGCGAAGAAGTTTCACAACCGTCAGAAGAGATATCTCCGATATATTCTTGGAGGTTCTTGTTGAGCCAGAGGCGCATGGGGCTGGCATCCGGGGTGTGAACCAGGTTTTCCTTTTGGCATTTTTCGGGAGGGGGGTCGAGGATTGGAAAATTCTCTGTGCTGAATATGTTGGTCTTCTTGTCCTTGAGTATAGCACTTTTAGAGCTGTTTTTGAACACGGAAAGCAGCAGGCTGGAGGGGGTGCTAGCGAGGGGGGTGGAGGGGTCCATGAGAGGAGTTTGTAATGGAACGGGTACGGTCTGGCGTTTTGACAGGATGGTAAAGAATCTGGGAAAAAAACCTGTATTATTTTTGCTCTATTTTTACTGAGATGATTTTGGTGAGTTTGTGTGCATACGAGGGGGTATAGAATTAGGGGGCAGAGGAGGGGGAATTATCGTGCAAGTAATGATTATAGTGTTATTTCGTGGGAACTTCTTTTTGTAAACTACTAGATCAGGGAGTGTTTCACTTGATGTTCGAAGACAGTGTGATTTGTAAGGGTATAATATGAGTGACGATAACTTATAAGTACGCGTGAAAATGTGTTTTCAAAATGGTGTCATCGTTGTAAGGAAAAGTTGCGTATTGCATTGAGTAGGAATGTATTTCAATCAGAATGCTACATTCTTTCAACGATTGTATTTATGTAAACACGGTTTTGAAGACGGAACTAGGAGGAAACTACAAAATAGTGATCTTACATAAAAATGGAGCAGTAAAAGTTTATCCGTACTCCTTATTTTCAAGTATAAACCTGAATGCGAAGAATAGTTGAATATGAAATCAGCGAATACAATGAACGAAAGTAGTATAAGCTTAACACTGCCTCGAGATTATTGAAATTAACTCACTCGAGCTTCGCGATCATTTGAGTTTCTCCTCCTGCCCCCTCAATAACGTGAAAACTCCCCCCTGCAACTTGTCTCTCCCCTTCAAAAAATCCAACTCCATAACAAACATAAACTCCACAATTTGAGCACCCTCGTTCTTTAAAACCAACTCCCCCGCAGCGTGTGCGCTCCCCCCTGTGGCCAAAATGTCATCCACTATAAGCACTTTAGATCCTGGCTTGATCGCATCTTTCTGCATCTCGAACTTGTCTTCGCCGTACTCTTTTTTGAACGAAACCTGATGCACCTGGCCAGGCAACTTACCCGGCTTTCTCACCGGAATGAAGCCCGCACCAAGCGCCAAAGCAAGGGTTGGTCCAAAGAGAAAACCACGTGACTCGAGACCAACGACGTAATCAATTTTACCGTGGGTCTTTTCGACATGGAGTTTGAAAGCGTCGATGAGTTTTTGGAAATCTGAAGGGTTGGCAAAGATTGGAAGAAAGTCTTCAAAGAGAATACCTGGAGATGGGAAGTTTGGGTACTGTTTAAGACAGGTTTTGAGGTGAGATTCGAGGGATTCGAGGGACATTTTCGTGGTTTGAAGATAGCTTAATCTGAAAGAAGTTGGGTTTTAGCGGTTTGATTTTATGTAGTTTATGGTATTTGGTTTGACTGTTATCTGGTATCTATAGTCCGGGTTGAGTGAAATTTTCACAGCCGTGCGTGCGCTCAGCACTTTTTTTCATCGAGTTCAGCGAGATAAAAGATATACAAACATTTGCAGAATTTTTGTTTTATATATTACTTTACATCCACTCTTCACATTCGAGTCCTAAATAATGTGTAGCGTATTTATAGGACGTAAAAAGTTGTACCTTAGAATATATATACTCCTTTTCATGAAGGCAACGAGTATATAGATTATATACAATGAACTGCACAATATTTAAGATACACTTTGTAAATTATAAGCATCTCTGTATATACAATTCACCATATATGCCACATACTGTGTATATCTACAATATATGACATATACAGTGCATCACCACTGAAAGCATGCTCTCTTCAAAATCCTTGTGTTTGAAAGTAGAGATATCCGCTACCTATTTGCACGGGACCAAAGTGTCGTGATCACGCTCACTATTGAATCAGAAACAACCTTGATATTATCCTTGTTGTGGAAATGGGCATTGGTATCTACTAACAAACGGGAATCTGATCATTGCTCGATTGGTGAGTATAAAGGGAACGAGAGGGCCGCTTCATTGCCTACTGGAGCGGGACTGAAGACAGGAAAACAACGGTGTTTTGGTGAAGAAGGTTTTCAAAGATGTCATAGAGCATTTGAGTGTGTGATGTTACACTTACGATGACGTGTCGTTGTATTTACAGTAGTTAGAGAACGCTTGCCATCGAATAATAGTGTATTGCATTATATTGTATGCGGTTAAGGTTCAGAGATCGGCAAGCTCACGTTCAGGGATCATGAGCAGGATCAGAAGCACCCTGCTTATTATTCTGATCCCTGAATTTATAGCATTCTATCCTGGTATATAGTGTATCATTACACATGCACAGATACAAAATACATATTTCTATGATATATCCACTATAAAACACCTATATTGTCATCGTAGTATACACATAGTACATGGCGCGTCCATGCCCAAATTTGGTAAATGGATCATGCAGCATGTCAAGACAGACATGCTTCACTGAGAACAGTATATATTCTATTAAACAAGTATACACTATGCTGACAATTCTATACTTGCTTGTAGTTGAGAGTTCCACTGACCATAAACGATTTATATATATTAGTTCAAGTAAAAATTATTCTAAAGTATTCTTGCGTAGCCAGTTTTAAATAATTTTCAAAAGAACACCTATCTCACAATGGTAGCTGTGATCCACTCACTGGCGTTGCGCAAGAAAAAGACGCTTAAAAAAGGCATCCAGTTCACCCTCATGGTTGTTGGCCAGCTGGGGTGTGGACGTCTGACCTTCATCAACAGTTTGTGTGGACAGGAAGTTGTTACGCCTCTGCTGACAGTTCCAGAGCCTGAAAAAGCAGACCTTGACCGTGAACTCACTCTCCGCACAGAAACTGTCGAGCTTGAGGATGCTGAAGGCGTCAAGATCCTGCTTGCTCTCATTGACACTCCCGGGTTTGGTGATCTGATCGATAACGAACAAACCTTCGAGCAGATCACTGACTACATCCGGCACCAGTACGACGAGATTCTTCTTGAGGAGAGCCGTGTGAGAAGAAACCCCCGTTTCAGAGATGGCAGAGTCCATGCGTTGTTGTACTTCATTGTGCCTACCGGTCATGGTCTTAGGGAAATGGACGTTGTGGTGATGCGTGAGCTTGCGGGGTTGGTCAATGTGATTCCTGTGCTTAGCAAGAGCGACTCGTTGACAAGACAGGAGTTGGAGCTCAACAAGGCGTTGGTCAACGAAGACATCAAACACTATGAGATTCCCATCTATGACTTTCCGTTCGACTTGGACTATGATGACGAAGAGACTATCGAGGCTAACACCTACTTGAAGGGGTTGCTTCCTTTTGCCGTTGTGGGGAGTAATGATACGTACGAGACGGAAGAAGGGGTTGTGAGAGCACGCAAGTACCCGTGGGGGTTAGTGGACATTGAAGATGTTCTGCAGAGCGATTTCGCGGTGTTGCGCAATGCGCTTTTAATTAGCCATTTGCAGGACTTGAAGGAGCACACACATGAGGTTTTGTATGAGAAGTTCAGAACCGAGGCCTTGAGCAGGGAGGGGAAGCCGGAGGAGAAGGGATATGGAGTCAGAGAGAAGCAGATTAAGGCAGAGGAGGAGCGGTTGAAGGAGTATGAAGAGCGGGTGGAGCGGGAGTTGTTGAGAAAGCGGGAGGAGTTGTTGGATCGGGAGAGAGAGTTGAGGGAGATGGAGGAGAAACTCCGAGTTGAGTGAGTTTAAGCATGAGCGTTGCCCGAGCGGAGCGAGGGTAAGGCGAAAAGATACTTTTTCTGTTAATCACGAGCGGAGGCGAGGCAAAACGATGCTATTTTAGTTAAATGAAGGTGAGAAGTAGCTAAATTAGTAGGATAACCACGAGCGGAGCGAGTGGTTGTGATATAAACAAATGCCCATCTAGTTCTCATGAGAAGCAGAATCTAGCTGGACTCACGATGAAGAAAAACTTCCAGTAGGACAATTCTTTCGTCACCTGTATTTTCTTTGTTCTTGGTGAGACCATGTGGGCCAAGTTTACGTTTGTTTGATTGCTAGAAATGGCGTTAGTAGGGAACGAAAACTATGAGTGGCAATGTTCCGGTGAGCATTGTGCAAGCAGTGGACTTTGGTAGTAAAGTACGCTGATCTTGCAGCCTAAGGAGAATTGGTAGTATACGTTGTGCTAGAATTTAATATGTTGATTATATTTTTGTGATTGTAATTCCGATAATTCAACACACCGAACCTTAACTGGTCACATCGGATCTCATCAGATCCATAGCTTCACTCTTTTTTAGAACATTTGGAAAATCGCTAACTTCCTCCAATTTTGAGGATCAACCGAATCTCATCTCGGGCGAATTTATTTTCCCCCGCAGATGGTGACCATCAGAGAGCGTATATGCACAACTAAGGTCTTGAGATACATGGGATAGCACATCACTAAAAGATATCTATACTTTTTTGAGGGTTTACTTGTTGTTCAGATCACTCAAAATTCGTATCTATTGATCTGAAAAAAAAACGGACTCAGTGATGTTCCAATACACTCGTACACGCCTGTCAAAGTCAAATCCGCCTAAGTCCGAATTGGCTTTGCTTGACTGCATAACTCCGCTCCAAACTTCTATTTAAGAACAGAGCTCGCTCTGTTGAATATTCTGTTCAGTTAAAAAATGTCCTATAAATCCCTCAGATACACTTCTCCCTCATCGGGTCTTTACCTCAAGCTGCTTCCTATACCTGATATCAAGTCCGATGAGATCTTGGTGAAAGTTGCTTATACTGGTCTCAATGCCGTGGACTTGTACCTTTTTGGGGCATCTAAATTCTTTAATCTCACCAGAAAAGAGATAGGCATTGGCCGTGAGCTTTCTGGCGAGGTGGTCTCTGTTGGATCTGCTGAAAAGTCCCTCAAAAAAGGAGACCGCATAGTGGCAAATATGAAAGTAGTTACGAACTCTGAGGGCGGAGCTAGCGGGTATGTTGTGCTCTCTGGATCCAAGTGGGCTATTGCCAAGCTCCCTGAAGAAATCTCTCTCAAAGATGCTGCCTCTTTACCGTTGTCTTTTCTTACTGCCAAAGCTATCCTCAGCAGAGAGTCTATAAAAAAGGACAGCAAAGTTCTTGTTCTCGGAGGTGGAACTTTGGTTGGTTTCTATTTGTTGCAGTTGTTGAGAAACGTTGTGGGCGTGCACGACATCGTCTCTGTGCACTCTTCCAAGACTGATGTTTTCTATAAACGAAAGTTTGATTTCTCTGTGACTTCCGTGAACTACGATCAATCTGATGCACCAGAAGAGGTCGCTAAGATTATTTCTGATAAGTTTGACGGGGAAAAGTTTGACTACATCATCGATGCTGTTGGGGGGAGAGTCTTTTTGGACAGAGCAAGTGAATTTCTAAAAATGAATGAAAACAAGCCATATATCACTTTAGTTGGCTCTCAAGTGTTGGACTATCAGGGGCTGCCTGTTTCTCTGACGATGACAGTTTTTGTGGCTTTTTTTAAGTCTTTTCTCCATAAGGTGTTCCACTATGGTTTTAGATACTACTATGTTTTTTGCGAGGAGACCAATGAGCGGCTTGCAGAGGGGGTCAACTATGTTGCTACGGGTAAATTGAAGACCAACGTAGATAGCATTTTCCCGTTGGAATTGTACGAAAAGGGGCTCGACAGAATGGGGACGCACCAGGCCAAGGGGAAGGTTTTGTTGGAGATAACCACAAGTCAAGTATGATGTATCTATAAACACACTAACGCTTCAGAAATGAGGAAAGTAAGGGTTTTGTACTGGGTGTTGGAGAAGTAGCGGAATCTTAATTAGGAGAATTTTCATAAGTAGGCCAGTTATGGTACATTTAATGCAATTCTTGTAAATTTGTATATGTCTACAAGTATAAAAGAACGCGTTTAACAAACATTTAGTACACTAAACTAAAACAACTATATAAAATCATCACCTGGCTGTCACTTGGCTGTCACTTGTTCATTACTTGGTTGCCTGGTCACTTAGTTATCACCTGGTCCATACCTAGCAACTCATATAACCAATTCTTTATTCGAATACAAACTCCCACCGCTCAAGAAACAATCTGTTCTCCTTTGCAGTCAAAAACTTGATATAACTCTTTCCCAATGCAGAGTCTTCAGGAACAGTAATCCCGATGACCAAGCGTCCAGTCGGTTTCCCAATTTCCAAAGACTTGTGGAATCTCGGAGATCCAGCTTCATCACCAGATCCTTTACGCACAACTTTAAAAACTTGAAGAGGATCAAAAATTTCTTTGGAAGCCACAGAGTCTTCCAAAGGCTCTATACCTCTTGTTACCACCTTCTCATCTTCTGGAAAAAAACGCTCTGCCACGTAGTTTGAGTGCGATCTCCAGTGCTCGAGCATTTCAAAGAGGGGGAGCTGATTCGGATTATGGGTGTGGCTGGCTTATATAGTATATGTCCTGAAGATAACTATTAAGGAATCGGAGTCAAAAGCTGACACTTTAGCGCTTTAGGAGCATTTTTGGGTTTATACTTGACTACATATATGAGTTTGATATAAATTACACTTACCATATTCCAGCTCAAAAGATTTAATGTGTGCACCATAGTAATAGTATTTTTGTGTTGCATGACTGACAGAGACATCTCCTTAATTGGGTCATAAATATATGACCCAAAATGGCTGTTTGGATCCTTTCTTGTGAAACCAAACTTCCTGCTTCCACTCTCCTATACTAAGATCTATCACTAAATTCTAATTACATAGAGAAAGTCAAGCTAAACAATCAGTAGGCACATACTGAATCGTGGCTTACTTGGACAACTGACTAATACGGCTCAACTTATCGTGTGGCTGGTCATCAATCAACTTATCACCAGCAGTTGATTTATCCAGACAGACACAATTACTGAAGCAGTAGAGGATCACACTCATAAATCAACAGCTTCTACTAGGGGCCTGACATACGAACAACACCCATCACTTAACAACATGAGTTATCGTATATGTTTTTATATATATTTATTTGATTTGATTTTTACCTAAATAGAATAACATATCTTCACGTAAGTGCCCCCATATGTTAAAGGATATCCCTGTGTTATGAGATTACTCTAGAACAGAATAGTATAACAGACTCAGCTCTAATATATGTCGGTGGTAAGACATACATGAAAGTACGCTCTACATTCTATGCAAACATAATCGTTTATACAAATGTAGCATCTAACTTTCTGATCTTTGTCTTACTATATTCGTCCTTTATAATCATTCTTCATATTCTTTAAAATCATCTCTTCATATTATTCTTTATTCGTTCTTAATATTCATTCTTATTGTTCACTGTTCATCTTCTAATCAGTTGGCTACGCTTGCTACTAGACTCTATAGTACAAATACCTCACAAAAAACCGCATAAACCCATAAAGATTCCCCCCTTTCAACTCGACCTCCTTTCTTCCCCCCTCCTCCCCCGCATCCAAAATCGCCTTCTTCAAAAAAGCAGCAGCCCTCTCATTTTCATTGTGGCTGCTCTCACTAACGTCCCCCACCCCCCATCTCACAACCACCCTTCCCTCCTCTACATCTAACCCATTTTCCCCCTCAAATCGCACTACCAAGGATCCATGGTCTTCATCCACATTCTCTTGGAGACACTCTGCAGCTTTAAGTGCCAACTTAGCCTCAATATTAGTCTCGTACCAATACACGTGATCCACCTTCGAGTGTCTGCCTATAAAAAGCTCAGAAAACATTCGAGACTTTGGCTTTTTCTTGGAGGACTTTTCTGTGGTCTTTGAGAAGCTTCCAAGAAGGCCTTTGTTGCACTCCATATACTTGCGCTGCGGGTGCTCTGTGAACGGGTCCAGCCTGTGTTTTGTGAGCTCTAGCAGCACTAGAGGAAGCTTTGGGGTGGGGCTAAAAGGCTCATTTTTCATACTCGGCGTTCTTACTGCTGTTAGTGAAATTAGAAAATCTCTAGGGACCTTTGTGTATGAAAAGAGATCATATTTATTGCCGGAGCTTAGAAGTCTTGTAGCCCAGTGGTTGGGGTTGAAATTCTCAACACGTTGGCTTTTCTGTTCGAGGGAGGAAAACAGTAGAACTTTGGGCTTGTTGCTCCATCGGGGAAGCTGAGTGAATATGGGTGATTGGGGGAGTTTGTTCATTATCAGTGAAAATTATCAAAATTGTCAAAATTATTCAAATTAATTTGATGCATCAATTTTGAAATTGCATCGCTTGTTTCCTCTTTGAGATGAAGGGTGGCTTGTCGGTATAGCGTCTAGAGTTTGAACTCGAATTTGTTATTTGGGTTAATTTCTTGATTTGAGGATGAGTTGATCTAGAAAAAAAAGTTAATGGCTATATATATACACCCTCTACACGAAAATCTTAAACCATTTAATCATCCAATAGCGATCCAGCAAAGTACTGTATAGAATATACCAAGAATATATAGTAATCACCCCCTACTTCGGGTTTTCTTGCCCGTTCTGAAGCCCATTGTTCTGGTTAGTAAGTTGGAGGGTGAAAAATAAGGTTACATCAGAAGAAAAAAAGTGCTTGTTTTCTGTTCCACATTTCTATATATATGATTGAACAGATACAAAACGGAGGATTGAAAAATTGAACAGCTCGTGCTCCATTAGCTGCGCTCAAGAAAATGCAAGATTGCCGTTGCAATAGAAAAACATCCCAAATCTCTCTTTGCAATTAGCACCTCAAAGATTTTTATACTCACCTCACCATTTCTCTCTTCTCCTTAGCATAATCTCCCAAAACCAACTTCACCGCCCTCTCCACAAACTTCAATAACAACTCAATCCTCTCTATATCTCCCTCCCCGAAAATTTCCACCTGCCTCAACCTCTCAAACTCCGCCCAATAGTGAAGAACACTCTCTGGATCCAACACTTCCTCCAATTGCACCATCATAAACAGATAAAACTTTTCAAAGTAGTGTCGCGTAAACACTACAGAGTCCTGAACTAGCGCCATGTTAGCTTGATACTCTGTGATTCGACTTACAAGCTTCTTATTCAAAGTTACAGCACGCTCAAGCTCTTCCTTCAGGATTATGAGCTCCGACTGCAACGGAACCAAGTACTGGCAGTCCCGATACCATCCCGAAGCATGCCGCTGCAACTCTACGTACTTCTGCAGAAGCTTTGCGTCTTCTGGAAGTGTGCTTACGAAAGGCTCTGGAACAAGACCAGTCCTTAAAGGGAGGCTGGTGGTGTTGTCGTTAGTAGATGGCTCTACAAGCTCACTTGACTTTTTGCGTATTTCAGCACTCTTCTCAAGAAGTTGATGTATTTCTTTTACCGAAATGGACCCAGATAGAGCTTCAGAGTCTCCCAGGAGGGGGTAGGGAGTGTCGATCTTGAAAGATGGAACAGAGGAGATTGTTTTTTGCTTGAGAGTATTTTCTTTGTCTTCAGTGCAGAAATCTTTATACTTTTCAAGATCATTTTTACACTCTACAAGCTCTTCTTTGCACTTTGAGAGCTCTTCATCACAGCCTGAAAGCTCCTTTCTGCACCTCGAAAGATCCTCTTTACACCCCTCATATTCCTCTCTACATTCAACAAGTTCAGTCTCAACCCCCTCTATCTTATCTTTTAGCTTGCATATATCTTCTGAGTTATCCACCTTTTTCTCAGAAACTATGTCTCCCTCGATCTCCTTTATTACACCCTCTACACTTTCTACACCTCCTAACTCTTTTTCAACCCTTTCTCTTTGAAATTCTCCCTCGACTGAATACCCCTTCTCCTTAACAACCGAAGAAAGCAACATAATCTCGTCATCCCTTTTGCCGATATCTTCTAACAACAACCCAATCCTGGTCTCCTTCTCAATTAGAGATTTAGATAAAGAGGCGACTTTCGAATCCTTCTCTGAAATCTCGCTAGAAAGAGAAGAAATACGAGCATCTCTTTCACAAACTTCTTTCTTTAAGACTGTGGATCTCACTCCTTCCGAAACATCTTTCTTAAGATCTTCAATAATAACTTTATTTTCTTCAATAGTCTTATTTTTCTCCTCAATCTCTTTTTCCCTTTTCTCCAACTCTTCGTTTTTTATTCCCATCTCTCTATCCTTCTCCTCCGATAGTTTCCTCTTCTCCCCCAATTCTCTCTCTATTCCCTCCAAATCCTTACTCTTCTTCTCCAATGCTCTATTCTTTCTTTCGACTTCAACCTCCTTCTTCTCAATTTCTTCAATCAACCCCCCTATTCTCTCCTTATATCCTTCTATCTCTCTAACCAACACCTCAATCCTTTCATCCCTTTTCTTAACATCCTCTTCAACTCCCCTTCTCGCCTCCTGTGCCTTGAAAAGTCTACGCTTAGCCTCCTCATATTTTCTCTTCACTCCCTGCATGTTCTTCTCCCAAAGGCGTTCTGAGCGCTCAAAATGAGCTTTCCGTTCCTGCCTCTCCTTCGCTAGCGCGCTCTCAAGCTCTCTGATACGCTTCGCGCTCTCCAAATCACCAGCGCCGCTCTCACGCAGGTCCTCGCTGGGGGTCTGTATACTCCGGAAGTTGACCTTCCTTTTGGGTGCGCTTCGCGTAGACGCAATGTCACAAAACGCCTCCTCAAGTGCATCCTCATCATCTACATTCCGCACAGACGTAAAGTTTGGGCTTGCGGGCCGCTCTACGTTTTCCACTACCGAGAAAGGGTCTTTCTGCACTTCATCGCCCAATGGGAGTGAATTTTGAGTGCTACTACGTGTTAGGCCGCCAACTGACTCTTTAAGAGGGGTTGTACGTTTGAGTCCATTTGGTACCATTGACCCGATACCAACAGAGTTGGAGTCCGTGCTGTAGGAGCTGCCTTCGGAGGAGCTCATGGGGGGCAGGGAAAGAAGAGAGGAGGTGGATTGCTTTTGAAATAGAACTTATGAGGTGATGAAAGCGAGTGAGGGAAAGAGTACTTCTAGTAAAAGGATCTTAGTAAAGAGTACTGATTATAATTTCAATGGCAAGTTAATTGTGATTTAATGGAGTCCGAGCGAGACGATGATTAAGTTTTGGTGGTATAGTGACTATGCTCAACAAAGAATTCGTGATACAAAGGTGATAGTAGTAGAGCAGTAAAGTAATTGATTAGTAGAAAATAGAAGAATTAAAAATGGAAGACAAGTTGCTAAGACAGTTATAAACTAGACAGTTGAAACTAAGATAGTAACAACTAAAGTACCTGAGGCTTGAAAAGTTAAGACTCAATTGGTGGAGACTAATAAACCAACCGAAACAAATAACACCCAAAGCGACAAACACTACTTTGAGCAGCAATGAAGGGTCTCACCACAGTAAAGTCAAAAACGTTCAAAAACACTGATAAAGGAAAAGTGAAAATCAACACACGGAGTTTTCTGGATTTGTTTTCCATATCCGTATTTGTGGTGATTATGTAAGGGGTGAGTACACAATAAGTATCGATATAATGAATAAGAAGAATGAGTAAGAAGAGGATCAGTTTTGAAAGTGTAAGCTTTAAAGATTTGTAGAAATCGATTTTATAGCGCAGAGATGACCACCTTCCCAGGTGCTATGCGCACTCCGAGAGAAGAGATGCTTCATATACATGTGAAAATAGAAATATACTCAGAAATTATAGATTTATAATAGATTTTTAGGCATATAGCATGATCTAGGTGATAGATATGTACGTTTATTTCCAACATACAAGTTTCTGGCTTTCCTATGTAAGTAGAAGTCCTTAAGACAGTACTGAGGAGATATTTTGAACCTAAATCGAGCTTTTCTTGGATTTAGAAAGGTGAAACAGTTGTTATTCTACCAATTCGTATGCCTTTAAAGAGTTGGTTACTCACGTGACCATTTTTCAATGCAAAGATTATCGCAGATGGATCAGTCTCAATCTTCTCATTGACAATGATAGCAAAACCCAAAAAGCAAGTGGTTCGGCCATTTCTTGAGCTGCCTCACAAAAACGTGTTTTGGCCCAGTTTAAGCGCATCAGATTGCGAAAAAGTCATTTCCAGTATAGTCAAAGACGCGTCAGAAAAAGACACACTATTTGGTATCCAAACAGTAACAAAAGCTCTTGAAAAGCAAGCCGACGTATACAGAAGAGGCCAGACACTCAAAAATCCTATAAAATACGTCATAGTTTGCCGTTCTGATGTCAAACCAAAAATCCTCACAGAGCATTTTCCTATGCTTTGTTGGAGTGCATCAAAGGGGGACCGTATAAAGCTAGTTCAATTATCAGAGGGTAGCTTGGACGAAATTCTGGGTTTTCTTTTGAAGAATGGCCCTGGTAAGAAAAGCACGTATGCAGCCTGGGCTTTTAGAGAGGGATTCTCTGGATCTAAGGAGTTGGATGGAACTGAGGATACCAGCATTGGTTGGTTGGAGAATGTAAGGTTTGTGAATCCGGTTTTGAAAGTATATATTGGGAGTGAAGCGAGACGGAAGAGGAAGGAATTGAAGAAAAGGTAGAGCTTTTATAGTTTTAGAGGGGTGAGGGTCTGAAAGTTGCAAGTGGATTGTATTATATCATGATTTATGTTATTTGTAGGAGGAAATAATTATATTTAGTATTTATGGTGGATGGAAGATCGTTCGCTTTATTCTTAGCATGAAGGCGAGGTACTACCACAAAGACTGTCCTTCTACATCGAAGACCGTAAGTATAAATTGAGCTATTAGTTAAAAGTAGCGTGAGGTGGAGTATAATAAGCGAGACACGCGAAAGCTGTTAATTGTTGGTACTACTGTTTCCAAACCAATCAGCAATGTCCGCTTCGCTTGCATTGATGGTCAACCTAACAACCCACTCAAACAAATAAGAACCATCCCCCCGACAAACCACCCCACAACTGCCCTCTCCCCTCCTCCCACGCCCCCCGCACTCACAACCATCTGCACCCCCACCACCGCCAAAAACCCCGCCACCGCCGCCATCACACACCCAAAAACAATCTCCAATTTCTCTTTATCCACGCCCTGGGGAACGACCAACATCGCAGCCAAGGCCCCTAGAGGCTGGGCGGCACCCCCTAGAAAGCCCCCTATCAACACAGCGCGCCATCTCAGGCCAAGGGAGACGTACAATGGAACAGCCATGCTGACACCTTCGGCCATGTTGTGAACAGCTAGCGAGAGGAAGATATTAACCAGAAGCGACCGGTCGATTTGCAGAGTGGCGTAGTAGATGAAGCCTTCAGGGAGCTTGTGGAGGGAGATTGCTAATGTGGTCTGGAGACCAAGCAGGAGGAGATTAGGAGTCCGAGCGGAGTGAGTGCCCCCATCTCCTACACTCAAGCCTTCGCTTAAACCCCCACTTGTGATATCCTCCACATCCTCATTAACTATATGCTTCTTTTTGAAAGTATTTGTTGTGTCACTTGTGCTGTTTGTGTGAGCATTTTTAACTACAGCCATATCGATGTTTCCAGGGTCGCTGACATTTGTTCCGGAGCTCGTTCCGGAGCTTGTCCCGGTGCCGGAATTGGTGCTCAAGCCAGTGATGTCACGGGTCCCAGCAATGCCACCAGCAATTCCAACAACTTTATATGTTTTACTGTCTTCTGGGGTGTCAACACGTGTATCGGCATGTGCGTCAGTATGTGGTTCATCAGTATAATGCGAATGTATATGTGTATGCGGATCATCAGAGTAAGGAGTATATAAAGGGGTAACTTGTGATATAAAAGCTGTATGAACATGCGCTCCCACAATGGATTCCTCCCCTCTCTCTGGATCATAAATCTTTGACAGGTCATGCTCACAATGGACAATGCTTTCCAGGGCAAAACGCCTTATTGTCGCGTCCAAACCAAGTATCGCCGCAGCCCCGGAAACAAAGCACGCCGCAAGCGCACCGTAAAGACCCCGAGGAGCAAGCATTTGCTCTGCGTGGGGGAGAACACGTGCGAGGGATGTGAAAGTGAGGGAGCCTGCACTTAAACTAAGAGATGCTACAAGGAAAGGTTTACTATGGGCTATGGAGAAGGCGCTTTTGGGGAATATGCGGGAAATGAGGGCGTCTATGTAGATGATAAGACACCCAAGAAGGGACATTGTCAGGGAAAGTAGGGAAAGTGTTAAGCCAGTATTCATTTTTTTTGTTGATTCTATTAATGGGAGTTCTCTTATAAGACTTTTTGAGTACTTGAAGGGTATCGTTCAGTATCGTTTCTTATGCTTTCTTGTTTATGCTTTTGTATCTTGTTAGTATGGTTAGATAGTCTTTAACAAAGAATATCTTCGTATTTCATAAGATCAGCCAGGAAAAAGTCAAGTAATCACGGAAGATCACTTAGCAGCAGGGCAATAGAAAGGTAGAAAATGTGGTCAGAGCACCAAGTGTAAATCACCAAATCAATGATGGGAAGCACAAACACCAAACATCAAGCACATGCTCATCTCATCACAAGCAGCACAACACCAATGTATACGTGTATGCCGCACGAAACTCACGCTCAGTAATCCCCAAAAAAGAATAGAAAAGATTCTAACAAATTCAGTAAATGGGTCACTCACCTTTATCTGCTTAATAATATAACCTCAAGGGTGGAATTTTAGTGGCAAGTCTCGATCGACACGGGGTGTCTCGTAGACGGTGACTTCTTCCTTGTTAGTTTGTTTATAAATTTTCCCTGCTTATATGAGGAGCTGGTGTTGTTTCATAAGTAAAGCCAGTATGCAAAGATTTATCTCTTTATATTCTCAAGTATACACACTAAAAAAATAGGTTGGATGGGCAATAAAAATCTTCCGTGAGTTTTGAAGATCGAGTGAAAATGATAAAAGACAAGAAGGTATACGATCATAAGAGACATAGTCCCTTGGCATACTTCGATGCATGCCTATTCTTATTGTATGAGAAGGCGATAGAACTGCAGACAGTCCAAGTAAACCCCCAACAAAGAGGACACAGTGTTCAAAAAAATTAGACAAATCGATAGAAAAACATTATCAGAACATTTTCCTCGAATATTAATGAAACTTTCGGTTTGTGTAACCAAGAAAATGCCACCAAACTTTCAGCCTCACATATTACTCCAACTCATGAGCTAGCTAACTCCCGATAACAAAGAAAGAAGAAAATAAGAGACAACAGAGAAAGCAAAAACTTACCAGATGTTCTTCTCCTTTGTTGCGCCCCTAGTGTAAAGCCAACTGTAAACTTTTCAAAAGGAGTTTAATTAATCTTCGTTACCCCAGCTTTTCATGTTACGAGCCCCGCATATTATTATATACGCCTCACTAAAATCCAAGCACCAACCCACCGGTATCTCCAAACAAAACCAAGACTCACACAAATGGACTCTGCCGAGTCGCTAGGCCGGGTCTGGGCCGACTCTCCCCCGTCGTCTGATGTCTCAGGGCTTGAGAATCTCACGTATGTCTCGCCCGGTGCAGGTCATAATAACTCCCCCAGCAAGCCTTCTATCGCCTCAAGACTTTCTAAAATGACCAATTCTGGTCTGGAGAATATAAAAAGCCGACCCGCAGCGTCTCATGACCTCTCTGGACTGAGGAGCGGAGAGCGCGCTCTCGCGCCATCGCACCCAGAAAGGCACAATATTGTGTTGCCTGAGGAGTCTGCGCGTAAGCTAGTTGGAGGGTCTGTTAGTTTGAGCAGGGTAGCGGATGTGCTTTTTGATAAGAAGGTTCCCCAGAACGTGCGCTTTGATTTGAAGCGTGATTTCGGTGAGAGTCTGAGTGAAGATGAGACATTTGACGAGAAGAGATTTGAGAGGATCAAGGAGAATTTTGACGGGATTCCGGGCGGTTTTTCTGAAGATTTCAAGGCCACAGACTATAAAGCTAAAGACTATTCTAAGGGCTTTAAAACTAATGAATATAAGGCGAGTGGGTTTTCTAAAGATTTCAAGGCTAAAGAGTTCGAAGATTTAGGAGTTTTGAGTGATTTGAAGGGTAAAAAAAAAGGCTTTGGAAGTGGGTCAGGTGTTTTGAGCGGTTCAAATGATCTGAAATCAAAACCCTACTCGAAATATCTGGACAAGCTTAGTTTCAAATCATCAGCTAAAGACCTTAAACGTTTTAAACTGGATAACGATTTTGGATCGAAAAGTCGCGATTTAAAAGACTTTTCAAGCAAACACCTTAAAAGCTATCAGAAAGAGGAGTCCTCTAGAAAGGGCTACTCAAGAATTGACACTCCAGAGTATAACACTACCCCAAATATACTAAGGGATTTCAAGAATTCCACTAGCTTCAAACATCTCAAAACTCCAAGTGCTGATCAGAACTTCGATAAGGCCTTTGAAAAAAAGAAGGATAGTAAATCATCAGATATGCTATCAGGTAAATCACCCAATTCAGCTGATGAATCCACCAAAAAAACAGAGAATGAAAATAAAAACACCTCCCAAAAAGAATCTGAAGACTCTGAAAATTCGGAAACTAAACAAACCCTTTCAACCAACAAAAATCAACTAGTAAAAACCTCAAATTATGATCACTTACCATTTTCGAAAAGACTCTTTCTAGACCCTCAAATCCCGGCAATGCTCTCACTATACATCCAAATTCTCCTCAATTTTCTTCTAGGCTCAGCCTTTGTAGCGTTCATAATTCTAGTCATATGGACCATCAAAAACGATATTGACAATAGAATCAACACAGAACTTCTAGAAATTAGTCAAGAAATCAGCCTATGTGCCCGAGAATACACACGTAATCACTGCGCCCCCGACACACGGGTTCCTGCGTTGGAGCACTCGTGTATGACGTGGGAAAAATGCATGTCGCGTGATCCAAAGCTTCTCAGCACGGCCAAGTTGGGTGCCGAGACTTTTGCGGAGATTTTGAACGGTTTCATCAAGCCAATGAGCTGGAAATCGTTCTTGTTTATGTTTTTCGGGGTTTTTGGGTCCTTGGTTATGAATAATGTAGTTTTGGGGGGCTACAGACAGCCTAGGGGGAGAAGATTATACATCGATAATAACAATGATGTTTATGTAGAGGGGGAAGATAACGGGGATGAAGAGGGGAGGGACGAGGGGGACAGTTTTGAACAGACATCCCAGTTTTCTCAGTTTACTCAGTTTTCTCCTAGTAAATTGTTTTCGCCTAATAAACTTTCTTCGTTGTCACCGACTAAAGGGCGGAGGTCTCCGGGGAAACACTCTTCGACAAAGTATACTTTTTCTCCGATGAAAACCCCGAAAAAGTTTGCAACACCAAAGAGAGAGGACGATTTTTTGAGTAATCTGATGCTGTTTATGGGGGAGTGATTGCTATTTATAATATATGTACTATTTTTTTGTAAAGAAGAAGCACCGCCTGAGCGAAGCGAGTGGCTCACTAGCGTTGCGCTCGTTTGATATGCAAAGGTATGTGTTGTATCTTATTGAAGGCCTTAGATCTAAATCATCTAGATTCACTTTATGAGTCAAGCGTTATGGTGTTCATCTGTGGCTTGTACCTTTATTCGGCTATATCTTATTTACAGAGCTAATGGGAACAGATTTCTAAATAGATAATATTAACGAACTACTGAAAAACACACAAAAAATCTTGGTTTTCCTATATATCGATCCAGTAGACTTCTTGCCAATTCAAATCAGACTATACCAGATAAATGCAGGGTACCGAATGACTTGAGTTCTCCCTTCAAAACTGCAGAAGGCCATAAACATCTCTAAACAACATTCCAACATCTATGTAAACAATACAAACACACAAAAATCTATTCCCATAACTTATAATATACGTAGCTAGAAGTTAGTCCCCCACGCCCCCTGTTGCGCCTTCAGGTACTTTCTAGAACGTCTGGCTTCTTCCCACCCACATTCATTATACACTAAGGACGCCACACACATGAAAATCGACAACCCCATAAGGCCTAGCGCCACGGCCAAAAACACTCCCCCGCCCCCTGCGCCTTTCAAAGTTCTAGTCACTACGACGCCATCAGTGCCCCCCATGATAGCGCTGCGCACCGCCTCACCCCGGGTAATCTCAAGCCCTAGAATCGCCGCGATGAGGGCTGCCGTCACAGTCCCAAAGAGAAAGAGCGCAAAGATAATCAAATGCACTTCAGCCGCGAAGAAACTCACGACGCTCATGATGCTCATGATCAACGCCCCGGTGCCGATCCCGTTAACCTTCGATGCGTGAGCATCCTGAACATCGCCTTGGTTGTAGTATAGGTAGTCGTCCTTGCATGCAAGCTTCTTCAAGGCGGAGATGGACTTTTGATCAAAATTCACGGCTAGTGTGTAGGGATCGAGCTGCGTCTTCAAGCTAGTCCAGTTGTTATACAAATTGTCTATTTCCGCGGTACTGAGATCGGTTGTTAAGTTGAGATATGCTCTCAGAAGCTCAAATACATCCATCTTCTTACGCAGAGTAATGTTTGTAAAACCCAAACACTGAAGTGCCCCGTTCATTGGACACAGTGTGTGTGCCAATGACAGACTCACTACGCCGTCTTTGACTTCGCTGCCGGAGTAGCACCGGTATCCACCAATCGCATGCACAACGTAGTCGTTGATGCCAAACGCACGCGCCACGCTGAAGCCAGGATATTTTTCTTTGTACCCTTGGAAAGTAGATTTTATGTCCTCGAGCTCGGCAGCAACGGTGGCGTGCGCAGAGGGCGAAAGCAGCGTGAGCGTGAGCGTGTATGAGGTGGTGGACGTAGGATATATTTCGTTTGAGTTTGTCAGGCTGATTTCGGGCGCTGGCTGGATGGCTCCGAGAATGTCTTTAGCCGTTGCGTTTCTCGTGTCGATTTTCAAATCAAAAGTCGAGTTTATAGTTTTCTTGCCTGCTGTGAAGCATGCAAGGCCGATAAAAATCGTCAGGACGAGACTGAAAAGGCTGCCAAGAATGGCTGTTAATATGTATATGCAATCCATGTGATTGAAGATGATCGAGGATTGTCTTTAATAGAGAAATAGTTTTTCTAAAGTAGGAAGTTGAGGGTATTAATACCTAACTGATTTGCCTTTCCAAAAAACTGTCATTTATTTAGATCTACGTCATAAGATCAAGCTATCCAGATCATCTGTAAATTGGCGCCGCACGGCGTTTCTCGTTAAGTGTCATGAGATAGGAGATCGTCAGTTTTTTATTGGCTATCCATGATTGACATTATGTGTTCGATGTATGCTTGTACACTCTTTGATCATAAATTTATACACTCTTAAATTTTATTCAAAACATATTGATAACTATAGTTCATGGACAATTCACATGATTATGGATAGTACGTCAAACGGAGATCTATGCGCCGAGCCACCATCCCGTTTCTTAATGCCGAAAGTAGCCGGGTGCAACCGGAACCAAAACGGTGCAAGTTTGAGGAACGTTTTATTACTAAAATGGTATTACTTATGGTCATGTTTTATCTTCTGTATTACACATATACAAATACACTTCAATCGTAAATTTGAATATTTGTAATCAGTGCGTTTGTTGATTAGTATTACTGGTAACTGTCTACTTACCCTGCTCAAACTTGATCTAATTTGTTCACACGGCTCTACCCGTATCGAATGTGTCAAATGGTAGAGATGCGCTGAATCCACCAAATCGTGTACCTAGGTCGATTTGTTTGTGATTTGAAATTAGTATATCGCTTGTGTCTATAATTATTCAATGGAGCATATCCATACAATTCTTACAAGATCCTCAAATAGTTATTCGTAACTCGACTGTCATGTGTCTTCCTATATTTATCACTATGTACTATAATTGAGTTTAAACACTATCAATTAAACACAAACAACATCGGTGTATCACGCAAAACCCCTTGATACCGTATTTGGGCCGAAGTGTTGGTACTGATTAATCAACCCCTATTCTATTTCAATAAATTCTACTTCACAATCAACTGCCAATTCGACTTCCTTAGACCATATCTAAGAAACTGGAAGCTTGCATCACCGGTGCTTTAGACGCTAGTTCTACTCGAGCTCCCTGAACTTCCACCTTGATGTTCAGGGATGGAAATGAGAAGGTGGGTGTGGTCAGAAAGAAGCAAGCACTAAGACGGTAGCCGAAATTACGGAAAACACATCAGAAGAAGTGATGTATTATTTGAATAACTTGGTGATGATGTGTATACAAGCACTTATCACCAACCAGTCACGCGAGTTGAACTGCAGCCCTAGGTCATGCTAAATGCCATAAGCTTTCCCATATCACTTCAGGCACATTTTTAAGGCTCTGGGAAATAAGCTGTCGAAATACTTTCTATTTGCGTAAATCCAGCAGATTATGTACACACTAATGCTACTAACTATATATATTGGATACCAACAAACATTCTACAAGGTAACGAATATAAATAAGCTAACGTTCTTAAATAATATTATTAAACACGAATGAGACGAGTTCTCTTTGGCCAGAAAGAGACAAAAATGAATGTAGAGTTTATGATAAATGAGAGGATATGGAGTTGAGCCTGCCAAAGTGATGGTGTATCAAAGCTATAAGACTTGTCTATCAAGGGTAAGTCTTTATCACTTGAAGGAGGAATTTTTCGATCCGATCGATCTGGATCAATCTAAGAGATAAGAATCGATGGGACATGGGGATGGGCTTGACTCGTCACATAGAAACCATTATATTGTTGTTATAATTTCTTATGATTGTATCAAAAACCACTTATCGAATACGATAAGCTCAACACACTGGCTTGTGTGGTTACGTAATGATTGTGTAATCACACAAACAGTAAAGATGGCTGAAAAAAGAGACACGACATAGGAATGGGAGACCATTTTTGAGGATGAGGTTTCATGAGGATAGCGCTTAATCGGTTCTGACTAAGCAAAACAGCTTTTCTTGAAAAACGGGGATTTTGAGTGGGTGAATGTACGTACAAGCGTACAAACATGTAGAAACAAAGGCAACACGAAAACTCGCTTCGCTCATTTGGGATTACTCTTAACACGCTCGTTAGAACTCTTCGAAAAACTTTGCATACTCATCAACACCCCCCTCCCCCCCATAATCCAACTCCTCCTCCGGATACTTATCAAACAAACTAGTGTCTCCCACCCCGCTCTGAATCGGTGGCTCATAAGGAGTCTCAATGTCCCGATTATACAACCGCTCCCAAATCACCTCCGAGAACCATGGGTGGCTCTTAACCATCTGGGTTCCGTTTTGTAAATTCCCCAAGCGCTTACTGAGATCTGCCGTAATCAAATTCCGAAGCAAGTCCAAAGCGTCTGGGTGGAAATGCGAAGGGTATGTGACGTGTCCAGCCAAGATCTTCTCATACGTCTTCATTGGAGAAGGATCGCAAAAAGGAGTATATCCAGCAAGCATCTCAAAGATAAGAATACCAAAACTCCACCAATCAACAGATTTATTATAAGGTTTTGTGGCCACCACTTCGGGAGCTATATAGTCGGGAGTACCACAAAGAGTATAAGTTACGTCCGGCACTTCTTTAGCAAAGCCGAAGTCCGTTATTTTAATATGGCCATTTTTATCAAGAAGGATGTTTTCGGGTTTGAGATCTCTATAAATGATATTATGGTCGTGGAGATACTCTAGAGCCAAACACACTTCAGCAGCATAAAATTTGGCCACGGGATTGGGGAATTTACTCAGTTTTCTGAGCAAGGAGAAGAGCTCTCCGGCTTCGATATAGTCCATCACCATATACACGTAGCTCACGTCCTGGAAGGTGCCCCACATGCGGGTGATGAAGGGGTGTTCGACAATCTTCAACATTCTGCGTTCGTCGTTTGTGTGTTCCACCTGTTTCATGCGAACCACTAGCGATTTTTTGAGAGTTTTCATCGCATAGAACCGGCCATTGTGGACCAGGCGCACTAAGTGGACCCGCCCAAACAGGCCAGTGCCTAGAGTACGTAGAATGTGGAAATCCTGAAGCAGGTACTTGCCTTTGGTCCGCGACAGGGTCTGGGGGAGTTTACTCATTGAACTGGTAGGGATTGAAGGTGTATGGTACTGGATGACCGTTTGTGAGCGAAAGATCAGCTAATTATTTTACAGCAAGCATGCGCTGCACAGCAGCTTTCTACCTGACAGGGCACACCACCAGAGAAAAGAATATATTTATATCCATATATATCTACTCGTTCGTATAATTACGTGGTCATATTTTTGTTACTTTCATCTCATTTTTCCATAGTTATATCATGATTGTGTTATGTTGCACTCCTCCATTTGTTAGCCGATGTGCGTCAATGTTATATACTACTACTTTGAAAAGGATGCCGTATAAAAAAGCTAGGCATTGATTAATTGGCTTTTGCTGGTGGCCTGCTTGCTGTCGGGTCAAGCATGGTTGTACTAGCTCTAGCTCATGGATCTTAGACACTTTAATGTGTACACATTCAAAATGAATGGGCAACATCTTTTCAGCGGTTCTCTCTGCTACCTCAATTAACGAGGGTTTGTTTGCAAATTTCTCGATGAACCTTACACTGGTAACTGTTATTATGTATACGCATTTGACTCTGTCTAAGTTCAATCGATGCTCAGACACGTCTGTTTGAGCTCTATATGGGGTTTTATTAGTTGTATGTGTTATGAGTCTCTGTGTGGTTTATTGTGGCGATGTTCAGTATACCTGTTTTCTGTTTGCTCTTTTCAGAGAAGCATTGTTAACATTCATACTCATATGTTCACATGAGAACACACTTGAACAACTTGAAATCACAGGTCGAGTCTTACCTAGGAATGAGAATCATGTAGATGGGATGGCTGTGCCACAAACCTTCAGAATACGCATCTTGTGACATAAGTTATAGCCTTCTCGTTTTACATGTCTCTCTCTAACTTACCCTTTTTACTTCTCTCACTGCCTGTTTTAGCATTGGGCTTGAAGTTGCTAAATTGAGAACAAGGCAACAAGCGTATCAGCTACTTCTATTAAAATATATGTGTTTTTGCCAAATCAAGGAAATCCTGTTCACTAAACTTGCGGTAGTTGTTACAACATGCTGACGTCATACATATCTTTGCCGAATGTTTTCGCTCATTTGCTTTCTGTGACAAGTCTAATATATAAAATCAAATTTTAACCCGATATGGAAGTTAAATGAGAAAAAGGGGGTGTAACAACCACATAAAAAAAACTCATCGATCTCGAGCCAGCGCCAAGGTTCGTGATGGCACATATAAGCTAAAAAGCGCACATGAGTCACTCCGCAAGTTCATTTTGTCATTACTATCTCCTGGTCGTCCATCTTCCAACGCTTAGGAGTTCGTATAAATACTAACCGCACCACATACCTTCTCCAAAGCAACCACAAAACTCCATCAAAACCGGCTCTTGAGAAATTTTACATAGACAAATGTAAAAAATACATACTCAAGATCCGCTGTGACAAATATCTCGCTAAAAGCTTTCTAGCAACTGTAAGAACGTCGGGCTGGCTGTAGGTACACCATCCTCATGGTACTTGAATTAATAATTTTGTCACCAGCTAACAGCTAAAAACCACCATGGCAGACCTCGAAAAATCTCTCGACGAGATCATAAAAGCCAAAGTGAGTATTCTGAGGTCTCTATGACTAAGCAGAATATTATATGCCGAACAGCTGGTGTGAAAGCCCGAGTGAACAGCATAACCCTAAAGTGCTATGGGTAGATTGGTATGAACTATCGTTCTGATGCGGATTTGATGTTTCATATCTGACCATTATGCTCTATACCAAATTTCATATGCTGTTCTTATATGTTGTGCTATATTGCTGATGTTGTGCTGATGTTGTGGTGCTATGGCGATATGTGGTCATGTGGTATGCTAAATGTTTATCGATGATACTGTTGATTATGATATCAAACTATTGATAAGATTCATCGATATCATATTGACATGGTGTTAATTTATTTCCATCGATGTAACTATTCATACCCATAACTGGTCGCCGGTTGGATATCACTGGACATTCTAATATGACAGGCCATTTAAACCAAGTCATTTGTTTAGATTAGGCCATTTGAATTTGACCGGCTTAGTGCCAATCGTAGCTAGCAGCAGATATATTCATCGAAATTTGGATATGTTATATAAAAAGCACAATACGGTCAAAGGAAGCAATTTATGGTATTAAGTGTTCCACAGTATCATGAATATAACAGCAAGATATTTCGATAGAATCAAGCATAAAATCTGCCGAATATCTTATACCAGATCAAGCCATATAATTTTAAAATATTGATAAAATCTTAGAGGAAACAAAGTTTTCAATCTTAGATAAATCCATTTGAAGATATAAATTGGTTACTTTTTACCAAATTAGCATACTAACAAGTCCACCAAAGCGTCAAAATCGAACCGATCCCGCAAGCCTCTGAGAGCTCCTCGGCGGTCCAGACCACCAGCAGGAGTTTCTGGCCGTAGCTTTGCGCATGATGATCTTTTTTCACGTCCCGAACGTGATCTGTACGTTCCTCCACGAGAGGACCCAAAAGTTGCCGAACTCAGCAGAGGCAAGCCATACCTTAAAATCACAAACCTTCATCCAGATTTAAGTGAAAACGACATTGGTGATCTTTTTCTGAAAGTGGGAGAAGTCAATTTTGTGTATATTCTTGTAGACACCGCAGGCCAAAGTAAAGGCGTGGCTTATGTGGGATACGAGGACCCTCGTGACGGCAAAGAAGCTATTGCGAAATTTGATGGGAAGAAGGCTGCTGGCTACATCATCAGTGTGGGCAGTGGAGTGCCATTAGCCAGTAGAATCGGGGGAGGGGGTAGTGGTAAGTCTCGTAGAAGAGGGAGAGGTAGGGGGCGTGACAGAGGAGAGAAGGTGGAGAGGGAGAAGGTGGATAAGAAACAAAAAAAACCCACAACTTTTGAAGATTTGGACAAGGAGTTGGAGGCATATCGGGAGGGGAAGGATGGTGATGTGGAGATGAATTAAGAATTTATGATTTGGATGGGCGTAGAAAAGGTCTCGGTAATCGCCTAACGGCTCAACGGCGATTATTGAGAGGGTTTTTATCTATCAGATACCTATCGAATTCATAGTAGACTCGATTCATTATTGTTTACTCGATCACACAAATTTAAATACATATTATACTTATTTTTGTCGTTTTCAATATAGCTGTGGTGCCCTCGGTAAGTATTTTCGCTAGTTTATACTTATTCTCTTCGAAATAATTTATAGGTGCTATTAACAACCTGGGTCACTCCATTTGAAGCTGTATTCTGAGGCTGAACTGGAGTCTTTAGCTGGAGCAGAATTGGCCGAAGTCTCTGATTAAAGACTACAACATTGCCGGTTGGTACAGCTCAAAATCCCAATAAAGGGATGTTGCCGCCCATTGAGGGTGTGAGGGTATGTAACCCATTGTTACTTATAGCTTATAGGTCTGTGGGTCTATTCCAGACTTCTATAGTTCCGATCTGCATTTGCTCCTTGTACACTTCACTCAAATTCTATTTGAAAGTCCTCTGATGTGGCTAATGCACTTGATAGTTGCTCCAACATTCAATCATGTACCACCAGGTCGCAATGTGACTTACTCCAAAGTCACAGACATCGCCTGTCTGTCAGACGCACGTACATATTCGTCAAATTGAAACCAAAGGGCCTACAATACCGATTTCTAACAAATGTCACTCAAGCCGTCGGTGTCGATTCTACCTTCAATATCTTGTTTTTTACAGTTCGCGAGACAGTTCGGAAAGCTCAATGTGATAGATAAACACACGGTACACACATAAAACATGTTTATTTTCCTGAGTCCTTTCTACTCCGTTAATCGTTAATTTCTGCCTAATATCTAGTGATATTGCATTAAAAAAAAATTCAAGTAAACTCATATAAATAAAAGAATAATATAATCTAATTTTCTAGATTTCTTCCTAAGAGAAAGGAAGGCAAAAAAACAATGGACGAGTTGGGAATTGAACCCAAGACCTCTCCCATGCGAAGGGAGCGCGCTACCAACTGCGCCACACGCCCAATATTTTTGTGTTAAAACACAATGGGTGAGAATCGATCAATGAAAGTAATAAATCAATAGTAAAAGAGACTGGATATGGTTATTATTCATAATACAGAAATATTATATAAGCCAAAGGGATGAAGGCTAAAGAGTAAGAAGCTGCGGATGCAAGCAATACTAGAGAGACTCTATGTATTAGCCTAAGTAAGAGAAGAAGAGTACAGAGATAGTCAAATTCAGAAACCAAGTCGTGCAGGTCTATAAGGTCTCTCTCACCCTTTAAGTTCACTTTCCAGGATCTATCCTCGATTCCTTTTCTTCTCCTTTTGAAGGCATCTTCTATTACACACTCAAACTTAAAACATCACCCGTTACCACCCTTGGACCCGATCCTAAGACTTAACTGGGCACAAAGGATTTAGAAGAGCAGCCAATATGATTTAATATTCATATTACAGATACTGGCTCGTTCCTGATGTAGGAGCTACACACAAAACATTGTTGTGTAACGATAAGAAAACTGGATAAAATACACCTCATCTAGAGAAGATCGTAACCAAGAACAGAATTGAGTAACTAATAGAGGGCCCATTGCCCCCTGTATATGAGGTTATATAAATGATATGAATGGTATCGCTTGTAACATTCTAAACAATAAACAAGTCGAGAGGCCTCCTACTTCCATTTTGCTCCGTAACTGTTGGTATATTTAGGGTGTTCATTGGTTTGGTTAGTAGCGATGAATGCTCACGAACGCTCTCAGCGTTTATATGTCCTTTCAATATCATTGTCATAGCCACCTCAGTTCCTATTCTATTCCTAGTAATCTTCACTTTTGAATATCCGCTTTTTCAGTTGAACTTTTCGCTCTTTGAGTATTTCACGTTGCATTACGCCTCTTTGGAACCGCTTTTTGACTACGGTCATAAAATTTGATAGGCACGAGGGACTAACAGTAAAACATTGCCCCCTCTAGACTTGGTAATCCCGAACCAGCTCTTCTACATGAAAAAATCTAATTCGCCTGACACTTGTGTCAAGTCTTTGAGGCGTGCCTTTGTTAGGAGACCCTTTTCTTTAACCACAGAAAGTGAATACTACTATTTGTTCATGGCCAAGATACATTACTTCCGCAAAGGACTGGTCTAACTCATCGACCCACTCCACTGAATCTTATCAACGTTCAAGCTCTGGAAAATAGTGATGTCTCCATCTAGAAATGTTGGCAGTGAGATAAATCGGTTACACTTCCATAAGTGTTAAATACATCTTGTGAATACCCTAATAAGAATGCCTCCAACTCCTGTTCCTTAGTACGGGCTGTTCGGAATGCATCCCAATGCAGAAGTAACAACTCCCCCTTCTGAAAAGCATATGGGTGCACGATCAATCATACCATTGGGCGATACCCAATGCCATCAATACTTGCTTCTGCTGGACGGTTAGAATTAGAATAGACATCCGTCGAGAGGTGACGCCAACGTTGAAGATGAGTCTCGTAGAGAAAGTATAATGTATGTTACATTAGTATTAATATTAGTAATATTAATGTTATTAAACTTTCTATGTTTATGGTATCCTTCTATGTATTATTTGAAAGTACTTTAGCTCCTTTATTTTTATTAATCGGTATATATGGAGCAGCTAATAAAGAAAAAGCAGCTTACTATGTATTAATATATACACATTAGGTAGTTCTTTATTTAT